>CM022948.1:42812336-43376766 GCA_012931725.1 Litsea cubeba | reverse complement strand
CTACCGAGGTCGGCGGACGTGGGAGTCGTCGGGTCCGACCCTTTCGTAACCGGGGGGCAGGGGCGTGCCATCAACATTTCTTTTTTTTGTGGGTGTGCCAGATTTTCTATTTTTACTTGGAATTGCAAGTGGTGATCCGGAGATCACCTTCGCAGTAAAGGAAATCAACTTCTTTCAAGTTTTCCATTGCCAATTTAGAAAAGAGACATTTTTCTTGATTTGCCGTTGAAAGGCGATTTTTTTGGCATTTATAGCCGATTTTGGCGTTTTAGCCGATTTTTTGGCGTTTATAGCCGATTTTGGCGTTATAGCCGATTTACAATCCTTATCAATAATGAAAGACAAGAATTGTGATTTTTGTCTCTTTTAAAAAAATACCAACTACAATGAAAAGCAAAGAAAAGGAGGATCTAACTTCTCAGGAGATTGTGGGGGACTCGTTTAGATTGACGGTCGCAAGCCATATGTGGGCTTCGCCATCATCCATGCAGATGAGAACAGAGGATGCTATTTGATTCGCTTGGCTTGGCTATAACCTCGGGTTTTTAGAAGACAAAGACCAAAGGAAGGTCCTATGTCCAATAAAAAACCGAGTAGACGGGCTGAAAAGCCATATCTAAGCCATTGGAGGCAGAGGAGAAGGCAAGGACCTTGGGGGGGTGCCCCCCAAGGGACTTTTGTCACCTTGTTTGCGGTGGCCGGTGTAGAACTTCTGCAGAGTTTTTCTCTCTTTTTCCTTTCTCTGGATTTCTGTGCTTCTCTCTGTCTGTGTGTCTGTCTCTTTTTTTCCGATCTGGATTCCTTTGAGTGCTCTCCTATTTATAGGCTCTTGGTAGCCATTTAGGAGAGCTTATGGGCTTTTAATGTCATTAAGCCACATAATGGGAGGAGTTACAAAATTGAATTGTTTATTTTGTAACTCTTTTTTCTTGGCTTCTGATTGGCCGGAGGAGATTGAGGGCATTTAATCGCCTTTAATCGCCATGATGGGAGGAGTTTCATGGGTTAAATGCCATGAATCTCTTGACTTGTAACTCCCAAATGCTTGCTTCTGATTGGGCCGTCCAAGGAAATGGATTAATGACTGTAATAAAGCTAGTCAATTAATCGCATTAAAGTGGTCGCCGAGCAGCTGAAGAGTCGCGGGCCGTGCCACGTCTTTTGGAATTCTTCTGTTGATGATCATCGATGGATCTTCATGTAGATCGACATCAGATGACCATGTAATTTCAGGTGTTTGTTGCCAACAGCGGGTCGGTGCCATCTGTCCTGTCGATTTCTCGATCGGGTCGGGTGGAAAGCACACTTTTTTTTGGTTGACCGGGTGGCGATCAATACTGTCTTTGATACTCTTGATGATTTACCCGTGTTTTGGACGGATATCAGAGGACTTGGTGTCTCAAAAGCATGAATTTTGGAAAGTACCAGAGGCTGGGCTTCTCGAATCGCGAAAAAACGGTGAAAACCGGGGTTTCCGGGGCTTTCCCCGGCGACCCCGGGGTCCATGGTCGCCGGCGACCCTGGCCCAGGGTCGCAGGGGCCTGCGACCTTGGGCCAGGGTCGCAGGGGCCTGCGACCCTGGCCCAGGGTCGCAGGGGTCTGCGACCCTGGGGGGGTTTTCCCCCTTTTGGTCCCGTTTTGCGTCCGTTTTGCTCTTTTTCTGATTCTTTTTTCTTCTGTACTTTTCTTTGACATTTTGATCATTTATTGGCCTGATTTCTTTGTAGGAAACCTGATGAGAATCCTTGCATTTTTTTTTGCAAAGTTTCCAATTTCCTGAGAAAGCCGAAGACTTTGTCGCGCAGAGCTGCCGATTTCTGTCAAAAGCTGAAACTGGGTCAAACGATGTCGGAATGACCTGAAATTTGGTGTGAAGCCTGCTGAGCAATAAATAAGACCACCATAGGCTTTTGTTTGAGTTTCGAAGCCGTTTGGGGTCCTATCACCTGCAGACTTGCTTTTTGTCGCGATGAAGATGTCGCGGTTTGATGTGCGGTCAACCGATGTCCGATTGACTTGAAATTTGACAGGGAACCTATTGGAGTCATTTTAAGATGATCCATAGGTTCTGTCTTGGAAATCATGGTCCCGGAGAGCTTTACCGCCGAGAGGCTTGATTTGGCTGTCGGAGAAGCGAAGTTAGGCCAAATGGCTTGAAACTTCTTGTGTACTCCTCTTTTGGCTGTCTGGAAGAATCTTGCAGTTTTTGTTTGATTCTGACAAGATTTATTTTTGGAAGCAGCATTGCCTATTTATGGCAGGTTGCGACTTCATGTAGCTCTTTGGATCTTGGAAAGACAAAGTGACATTTTTGGTGTCAACAAATGCCCCCTCGAGGTACAGCGGCGAGTTGCTTAACTTTTGTAGTCGATGTGCCTCGAAGAGATTTTTTGAAGGAGAGCCTGTGACTTGACCAAGAGTCTTTGAGCAATCTTTCTTTTGGTATTTGTAGCCTTTTGAGCTTCCAGGGGAATTTTATGGTGGTGAAAGGGATCACGTACCATCTCGAGGCAAAGTTTTGAAGATGACATCAGGGATGTGGATTTGGGTTTTGACCTTGTGACCTAACAGGCTATATATGGCAGGTTAGGGGGTCGGGTTTGGTTTTGATCGTGTGACCCAACAAGCTGTATGTGGAATGTTGGGGGATCAATTTTGGTTTTGATCTTGTGACCTAACAGGCTGTATGTGGCAAGTTAGGGGATCAGGTTTTGGTTTTTGGTTTTGGTCTTGTGACCTAACAGGCTGTATGTGGCAAGTTAGGGGACCAGGATTTGGTTTGATTTTTGTGGAATGTCAATTTCAAGATTTTGGCTCAATTTGGTAGATGAGGCTGGATGGTTTGATTTTTGGAAGCTCATGGGGCTTGGAATTTTCTTTTGTATGGTCCAATCAACTCAAAAGAGGCATGGAACCATTTTTGTATGCTCTTGGTAAGAGGGATTTCTCTTTGACTAAAAGCCCAAAAATTTTTTTTTTTTTGTGCCTAGGTGGTCAAACCTGGCTCATATGGGCTAACCCATGGGACCTTAAGCTTTTGAAATGGCTTAGATCTCATATGGTGTCATTTTGTAAAGAATATCCAAAAATATCTCATTCGGATAGAGAATATCTAAGAATATCTTTACTTGGAGAGAATCTCTCATGATCCCTTTATTTTTGGGATAGAATATCTCAAGATATCTTTCTTTTGGGAAAGAATCCGTCATAGATTGATTTTTGGAGAAAATCTCTCAAGATCCCTTTATTTTGGGATAGGATATCTCAAGATATCTTTCTTTTGGGAAAGAATCCGTCATAGATTGATTTTAGGAGAAAATCTCTCAAGATCCCTTTCTTTTGGAAAGAATCTTTCTAATTTCTTTCTTTTGGTAAGGTTACTAATTAGTAACACTTACCTCTTTCTTCTTTCCTTTTGGTTTGCTCTCCTCTATAAAAGCAAGAGAAGGTTGGATCTCTTGCTCTTACTACTTTTCTTTGCAATAATCTCAAGAGGGCTTCAAGACCAAGAGCTTTTCTTCTTCAAGATCTTCAAGAGTTTTCTTCTTCTTCTCCATCAATGGCTTCAAGTAAGTTCTTTTTCAAGAAAACTCCATTGTAGGAAAAAAAAGTTCTTCTTTTTTTTTTTTTTTTTTTTTTTTTTTCTTTCTTTTTTTTTTTTTTGCTTTTCACGTGTTTGCCTTTTTTTTTTTTCACACTTTTTTTTTTTTTGCTTTCTTTTCTTCTTTTTTTTTTGTTTGTTTTTTTTTTTTTTTGTGTGGGCCGTACGGACAGATCCTACGGATCTGGCCGTACGGCCACGTGGCCTGTGGGCCACGGCCTGTGGGCCAGTCTTTTTTTTTTTTCTTTTTTTTTTCTTTCCCTCCCTTTTTTTTTTAGAGAGTTGTTTCTTTTTTGTTTCTTTCTCCTCCCTTTTTTTTTAGAGAAAGTTCTTTTCTTTTCTTTTTTTTTTTCTCATCATGATAATGCATTTTTTTTTTCGCAAATCTAGATGTTCATGCATGCCTTTAATTTGTAAATTAAACTTGTAGCATGATGTGATTGCATACCTGAAAGTGTTTGCAAATTTGGGAACTTGGAGCTCGCAGTGATGTTGAGCCCTTCCTGATTTTGCGGAGACTTTTAGGTTTCGAAAGTTTGGAGTTTCGGAGCTCGCAGCGATGTTGAGCCCATCTTCAAGCTTTCTATTTCTTTCGGGATAGTTCCTTTTCTTCGGAATTGCCCCGTCATCATGTCAAAATTTCGCCAGATTTTTTTTTAGCGAGATTCTGTCATTTTGATGTTTGATCTTTTTCTTTTCCATCCTTTTCAGGTGGTTCCTCTAGAGCGAACAAGGGTAAAGAGCCTGCTACAAGCGTACCTCGTCGATCTTCTAGATCTTCTAATCCGGCCGTTCAGCAGGCTTTCGAGAAGGTCCAGTATGTTGAAAGAAACCTGGAAGAGTGCGACTCCCTCAACCGAGATGAGATGAGGCAGCGACTGATCACTCTCAAGGGAGAGGAATTTTATAAGATCATGGTAAGCAGTCGTCCATGGCTGATGGAAGATCAGAGCATTTTGCCTAAGCCTACCTTCTTCTTTGGTGATGCGGTCCCTGACGACATTACATACCAGAGGAGATCTTTTCAGTTTTCCTTCACAGCAAATGGTGAGAAGAAGACTGTTACTACCCGGTCGATGTTTGATCGCACCGTCTCGATTCTGAGCCTTGCCCCCACGTGCCCCAAGAGGGAAGATCCTCCAAGCTGGGTGAGAAGGACAAATGTAATCAAGACCGGGGTTTTTGTTGGCGGTTCTCCTGGATATACGGAGAGGTCGCCTGTTGACATGGACCTGTTGATGCCATCCAGCGGCTACCAGGGCTCTGATTATCCGTCGGTCGATTTGAGACCGGTGGGCCTTGGTATTTTCAGCGGTGACGGCAGCAATTGGATCAAGCCTTTTCGACTTCGAGGTCGTTTCAATGCTGACTCCGAGTGGAAGTCGTGGACTGATCGCGTCCTGTTGATTGGTGGCGCCGTTTTGAAGGAAGCCGGGATTTTTGATGCGGTCCGCGCTTTTGGGGAGACCGTGATCTTTTCCGACGAGGCCTTCATGGCTATGCTGGAGTCGTTCCTCCCTCAAACCAATACCTTCGTTGTGACGAATGGTGAGATTGGTTTTTCTTTGAAGGAGCTGAGCGCTATTACCGGATTGCCCATCCTCGGCAAACTCTATGAGGAGTTTATGCCGATTGACAGCGTCCTCGAGGGGCAGTCTGAGGAGTTCAGGCTTCTATACTTTCAGCTCGTCGCCTTCTATGATTTTTTGAAGGAGAAGGGGGGTTCGAAAGTTAGATCCAGCAGTTGGAAGAGTTTTTGCTCTTCATTCCCCAACTTCTTTGATAGTAGGGAGCCTTCTGATAGCATGACCCAGGAAGCTGGAGCTCAGGATCCAAGTTCAAAGAAGATCTTGGCCATGCAAGAAGAGTTAAGAGATTTCTGTGCAAGTACAAACGCCATATGTCCTGACATTGCACTGAGGAGAGATCTCGCTGTTTACCTCACTTATTGGCTTGGTGAGGCTATTTTTGCTGGAGGAGATGGAACGCACATCAGGCCGCATTGTATTTTCCCGGCTTGTCAGATGGCGTTTGGAGAGCAGCTTGCTTTGGTGCCAGCTCTTTACTCCTACCTGTGTACCGAACTGCAGGCTGCTGCTTTTCTAGTTCGGCTTGGGCTTCCCATGAATAGGGTATTTTCAGCCCATATCTTTTATTCGTGGTATGTATACCACTGTCCTGGCTTCCATCGGCTGGGTGCTGCACAGGATGATGATCCTCTGATGATTCGACTGGCTAAGGGCAAAGCCGTGTCCGAATCACTTTTGTTTGCCCGCATGAGGATCCGACGGTTCAGGGACGTCGAGATGGGGCAATCTTCAGTAAAGCTTTCTCCGGAGTTGCGGAAGAAGGCTTTTGATTTTGGTGCCTCCCGAGACTCTACCAGGGCGGGGTCGGGAAGGCATTATTCCTTGACAAATGCAGAGAGAGAGTGGCTTTTCAGCATACGTGTCGGCACGATGGTGTACCGCAGGCATCTTTTCGTCGATATCCAGCCGTATGTACCCTCTCGCTTTGCTTTGCAGCTTGGCTTTTCTCAAGGCGTTGTTGGAGCGCCTTCAAGCATGGTGAAGCGCTTTGGAGGCTTACAGGACGGGAGAAATGCATGGGCTTTCTATAGTGCTGAAGACACTACAGCCATGATTTCTTATCCTGTGTTGCTGACTTCCCGGACTGCCGGCTTTGCGAAGTGGTTCGCGGAGAGCTTCTCGGCATATCGGGGACTTTCCAGGAAGGAGCTTGATGTGAAGCTGGCATCTGGAAAGGGCCTTGGAAAGTCGGATGGCATCCGGCGAGAGGAAGTTTGGTCCTTCCTTTCTGGAGAGAAGCACAAGATAGGCTTTCTCGGTGACCAGGGCGTCATCGGTTCTGAAGCTGTTCGAGAAATACCTGACGAGGCTTTGGAGCAGCTAGAACAGGAGGAAGCCGAACTTGGCGCTTGGATGCAAGCGGCACAGAGGCAAGCTTCCGTGGAGTCTACTGGCAAGAGCAGACCATCCAGTGATGAGTCAAGTGGGAAACCTGACTCTGACAGCGGGGTAGGTTCTTCTAAGAAGCGAGCCCGCAGAAGTAAGAGGAGGAGGAGTCATCATAGTAGCAAGGGGCAACATGAGGGCTCTCCTAACTTGGAAGTTCCTCTTACTATTAATGAGGATATGCCAGTGGATGCTGACGAGCCTCCGGAGAAGAGAAGCCGAGAAGAAGAGACCGTCGGTGAAGGTATGATTCTTCCTTTTTCTCTTTCCATTTCTTTTCATGGGATTTTTTCCATGTTATGATTTGCTTCTTGTTTCTGCTTTTCTTCCTTTTTTTTTTTTAGCAGAGGAAGACTTGGTGATGCCTGAGGTCCCAACCGATGAGGTGGTGATGGATCCTGTTGAGGCACCTGAAGAAGAACCGAGGGACTCTGGAGTAAATCCAGAATCTCCAATTGGTACGACTTCTTTTGCTTTCTTTTTTTTTGTTTGTGACTTGGCTTACTAACACATTTTTTGTTGCCAGCTGACTTGCCACAGGGTTCTGATGACTTTGAACCATCGATGGACGCAAATGTTGATGATGCTTTCGATGAGTTCATGGGGGAAGAAAGTGTTCCGCCAGTCGTCGAAGAAGGTATTTTGTAGTTATAACTCTGATAATGATTTTCAAACAGGGTCATATTCATACCTTTTTGTGTTTCCTTTGCAGGTTTTGAAGTGGCAGAGGAGGATCCGTTGCTTCCAGAGCAAGAGATGCCAGAGGTTGATCCAGAGGTAGAGATTCCCGGGACCAGCTCTGACAATATTGAGGAGATTCCTCGCGCTGAGATTCCTTCCCGAGCAGGAGCAGCTTCAGCTGGAAAGAGTTCTTTTGTTACTCTTTCAACAGATGATGACATGAGTAGCCGACCAACGGAGTTGGGCGAATCCTCAGCTGGGCCATCTCTTCTTTTTGCGAAGAAGGTGGTGGTGCGAGTTGTGCGCTCTTGGATTGAGACTCTCCTTTCTGGGCACTTGGAAGTCGGATTTGGCATGATCCAGCATGTGCAGGAGATTCTCAGTGATGCTGAAGAGGCTGGTCTGGATGTCACAGGTGCCAGGGCGATCGTTGATAGGATCATTGCACTGGGTGACAAGTGGTTTGAGACCGTGAGTTTGGCTGATGACCAGTTCTTCAAGGAGATGTTCCTGGACCCTGCTGATAAGGCTAAGTCTGACCTAGATGAGGCTACAGAAAGCAGGAAGGTGGCAGTCCGAAGAGGAATAGAGAAGAGGTAACCATCATCGAGCTGACACATGACCTTAACATCCTTGATAGGGAGGTCGATGAGGCTAGGAAACGTCTTGAGCTTCTGCAGGCACAAGTCGCTGCCAAGTGGACTGCTCGCGACAGGGAGAGTGTCCTGATTCACCAGGTTGCAGATGCCGAACGGGTTCTCAAAAGGAAGTCTGATGAGGATAAACAATGGCAAGCTGCTCGAGGTAAGCTTCCTGGTGTGAGAGAAGGGGTACAGCCCACTCCAGCATCTCATGGCAAGTTCCTGAAGAAGCGTGCCTTGGAATCCTTGACAGCTGAGGCTAAGAGTTTGCTTGGGGAGTTGAACTCTTGGCTGGAGACCATCTTTGATTGAGCTCCTGTATACAGAAACCATCCTTCTCTTTTTTTTTTTTTTTTTTTTTTTTTTTTTTTTTTTTTTTGCAGTGCTTGTGAACATTCTCTTCTTTTTTTTTTTTGGTACCACATGTATTTTTTGGTACTCTTTTTTGTAGTGCTTGTGAACACTTCTTTTTTTTTTTTTTTTTTGGTACCACATGTATTTTTTTTTGGTACTCTTTTTTTGTAGTGCTTGTGAACACTTTCTTTTTTTTTTTTTTGTTATCCCTACGCTCACTTTAATCTTTTTGTAATAAAAGTAATTGCTAAATGGGATTGATTTTTTTGTTATCCCTACGCTTACTTGAATCTTTTTGTGATAAAAGTAATTGCTAAATGGGATTGATTTTTTTGTTATCCCTACGCTTACTTGAATCTTTTTGTGATAAAAGTAATTGCTAAATGGGATTTGATCAAAAGGTTGTCATTTTGTGAAAATCTTTTGTCAAATGATTGTTTTGGCATGAAAGCCAGGTTTTTTGTTTGTGGCATGGAAGCCAATTTTGGCATGAGAGCCAGCTTTTCTTGTGGCATTGATAGCCGAGTTTTTTTTGTTTGTGGCATCTATAGCCAATTTTGGTGGCATTGATAGCCGGTTTGTTTTGTGGCATCTATAGCCTGTTTTTGGTGGCATTGATAGCCTGTTTTTTTTGGTGGCATTGATAGCCGGGTTTTTTGAAATCCAAGTTTTTTGTTTGTGTGGCATTGATAGCCGGTTTTGTTTTTGGTGGCATTGATAGCCGGTTTGTGGCATTATAGCCTGTTTGTGGCATTTATAGCCTGTTTTGGTGGCATTTATAGCCGTTTTGTGGCATTTATAGCCGGTTTGGTTTTCAAAAATGCAAGTATCGACTAAAAGTCGCATCCCTGCTGAATGTTCTTGCAAGTATCGATGGAATGTCGCATCCTTGCTCATTCGGTTGCGAGTATCGATGGAATGTCGCATCCTCGCGGATTTGGGTGCAAGTATCGATGGAATGTCGCATCCTTGCTTTTCAAAAATTTTGGTTTTGCGGGTACTGACTTGATGTCGTTTCCCCACGATTTTTGAAATTTGTGGTTTTCTCGAACCTTTGGGTCATGGATATCAACTGAAATGTTGCGTCTCACAGTTTTTTAGGTTTTTTCGAACCTCTGAAATTTGGGTTGTGGATATCAACTGAAATGTTGCATCTCCACAGTTTTTTAGGTTTTTTCGAACCTTTGAAATTTGGGTTGTGGATATCAACTGAAATGTTGCGTCTCCACAGTTTTGGATTTTGCAAGTATCGACGAAATGTCGTTTCCCTGCGATTTTGGAAGTGTCGAACGTGGTTCGCTTGCTTCCGATTTGTGCGAGTATCGACTAAGCGTCGCTTCCTCGCGGTTTTTGAAAAACCATTTTTTTTTTTAAAGACACGAGGGTCATAAATTTTGACCTAAAACCATTTTGGCGGTAAAAGGCAGGGTGGACTAGGGTGGAAATCCCTGAATCCAGATTTTGTTTCAAACCATGAATTTTGGGTTCAAGGGTTGAAAATTTTGGTCAAGTTAGGGAAAGGTTCCTAAACTTGGATTTTTGTTGAACAATGAAACGATGAAAGTAAGCATTGTTTTAGATTTCTAGAAATTTCAACATTTGATATGAAAATTCTAAAAAGGGTGGGTTTAGCGAGCGTGTACCTGGAAACCGGTTTTGGCCGTACAGGCATTGCTCTTACCCAGTTGGGTAAGTCTTCAAGGGTAGTACCGCTTTAAGAACTTGCCATTGATGGGCAGCATACATCTGTCACCTTCCATGTTTAGGAGTGCGTATGCGCCATTGGAGAAAACTTTGTCGATGACGTAGGGTCCCTCCCATTTTGGCTCGAATTTGCCTTTGGACTTGTGAGCGAAGACCATTGGTCTTTTTACCGCAAGAACCAAGTCATTCTTTTTGTAGGCGCGTTGCCTGACCTTTTTATCGAAAGATCCTGCCATGCGTGCTTGGTAAAGTTCAATGCTTTGTTGAGCTACGAGCCGTCTCTCATCGAGATTGTCCAGCTCATGGAGTCGCAATTTGACATTGCTTTCTTGAGTCATGTCATTTTGCAAGGATACCCTCAAGGAAGGAATTTGTACTTCCAAGGGCACGACAGCTTCGCATCCATAGACCAAGGAGAATGGTGTGCTATGGGTTGGTCCTCGAACGGTGGTTCGATAGGCCCACAAAGCTTCAGACATTTTGTCGCTCCAGTCTCTTTTGTGACTAGAGACCATTTTTTTGAGGATTTTGCAGAGTGTCTTGTTGAAAGCTTCTGCTAACCCGTTTGCTGCCGGATTGTATGGAGTCGAAGGACAGCTTTGGATTTTGTATTTGTCGCAGAACCTGTAGAATCGATGATCCCGGAACTGTGGTCCGTTATCATGGACGAATCTTTTGGGTATGCCGAAACGACAAATGATGTTGGTGCGCAGGAACTGAAGGACTGATGAGGTCTTCATTTCGTTAAACGCAAATGCTTCTGACCACTTGGAGAAATAATCCGTAGCGGCGAAGATGAAGCGATGACCTTTGCTTGAAGGGGGAGAAATAGGACCTATGATGTCCATACCCCAGGCTTCGAAAGGCCATGAGATCGCTGTAGGATGCAGCCATTCTGGAGGCATGTGAATGTAATCTCCATGAACTTGGCATTGTTGGCAGCGCTTAGCAAATTGCATTGCATCAGCTACCATGGTAGGCCAGTAATATCCTAACCTTTTTATCTGATCATAGAGCTTAGGTCCAGCCTGATGAGCTCCACAAAGACCAGCATGAACTTCTTTGAGTGTTTCTTCAGCCTCTTGTTGTGACAAGCAGCGTAGAAGTACTCCGTTGAAGGATTTCCTGTAAAGGATTTTTGAAGGAATATCCAAATGGAAGCTTGGGGTTCGCCTTTGGATGCTTACCCGTTCTTTTGGATCTTCAGGTAGGATTCCGAACATAATGTAATCAATGAACGGGTCCCTCCAGTCGCCAATTGAAGTTTGAAGGATTGAAATCCGACTTCCGACCACTTGGTGGCATTCAGCAACTGCTTGGTGTGTGTTAAGAGGAGGAAGGATTCTTCTTTCGCACACTGTGACTTGCATGTTTTCCCCTTCTGGATTGCCATGGATGCGGCAAGTCCGGCTAGGGCATCTGCACGTATGTTTTCACCTCTACGAATGTGGGTGATGTGACAGATGTCAAACTTTTGCAGAAGTGATTGTGCCTTGTTGTAGTAGGGCAACAAATCTGGCTTCCTGACTTCAAATTTCTGATTCATCTGGTTGACGATCAGTTGAGAGTCTCCAAAGACTTCCAGCATAGTGATACCGGATTCGATGGCGAGTTCCAATCCTAAGATCAGAGCTTGATATTCAGCTGCATTGTTTGTGCATGGTTCCAGTAGCGAGAAAGCGTGTGGAATCATGTATTTGTCGGGGCTAACAAAGAGGATGCCAACTCCCGAGATCAGCTGTCTTTTTTCATTTGTCCTGGTTGCACCGTCAAAGTACATGTCCCAGGAGGCACTTTGTGAGAAAGTCTCCACATTGTAGACTGGTTCGTCTGGGAGATCATCTCTGAGTGGAGAATCTTTAGGCAATGGATGCTCTGCGAGGAAGTCCGCTAGAGCTTGCCCTTTGATTGCTTTTTGTGGTACATACCTAATATCAAATTGTGACAGAAGGATGGACCATTTTGCCAGTCGAGCATTGAGAGAACCTGCCTTTGTGACAAGGACCTTCAAGAGGTTGACCCTCGAGACCAGGTAGACTGTGTTGGAAAGCAAGTAGTGACGCAGCTTTTGTACGGCGAACATCACTGCAAGACATTCTTTTTCGACTGGAGAGTAGCGATGCTCTGCACCTACTAGCATGCGGCTGAGGTAATATAGAGCAGCTTCTTTTCTTTGATCATTTTCTTGCGCAAGCAGAGCTCCCAAAGAGTGATCAAGGGCTCTTGTGTACAAGATGAATGGTTTTCCAGTGGTAGGAGCAGCTAACACTGGAGGTTTTGTCAGGTATGACTTGATGTCTTGGAAAGCAGCTTCACAGTCAGCATCCCAGACAAAGTTTACACCTTTTTTCATCAACCGGGAGAATGGACGGCATTTCCCCGAAAGATTGGAGATGAACCGTCTGATGTAGGCCAATCTCCCTTGAAGCCCTTTGAGTTCTCTCAAGGTTCTTGGAGAGGGCATTTCTAGAATGGCTTTGACTTTTATGGGGTCAAGCTCTATTCCAGCTTTCCGAACTAAGAATCCGAGGAACTTACCCGACGAGACGCCGAAGAAGCATTTCAATGGATTCATTCGCAGTTTGTGTTTGCGAAGCCGGAGGAAGACTTCTCGGAGGTTTTCGAGATGATCTTCTTTTCTTTTGCTTTTGACGGCGAGGTCATCAACGTAACATTCAACCGTCTTGTGCTGCATATCTTGGAATATTTTCATCATAGCCCTCTGATATGTGGCACCAGCATTCTTCAAACCGAATGGCATGACAGTGTAGCAATACACGCCAAATGGGGTTCGAAAGGATGTATGTTTTTCATCCTCAGGATGCATCTTTATCTGATTGTAGCCAGAGAAGCCATCCATGAATGTCATTCGCTCGAATCCACAGGTATTATCAATCATTACCTCTGGTATGGGGAGCGGAAATTCATCTTTTGGGCATGCGCCATTCAGGTCTCTATAGTCAATACAGACCCTGATCTGCCCATTTTTCTTTGTCACGGGGACAATGTTGGCCAACCATTCAGGATGTTGTTCCTCACGGATGAAGCCGACGCTTTTGAGTTTTTGAACTTCTTGTTCAATTTTATCCATCACATCTGGACGGAATCTTCTTTGGCCTTGCTTGACAGGCTTGATGTCTTCTTGAAGATTGAGTTTGTGAACTGCTATTTTGGGGTCTAAGCCTGGCATTTCAGCATAAGACCATGCAAAGCAATCAACGAACTCACGAAGAAAAGCGATATACTCGGGTAACTCATCATCCTTTATATTCTTGCTTATGAATACAGGACGTGGGTTATCTGGTGTTCCCAAGTCTATCTTTTGAACAGGATCTTCTGTTGGAAGGTTCGAAGGTGGTTCCTCCACAATATTTTCGGAGGCTTCCAGCTCAACGAAACCTTCTGGGGTTTCAAGGGCATTTCCTAGACCAAGGTTTTGTTCCTTTCCACGGGTCTTCTTGATCGGTAGTTTTCCCAAGGCTTGCTATGAGATGATCCCAATCGCCTGTTGAAACCGAGTCGAAGTAGGCTACTTCTTTTGGAGATGAGGGTTCTTCTGAGTCAGAAGTCCACACGTCTGTGCCATCGGACAACTCCTCTTCATTTTCGGAGAAATCGTGCCAATTGGATGAGCTTCCTGGATCTTTGTCAGGTGACTCATCAAAGAGATATCCAGGGAGATCGATGTCTTCATGGACTTGAGATGTTGAGGCTTGGTCAGCATATTGACTTTTAAGCCTTTGTGTCAACTGTCTCAAGGGAGTGTCAGGATCATACCCTAACCCGTGTGAAGACTTTTCTACATAGCCGTAGAGTCTCCAATCTTCCAGCTGGCTTTTGGTCAAGACGGGCCCCAATGGTGTGAGAATACCGCGTCCTTCTCCCAAACCGACTGGGTTTTGAGCGTCATAGCCCATTTTCTTCATAATAGCTTGTGCCACAGAACTGTATAAGGATAGTTGAGGCGTACCTTTATTTTGGAAAGGTTCAAGCATGGAGTTTGATGAAGAAGCATCCGATCTATGGAAGAAGATCGGCTTTTCCTTTGTTGAAGTTGCTGGAACAACGAAGGAAGCTGACGTAGGATCTTCTATGTCAGAAGTTGTCTCCATTGGAGTAAGAGCAGGCTGAACTTGCTGAGTGTCAGCTTGGCTTGACGATGTGTCGTCTTCTGGCTCTGAATCCGAGTCCGTGTCTTGCATGATAGACACGAAAGAGACAACAAATTTGCCCCCAGGCTTTTGTTTTGCCTTCTTCACTTTAGTTGTGATGACCAAAGGCTTTGAAGATTTGAGGGAGATGATGAAGGGAGTTTGCATGCTCTCTTCAGATTTACCGGATGGTTTGTTTTCTTCCGGTGATTGTTGAGGAGCTTTGCCTTTATCTTTCTGGAGACTTTCGGCAAAGGATGCTGTATGATTCTCCTCTTCTTCTTTTTCACCTTCATACATCTGTGAGTCTGCGAAGTGGATTTCTTTACCTTTGAAGGGTTTTCTATCCGCAAAGACTCGATGTATCATGCCGTCGTCGCCAACAAACTTGATGCATTGATGTAGAGTTGAAGGGACAACACCATTCTCATGGATCCAAGGGCGTCCGAGAAGGATGTTGTAGCATGAAGGGGTCTTTATTGCATACACTGTGACCTCAGAGATAAGATCACCGATCTGCAATTTGAACCTGATTTTGCCGATAGGCCTTTGAGTACTCCCATCGTATCCAAAGATAGATACAGATGTGTGGCTCAGTTTGCTGGGTGGGATGCCCAACTCTTCAAGAGCCGATGTGGAGATAAGGTTGAGTGCAGAACCTGGGTCGATCTGAACTCTATGCATAGGCATTTCCTTGATATACCCTGTGAAGTACAGGGGTCGGTTATGCCTGGTTTCGCCAAGTAGGAGGTCGTCCTTTGTGAAGGCGATGGTTGCACTGGCTGCTTTTTTAACCGAGAGGCATTCAATGCATGATCCCTCAGTTTTCTTCTTTTCTCCCTTTGAGGAGGCTTCTGAGTTTTTGACCCGGTAATCCATTTCAATTTGGAGGACTTGCGGGGCATGTTTGTCGACATCCTCATTCAGTTTTTGTAATTCTGAGATGAGATTATCACGAGTGTGCGGAGACATTCGCAACAAATCTAGGATGTGCAGACGTGCAGGTATGTGCTTGAAGTGTTCAATCAAGTCATACTTGAAAGCCTCCTTAGGGCCTGCATGTTCATCATTGTTGCCACTAGGGGCGCTTACAACATCTTTTCCCGAAGGATTTACATATGTAAAGGAAGATTGGTTGTAATTTTTGTGATAGTCCCGGCCAGAGCGGGTGCCTCTACCAACTTCGAGAGCTTCTTGAGAAGGGTCTTCGTTTGGAAGATTGTCTTCAGGATCAAGAGGCTGTCGTTTTTCATTTGCTGAGGATGCATCAGCAGCAGAGTTACCATCCTCAGTGATTGTGTTGCATGGAGCATTTTCCGGGAACAAGTCCTGAACAGCATCCAGCAATCTTTCTTCTTCGTTGACTAATTCATCGTCCCAAGCATCAATAGCTGGGAATTCTTCAGTCAGGAAGGGTGTGAACTTTGAAGTCACAGTCTCAGGAGAAGAAACCTGAGAGGGTGTCATCTCAGTGAAAGTCACGTGAGACGAGGTGGCTCCAGAAGATATATTGCTAGGCGTCGCCGGAGTGTAAGTGCTTTCATCAGACGATGCTTCGGAAGAGCTATAATCCCGAATTATCACATTACAGGAAGCTCTGACGGGAGACGTTGCCTGATCGGAGTCAGACTCATCCTCGGATGTGAGAGGATCGTCTACCCAGATATTTTCTCCATTTTCAGGAGTTAAGGGAGGATGTACCTGATGGTCTTCAGGGACTTCAGGCTCTGGATTGCGAGGAGGCTCGTTGACGCGTTCTTGCTCTTGTTCTAGAGCGAGTCGCTGCAAGATCCTTGCATATTCTTCAAGATCAGGCATGGGAGCCGGATCTTCTTCTTCATCATCTCTTTGTGGCTCAACATTGTTGATTTCCACTGGAGTAATGAGAGGTGCTGGTTCAGCAGCACTTTCTTGTACAGCTTCTTGGTCTTCTTCATCATCAGACCAGGATCCTTGTGGCTGTAAGGGGTTATACCAGATTACTGGCATAAGATGAGACTCAGGAACCCATTCTTCATCGGAGAGATATTCTCCTGTTTCAAGGGACTCCTCCCACTCATCTGTGTAGTTGGGTTCGAATCCATCATCGGTGTCGCTGGACTCGTATCCATCAATGGAGAATCCAACTACCGAATTGCAAGAGTATGATGTCTCCTGCATGGCTTCTCTGAATTGAGGTGGCATGAAATCACTGAGAGTGAATTTCCTTGCCCCCTTTGAAGTCTCTGGAAGGGATGTTTTTGTTACCTCCAGTGAAGCGGTAGAGGAAGCCTCTGCCTTTTCTTTGACCTCTAGTTTTGGCTGGGTCTTCTCTTGCCGTTTGAGCTTGAGGAGATGTTTCCTAGCCTGCCTTCGCTGTTGAGCTGTAGGCTTTATTTTCACGACCTCCCAATTTTCATCTTCCAGGAGATCGGGATGTACCCATATCGGTTGTCCGTCTGGTGTCGGGTAAGGAACCAGTTCCTCGGACGCTTCGATTGAGTTTATCACCTTGAAGGAAGTAGTGATCTTCTTCTTCGGTGATCTTGATGTTTGTCCACATGTCACCATGTTGACGGAGGCAGACCCATAGTTTTTGTCAAAGGTGATGACTCCGTTTTTCCACATCTCATTTATTTTCTCTCTCACAACGAAGCATTGATTGAGAGGATGCGAGATCATCTGGTGGTATGGACAGTACCGAGGATCGTTGGTTTTGCCAACATCACCCGGTCTTTTTGGTTCAGGCAAGGTGAGCTTGCCGTTTGCCACAAGAGCCCCGAAGATTTCATCAACATCTTCATCAAACGGGTATTTCTTCTCTACTCGTTCTTTGAAGGCGTCAGAGAGTTCAGGTCTCTTACCAGCAGCTTTGTTTTCAGCTTTCTTTGGTGGCTGAGGAGCTGGCTTGGTCTGCACATTGAGGACCTCTTTCTTCTTTGGTTTAGAGGTTGCAATGGCGGTTGGCTCTTTTCTTGATGATTTCTGACTGTTGAGGTCTTTAATCACCGTTTCAGCTTCCATGGAAGCTTCTAGGAGTTCTCCCAGGTTTTTTGATTTGTTGCCGATGATCATGGAGCGGATTCTGGCTCTCATGTTGTTTCGGCAGATGTCGACTAGCGACGCTTGTGGCAATACATCAGAGCATTTGTATGCCATTGCTTTCCACTTGTGAATGAAGTCATATGTTGATTCATTCTCCCCCTGTTTTAGGCTGCACAGCTGAGCCATAGTAGCGGGGTGATCCTCACCTTTGAAGTGAGTTAGGAAGCGTGTCTCTAGCATGGCCCAATTTTGGATTGAGTCCTCCGGCAGAGTGGAGTACCAATCGAAGGCCGTACCTTTTAGGGTACTTGCAAAGAGGCGGATCTTGAGTGCATCTTGATCTGCAATAGCTCCCGTCAGGATCTTGAAGTGGATGACGTGCTGTCTGGCTGATCCTTTCCCCGTATATGTTTGGAGAGTAGGATGCTTGAATTTGGTGGGGAACGGGACCGAGTCCATCCATAAGGGATATGGTGGCTTGATCCCATGCTCTTTGAGTATATCCTCTTCTTTTGCTTTGGCGAGGATACCGTCTACGTCCTTTTTAGTAAGGGCGCGTGACTCATTTTCTTCTCTATTTACCTCGTCGTCTTGATGATTCGGAGGAGGTTCATTGTTCGCCTGATTTTGGAAGGCGAGGAGAAGGTTTTCCATCAGAGTTTCAATCCTCTGCTGGCCCTGTTCCAACTGCTGGATGCGGGTGATCGCATCTTCTGGAGGTGGATTGTGGGGTGGTGGCTCAGAATTTGTAGCCAAGACATTCATCCTTCGTGATTCGAACGAAGAAACTGTCCTGGTGACTGAGCTAGGGCTCATTCTTTTTGAAGAGGAGCTTGAGGAAGGATCACTCTGCTGTCCTTTGCTTGAAGGAGCAGGGGATTCTTCTGAATGTCTTCTTGTCCTTGAGACGCTGCGGGTCATTGGACGTCGGACATGGATTTTTGTTGCTGATTTTTGGCGCCTTCTGGTTTTTCCAACCATATGGACGGCAGCAACTTGGTTGGGTCTTTCTTTTTCGACCCATTTAGGAGAGACTTGAAGTGTGGGAGGCTGGGTCCTTTGCTTCTGTAGTCTCTTTTGTCGGTACGACGCGCGGCGGCGTATACGACGAGCAATTTGAGCTTCGGTCAGCTCTGACTGGGCTCTGACGATGAAGGATGTACTCCCTCGGGCGCAGCAGCCGAGCCTGTCTTCTCTGTAGCTGGGCAAGGACAGGATGCGAACCCTATCCTTCGCCTGTTGCAGCGAAGCTTTGAATTTTTGAAGTTCGGCCCCTGTAGATATGAAGGGTCGAACTGCAGATTTGTAGGCCTTAGCAGGTGCTTGTGGAGGCCTTGTGATGCATGACTTGATTTTGGGCTTGTAGGAACAAGCCGGCTCATGCTGGGTTGACTTTGAAGTCGGGTTGGAGATGGGTCTCTCCTCTTTCATGTAAGCAAGAGGATAGAACTGGTTCTCCTTGAGTGGGGCCAGGAATGCTGGCTTAGTGGATGTCCGGGACCTTCTTTGTTTTGGTGAAGGTCTTGGGGACCAAGTCTTGGGGTAGACCTGGTTGTTTGCAGGTTGAGGCTTCGTGGGGCTGCCACGGGCTTCAGGTCTTCTGGTGCTCGCCTTTGGTGTCACGGTAGTGACACGTTGAGAGGCGAGTTTCTGCTTCTTGGAGGGAGCAGTTTGTTCCTCGGGAAGTGGGAATGGTCCCAGCGTCCCGAAGACGATAGTCCGGGGAGTCGAGGTCGACCCGGAGTTCAGAGAGTTGCCGAGGGAGTTGACACTTCGGCAGCTGATGGGGCGCTTGTAGGTGCGCGCGGTTTGCTTCTGTTGAAGCATGAGTTGGTGCTTGTTTTCATCGAAAGTAATGGTTAGTGAAGCTGCCATTGTTAGTTTTCGAAAATTTCTGAAACAAGACCACATCCATTAGTAATCACAAGAATATAATGATCATAAATGGGAAGTTCTATGGTTTCGTCTTTTCAAATTGCTCGAGGTAGATGACCCAAACAATATGAGGAAGGCAAAATGCCATAGAGGGTACAATTGTTCTGATCGCAGGTGTGGTAAGCCCGGAATGGGCATCCCAGTGACTGCTAGAAGCAATTGTGAACTTAAATTCGACTTATCGAGAAGCAGAGCTTGCTCGAGGTAAGAAGAATATAAAGTTGGAGTTACAAATGTGCCGGTCGCAATACAGTAGACCCTGAAAGGGCGTACTAGTACCGCTAGACACAAATGTTTTGAGACCGCATCTATGAGATGAGATTCTCTGTTTTGAAAGGTCAAGATTGGATTCATCAAAGAGAGCAGATGGTATTCCAATCTGAACACGGGCTCAGCGATTTCCGCGAGCGCCAGTGCTCAGAAAGAAATGAACCATGATTTCTCGGATCTGAATCTAAAAATGACGAGTTTTCTTTTGAAAGGCCAATATCGGGTTCATCAAAGAGAGCAAAAGGCACTCCAATCTGAACACGGGCTCAGCGATTTCCGCGAGCGCCAGTGCTCAGAAAGAAGAAGACCAAGATTTCTCCAATCTAAACCCAAAATGACGGAAGTTTTTTTTTTTTTTGAAGTTTTTTTTTTTGAAGATTTTTTTTTTTTTTAAAAAAAATCTTTTTTTTTTTTATTTTTTTTTTATTTAAGATTTTTTTTTTTTGAAAATTTTTTTTTATTTTTTATTTTTTATTTTAAAATTTTTATATTTTTTTTTTATTTATTATTTTTTTTTTTTTTAAAAGACGAGAGAGTACACATAGGCCTCCTAACCCGGTCTTATGAAACCTTGATTGATAGAATTGCCCCCAGGTAAGGGTAGGATTACTTAATGAACCCGTTTGGAGGACCCTTGCCTAGAACAGTCAAGCTGTCTCCACACTCTGGACAAGGCTTTCTTTGAATCAACCATGATCAAAGAACACAGTTGGTTTAACCTTAGTGGTCTATGTCTTTTTTTTTTTTTTATATATATATTTTTTTATTTTATTTTTATTTTTATGAATTCATCGAAGAGAAACCATGGCCCAAAACCTTAGTC
The DNA here is from genome assembly GCA_012931725.1 of Litsea cubeba. NCBI lineage: Eukaryota > Viridiplantae > Streptophyta > Magnoliopsida > Laurales > Lauraceae > Litsea > Litsea cubeba. The sequence continues at coordinate 43,356,607 of CM022948.1, read as the reverse complement.
GAACAGGCTCAACATTTCTGCAAGCGCGATGAACGATAGGAACAGATCAAGGTTTCTCAATTTTGAATCCAAATTGAGAAATCTAAAAAAAATTTTTTTTTTTATATATATATATATTTTTTTTTGATTTTTTAATGAACTCATCGAAGAGAAACCATGGCCCAAAACCTTAGTCGAACAGGCTCAACATTTCTGCAAGCGCGATGAACGATAGGAACAGATCAAGGTTTCTCAATTTTGAATCCAAATTGAGAAATCTAAAAAAATTTTTTTTTTTTATATATATATATTTTTTTTTTATTTTTTAATGAACTCATCGAAGAGAAACCATGGCCCAAAACCTTAGTCGAACAGGCTCAACATTTCTGCAAGCGCGATGAACGATAGGAACGGATCAAGGTTTCTCAATTTTGAATCCAAATTGAGAAATCTAAAAAAAATTTTTTTTTTTTATATATATATTTTTTTTTTTGATTTTTAATGAACTCATCGAAGAGAAACCATGGCCCAAAACCTTAGTCGAACAGGCTCAACATTTCTGCAAGCGCGATGAACGATAGGAACGGATCAAGGTTTCTCAATTTTGAATCGAAATTGAGAAATCTGATTTTTTTTGTTTTTTTTTTTTAATTTTTTTTTTTTGAAAAGAGAAAGAATGGAAATAAATTCAAAGAATTAGAAATTTCCAAACAAAAAATCTCATCTCATTTTTTTTTGCAGAATTCAACATAGGCCACCAATTTATAAAGTAGCCAAGGAATCAAGAAAAGAAATATAAGCATAGAGCAAAATATATGATATGCAAATATTTCATTTCTAGCATCGTGTTCTCAAATAAACGAGTCCCACCGGGTGATGCCAGCTTGATGGACCGCGCTCCTGCTTGGTTCTACCGAGGTCGGCGGACGTGGGAGTCCGTCGGGTCCGACCCTTTCGTAACCGGGGGGCAGGGGCGTGCATCAACATTTCTTTTTTTGTGGGTGTGCCAGATTTTCTATTTTTACTTGGAATTGCAAGTGGTGATCCGGAGATCAACCTTCGCAAGTAAAAAGGAAATCAACTTCTTTCAAGTTTTCCATTGCACATATATTTAAGAAAAGAGACATTTTTCTTGATTTGCCGTGAAAGGCGATTTTTTTGGCATTTATAGCCGATTTTGGCGTTTATAGCCGATTTTTTGGCGTTTATAGCCGATTTTGGCGTTTATAGCCGATTTACAATCCTTATCAATAATGAAAGACAAGAATTGTGATTTTTGTCTCTTTTAAAAAAATACAAACTACAATGAAAAGCAAGAAAAGGAGGATCTAACTTCTCAGGAGATTGTGGGGGACTCGTTTAGATTGACGGTCGCAAGCCATATGTGGGCTTCGCCATCATCCATGCAGATGAGAACAGAGGATGCTATTTGATTCGCTTGGCTTGGCTATAACCTCGGGTTTTTAGAAGACAAAGACCAAAGGAAGGTCCTATGTCCAATAAAAAACCGAGTAGACGGGCTGAAAAGCCATATCTAAGCCATTGGAGGCAGGAGGAGAAGGCAAGGACCTTGGGGGGGGTGCCCCCCAAGGGACTTTTGTCACCTTGTTGCGGTGGCCGGTGTAGAACTTCTGCAGAGTTTTCTCTCTTTTTCCTTTCTCTGGATTTCTGTGCTTCTCTCTGTCTGTGTGTCTGTCTCTTTTTTCCGATCTGGATTCCTTTGGAGTGCTCTCCTATTTATAGGCTCTTGGTAGCCATTTAGGAGAGCTTATGGGCTTTTAATGTCATTAAGCCACATAATGGGAGGAGTTACAAAATTGAATTGTTTATTTTGTAACTCTTTTTTCTTGGCTTCTGATTGGCCGGAGGAGATTGAGGGCATTTAATCGCCTTTAATCGCCATGATGGGAGGAGTTTCATGGGTTAAATGCCATGAATCTCTTGACTTGTAACTCCCAAATGCTTGCTTCTGATTGGGCCGTCCAAGGAAATGGATTAATGACTGTAATAAAGCTAGTCAATTAATCGCATTAAGTGGTCGCCGAGCAGCTGAAGAGTCGCGGGCCGTGCCACGTCTTTTGGAATTCTTCTGTTGATGATCATCGATGGATCTTCATGTAGATCGACATCAGATGACCATGTAATTTCAGGTGTTTGTTGCCAACAGCGGGTCGGTGCCATCTGTCCTGTCGATTTCTCGATCGGTCGGGTGGAAAGCACACTTTTTTTGGTTGACCGGGTGGCGATCAATACTGTCTTTGATACTCTTGATGATTTACCCGTGTTTTGGACGGATATCAGAGGACTTGGTGTCTCAAAAGCATGAATTTTGGAAAGTACCAGAGGCTGGGCTTCTCGAATCGCGAAAAAAACGGTGAAAACCGGGGTTTCCGGGGCTTTCCCGGCGACCCCGGGGTCCATGGTCGCCGGCGACCCTGGCCCAGGGTCGCAGGGGTCTGCGACCCTGGGGGGGTTTTCCCCCTTTCTGGTCCCGTTTTGCGTCCGTTTTTGCTCTTTTCTGATTCTTTTTTCTTCTGTACTTTTCTTTGACATTTTGATCATTTATTGGCCTGATTTCTTTGTAGGAAACCTGATGAGAATCCTTGCATTTTTTTTGCAAAGTTTCCAATTTCCTGAGAAAGCCGAAGACTTTGTCGCGCAGAGCTGCCGATTTTCTGTCAAAAGCTGAAACTGGGTCAAACGATGTCGGAATGACCTGAAATTTGGTGTGAAGCCTGCTGAGCAATAAATAAGACCAACCATAGGCTTTTGTTTGAGTTTCGAAGCCGTTTGGGGTCCTATCACCTGCAGACTTGCTTTTTGTCGCGATGAAGATGTCGCGGTTTGATGTGCGGTCAACCGATGTCCGATTGACTTGAAATTTGACAGGGAACCTATTGGAGTCATTTTAAGATGATCCATAGGTTCTGTCTTGGAAATCATGGTCCCGGAGAGCTTTACCGCCGAGAGGCTTGATTTGGCTGTCGGAGAAGCGAAGTTAGGCCAAATGATCTTGAAATGGCTTGAAACTTCTTGTGTACTCCTCTTTTGGCTGTCTGGAAGAATCTTGCAGTTTTTGTTTGATTCTGACAAGATTTTATTTTTGGAAGCAGCATTGCCTATTTATGGCAGGTTGCGACTTCATGTAGCTCTTTGGATCTTGGAAAGACAAAGTGACATTTTTGGTGTCAACAGCGGCTCCATGAGCTGGACAATCTCGATGAGAGACGGCTCGAAGCTCAACAAAGCATTGAACTTTACCAAGCACGTATGGCAGGATCTTTCGATAAAAAGGTCAGGCAACGCGCCTACAAAAAGAATGACTTGGTTCTTGCGGTAAAAAGACCAATGGTCTTCGCTCACAGTCCAAAGGCAAGTTTGAGCCGAAATGGGAGGGACCCTACGTCATCGACAAAGTTTTCTCCAATGGCGCATACGCACTCCTAAACATGGAAGGTGACAGATGTATGCTGCCCATCAATGGCAAGTTCTTAAAGCGGTACTACCCTTGAAGACTTACCCAACTGGGTAAGAGCAATGCCTGTATGGCCAAAACCGTTTCCAGGTACACGCTCGCTAAACCCACCATTTTTTTAGAATTTTCATAATCAAATGTTGAAATTTCTAGAAATCTAAAACAATGCTTACTTTCATCGTTTCATTATTCAAAAAAAATATATATATATATATCCAAGTTTAGGAACCTTTTCCTAACTTGACCAAAATTTTCAACCCTTGAACCCAAAACTCATGGTTTGAAACAAAATCCGGATTCAGGGATTTCCACCCTAGTCCACCCTGCCTTTTACCGCCAAAATGGTTTTAGGTCAAAACTTATGACCCTCGTGTCTTTAAACAAAAAAAAAATGGTTTTTCAAAAACCGCGAGGAAGCGACGCTTAGTCGATACTCGCACAAATCGGAAGCAAGCGAACCACGTTCGACACTTCCAAAAACGCAGGGAAGCGACATTTCGTCGATACTTGCAAAATCCAAAACTGTGGAGATGCAACATTTCAGTTGATATCCACAACCCAAAGGTTAAAAAAAAAGAAACCTAAAAAAAAAAAAAAACTGTGGAGACGCAACATTTCAGTTGATACCCATAACCCAAAGGTTCGAGAAAACCACAAATTTCAAAAATCGTGGGGAAACGACATCAAGTCAGTACCCGCAAAACCAAAATTTTTAAAAAGCAAGGATGCGATATTTCATCGATACTTGCACCCAAATCCGCGAGGATGCGACATTCCATCGATACTCGCAACCGAATGAGCAAGGATGCGACATTCCATCGATACTTGCAAGAACATTCAGCAGGGAGGCGACTTTTAGTCGATACTTGCATTTTTTGAAAACCAAACCGGCTATAAATGCCATCAAAACAGGCTATAAATGCCACAAACCGGCTATCAATGCCACCAAAACAAAACCGGCTATCAATGCCACAAACAAAAAAAACTTGGATTTCAAAAAAAAAAAAAAAAAAAAAACCCGGCTATCAATGCCACCAAAAACCGGCTATAAATGCCACAAAACAAACCGGCTATCAATGCCACCAAAATTGGCTATAGATGCCACAACAAAAAAAACAGGCTATCAATGCCACAAGAAAAGCTGGCTCTCATGCCAAAATTGGCTTCCATGCCACAAACAAAAAACTTGGCTTTCATGCCAAAACAATCACTTGACAAAAGATTTTCACAAAATGACAACCTTTTGATCAAATCCCATTTAGCAATTACTTTATCACAAAAAGATTCAAGTGAGCGTAGGGATAACAAAAAAAAATCAATCCCATTTAGCAATTACTTTTATCACAAAAAGATTCAAGTGAGCGTAGGGATAACAAAAAAAAAAATCAATCCCATTTAGCAATTACTTTTATCACAAAAAGATTAAAGTGAGCGTAGGGATAACAAAAAAAAAAAAAGAAAGTGTTCACAAGAACTACATAACAAAAAAAAGAAAAGAGTACCAAAAAAAATACATGTGGTACCAAAAAAAAAGAAAGTGTTCACAAGCACTACAAAAAATAAGTACCAAAAAAAAAAATACTAGTGGTACCCAAAAAAAAAAAGAAAGAAGGATGGTTTCTGTATACAGGAGCTCAATCAAAAATGGTCTCCAGCCAAGAGTTCAGCTCCCCAAGCAGACTTTTAGCCTCAGCTGTCAAGGATTCCAAGGCACGCTTCTTCAGGAACTTGCCATGAGATGCTGGAGTGGGCTGTACGCCTTCTCTCACACCAGGAAGCTTACCTCGAGCAGCTTGCCATTGTTCATCCTCATCAGACTTCCTTTTGAGAACCCGTTCGGCATCCGCAACCTGGTGAATCAGGGCACTCTCCCTGTCGCGAGCTTCTATTATGGCAGTCCACTTGGCAGCGACTTGTGCCTGCAAATGCTCAAGACGTTTCCTGGCCTCATCGACCTCCCTGTCAAGGATGTTGAGGTCATGTGTCAGCCTGATGATGGCTATCTCTTCTAAGTTCCTCTTTCGGACTGCCAGCTTCCTGCTTTCTGTAGCCTCATCCAGGTCAGACTTAGCCTTATCAGCAGGGTCCAGGAACATCTCCTTGAAGAACTGGTCATCAGCCAAACTCACGGTCTCAAACCACTTGTCACCCAGTGCAATGATCCTATCAACGATCGCCCTGGCACCTGTGACATCCAGACCAGCCTCTTCAGCATCACTGAGAATCTCCTGCACATGCTGGATCATGCCAAATCCGACTTCCAAGTGCCCAGAGAAGAGAGTCTCAATCCAAGAGCTCACAACTCGCACCACCACCTTCTTCGCAAAAAGAAGAGATGGCCCAGCTGAGGATTCGCCCAACTCCGTTGGTCGGCTACTCATGTCATCATCTGTTGAAAGAGTAACAAAAGAACTCTTTCCAGCTGAAGCTGCTCCTGCTCGGGAAGGAATCTCAGCGCGAGGAATCTCCTCAATATTGTCAGAGCTGGTCCCAGGAATCTCTACCTCTGGATCAACCTCTGGCATCTCTTGCTCTGGAAGCGACGGATCCTCCTCTGCCACTTCAAAACCTGCAAAGAAAACACAAAAAGGTATGAATATGACCCTGTTTGAAAATCATTATCAGAGTTATAACTACAAAATACCTTCTTCGACGACTGGCGGAACACTTTCTTCCTCCATGAACTCATCGAAAGCATCATCAACATTTGCGTCCATCGATGGTTCAAAGTCATCAGAACCCTGTGGCAAGTCAGCTGGCAACAAAAAAAATGTGTTAGCAAGCCAAGTCACAAACAAAAAGAAAGAAAAAAGAGAGAACAAAAGAAGTTGTACCAATTGGAGATTCTGGATTTACTCCAGAACCCGTCGGTTCTTCTTCAGGTGCCTCGACAGGATCCATCACCACTTCATTGGTTGGGACCTCTGGCATCACCAAGTCTTCCTCTGCTAAAAAAAAAAAAGAAGAAAAGCAGAAACAAGAAGCAAATCATAACATGGAAAAAATCCCATGAAAAGAAATGGAAAGAGAAAAAGGAAGAATCATACCTTCACCGACGGTCTCTTCTTCTCGGCTTCTCTTCTCTGGAGGCTCGTCAGCATCCACTGGCACATCCTCATTGATAGTAAGAGGAACTTCCAAGTTAGGAGGGTCCTCATGCTGCCCCTTGCTACTATGATGACTCCTCCTCCTCTTACTTCTGCGGGCTCGCTTCTTAGAGGAACCTGCCCCGCCGTCAGAGTCAGGTTTCCCACTTGACTCATCACTGGATGGTCTGCTCTTGCCAGTAGACTCCACGGAAGCTTGCCTCTGTGCCGCCTGCATCCAAGCGCCAAGTTCGGCTTCCTCCTGTTCTAGCTGCTCCAAAGCCTCGTCAGGTATTTCTCGAACAGCTTCAGAACCGATGACGCCCTGGTCACCGAGAAAGCCTATCTTGTGCTTCTCTCCAGAAAGGAAGGCCCAAACTTCCTCTCGCCGGATGCCATCCGACTTTCCAAGGCCCTTTCCAGATGCCAGCTTCACATCAAGCTCCTTCCTGGAAAGTCCCCGATATGCCGAGAAGCTCTCCGCGAACCACTTCGCAAAGCCGGCAGTCCGGGAAGTCAGCAACACAGGATAAGAAATCATGGCTGTAGTGTCTTCAGCACTATAGAAAGCCCATGCATTTCTCCCGTCCTGTAAGCCTCCAAAGTGCTTCACCATGCTTGAAGGCGCTCCAACAACGCCTTGAGAAAAGCCCAGCTGCAAAGCAAAGCGAGAAGGTACATACGGCTGGATGTCGACGAAAAGATGTCTGCGGTACACCATCGTGCCGACACGTATGCTGAAAAGCCACTCTCTCTCTGCATTTGTCAAGGAATAATGCCTTCCCGACCCCGCCCTGGTAGAGTCTCGGGAGGCACCAAAATCAAAAGCCTTCTTCCGCAACTCCGGAGAAAGCTTTACTGAAGATTGCCCCATCTCGACGTCCCTGAACCGTCGGATCCTCATGCGGGCAAACAAAAGTGATTCGGACACGGCTTTGCCCTTAGCCAGTCGAATCATCAGAGGATCATCATCCTGTGCAGCACCCAGCCGATGGAAGCCAGGACAGTGGTATACATAGCACGAATAAAAGATATGGGCTGAAAATACCCTATTCATGGGAAGCCCAAGCCGAACTAGAAAAGCAGCAGCCTGCAGTTCGGTACACAGGTAGGAGTAAAGAGCTGGCACCAAAGCAACCTGCTCTCCAAACGCCATCTGACAAGCCGGGAAAATACAATGCGGCCTGATGTGCGTTCCATCTCCTCCAGCAAAAATAGCCTCACCAAGCCAATAAGTGAGGTGAAACAGCGAGATCTCTCCGCAGTGCAATGTCAGGACATATGGCGTTTGTGCTTGCACAGAAATCTCTCAACTCTTCTTGCATGGCCAAGATCTTCTTTGAACTTGGATCCTGAGCTCCAGCTTCCTGGGTCATGCTATCAGAAGGCTCCCTACTATCAAAGAAGTTGGGGAATGAAGAGCAAAAACTCTTCCAACTGCTGGATCTAACTTTCGAACCCCCCTTCTCCTTAAAAAAATCATAGAAGGCGACGGGCTGAAAGTATAAAAGCCTGAACTCCTCAGACTGCCCCTCGAGGACGCTGTCAATCGGCATAAACTCCTCATAGAGTTTGCCGAGGATGGGCAATCCGGTAATAGCGCTCAGCTCCTTCAAAGAAAAACCAATCTCACCATTCGTCACAACGAAGGTATTGGTTTGTGGGAGAAATGACTCCAGCATAGCCATGAAGGCCTCATCGGAAAAGATCACGGTCTCCCTAAAGGCACGGACCGCATCAAAAATCCCGGCTTCCTTCAAAACGGCGCCACCAATCAGCAGAACGTGATCAGTCCACGACTTCCACTCGGAGTCAGCATTGAAACGACCTCGAAGTCGAAAAGGCTTGATCCAATTGCTGCCGTCACCGCTGAAAATACCAAGGCCCACCGGTCTCAAATCGACCGACGGATAATCAGAGCCCTGGTAGCCGCTGCATGGAATCAACAGGTCCATGTCAATAGGCGACCTCTCCGTATATCCAGGAGAACCGCCAACAAAAACCCCGGTCTTGATTACATTTGTCCTTCTCACCCAACTTGGAGGATCTTCCCTCTTAGGGCACGTGGGGGCAAGGCTCAGAATCGAGACGGTGCGATCAAACATCGACCGGGTAGTAACTGTCTTCTTCTCACCAACTGCTGTGAAGGAAAACTGAAAAGATCTCCTCTGATATGTAATGTCATCAGGGACTGCATCACCAAAGAAGAAGGTAGGCTTGGGCAAAACGCTCTGATCTTCCATCACCCATGGACGACTGCTTACCATGATCTTATAGAATTCCTCTCCCTTGAGAGTGATCAGTCGCTGCCTCATCTCATCTCTGTTGAGGGAGTCGCACTCTTCCAGATTTCTCTCAACATACTGGACCTTCTCGAAAGCCTGCTGAACGGCCGGATTAGAAGATCTAGAAGATCGACGAGGTACGCTTGTAGCAGGCTCTTTACCCTTGTTCGCTCTGGAGGAACCACCTGAAAAGGATGGAAAAGAAAAAGATCAAACATCAAAATGACAGAATCTCGCTAAAAAATTTGGCGAAATTTTGACATGATGACCGGGCAATTCCGAAGAAAAGGAACTATCCCGAAAGAAATAGAAAGCTTGAAGATGGGCTCAACATCGCTGCGAGCTCCGAAACTCCAAACTTTCGAAACCTAAAAGTCTCCGCAAAATCAGGAAGGGCTCAACATCACTGCGAGCTCCAAGTTCCCAAATTTGCAAAAACTTTCAGGTATGCAATCACATCATGCTACAAATTTAATTTACAAATTAAAGGCATGCATGAACATCTAGATTTGCGAAAAAATGCATTATCATGATGAGCAAAAAAAAAAAGAAAAGAAACTTTCTCTAAAAAAAAGGGAGGAGAAAGAAAACAAAAAAGAAACGAAACTCTCTCAAAAAAAAAAAGAGGAAGAAAAAGAAAAAAAAAAAAGAAAAAAAAAAACGGGCTGGCCCACAGGCCGTGGCCCACAGGCCACGTGGCCGTACGGCCAGATCCGTACGGATCTGTCCATACGGCCCACACAAAAAAAAAAAAACATGAAAAAAAGAAAAGAAAAGAAAGCAAAAAAAAAAAAACGTGTGAAAAAAAAAAAGAGAGGCAAACACGTGAAAAAGAAAAAAAAAAGAAGAAAAGAAAAGAAAGAAACAAAAAAAAAGAAGAAGAAAGAACTTTTTTTCCTACAATGGAGTTTTCTTAAAAAAAAAAAAAAGAACTTACTTGAAGCCATTGATGGAGAAGAAGAAGAAAAGTCTTGAAGATCTTGAAGAAGAAAAGCTCTTGGTCTTGAAGCCCTCTTGAGATTATTGCAAAAGAAAGTAATAAGAGCAAGAGATCCAACCTTCTCCTTGCTTTTATAGAGGAGAGCAAACCAAAGAAGGAAAGAAGAAAGAGGTAAGTGTTACTAATTAGTAACCTTACCAAAAGAAAGAAATTAGAAAGATTCTTTCCCAAAAGAAAGATATCTTGAGGGATTCTCTCCCAAAAAGAAATCAATGAGAGATTTTCTCCCAAAAATCAATCTATGACGGATTCTTTCCCAAAAGAAAGATATCTTGAGATATCCTATCCCAAAATAAAGGGATCTTGAGAGATTTTCTCCCAAAAATCAATCTATGACAGATTCTTTCCCAAAAGAAAGATATCTTGAGATATTCTATCCCAAAATAAAGGGATCATGAGAGATTCTCTCCAAGTAAAGATATTCTTAGATATTCTCTATCCAAATGAGATATTTTTGGATATTCTTTACAAAAATGACACCATATGAGATCTAAACCATTTCAAAAGCTTACGGTCCCATGGGTTAGCCCACATGAGCCAGGTTTGACCACCTAGGCACAAAAAAAAAAAAAAAAAAAGGAAATAAATTTTGGGCTTTTAGTCAAAGAGAAATCCCTCTTACCAAGAGCATACAAAAATGGTTCCATGCCTCTTTTGAGTTGATTGGACCATACAAAAGAAAATTCCAAGCCCCATGAGCTTCCAAAAATCAAACCATCCAGCCTCATCTACCAAATTGAGCCAAAATCTTGAAATTGACATTCCATCAAACCAAATCCTGGTCCCCTAACTTGCCACATACAGCCTGTTAGGTCACAAGACCAAAACCAAAAACCAAGACCTGATCCCCTAACTTGCCACATACAGCCTGTTAGGTCACAAGATCAAAACCAAAATTGATCCCCCAACATTCCACATACAGCTTGTTGGGTCACACGATCAAAACCAAACCCGACCCCCTAACCTGCCATATATAGCCTGTTAGGTCACAAGGTCAAAACCCAAATCCACATCCCTGATGTCATCTTTAAAACTTTGCCTCGAGATGGTACGTGATCCCTTTCACTACCATAAAATTCCCCTGGAAGCTCAAAAGGCTACAAATACCAAAAAGAAAGACTGCTCAAAGACTCTTGGTCAAGTCACAGGCTCTCCTTCAAAAAAAAATCTCTTCGAGGCACATCGACTACGAAAGTTAAGCAACTCGCCGCTGTACCTCGAGGGGGCATTTGTTGACACCAAAAATGTCACTTTGCCTCATCAAGATCCAAAGAGCTACATGAAGTCGCAACCTGCCATAAATAGGCAATGCTGCTTCCAAAAATCAAATCTTGTCAGAATCAAACAAAAACTGCAAGATTCTTCCAGACAGCCAAAAGAGGAGTACACAAGAAGTTTCGGGCCATTTCAAAATCATTTGGCCTAACTTCGCTTCTCCGACAGCCGAAAAGGAGCTCTCGGCGACAAAAGCCCTCCGGGACCATGGTTTCCAAGACAGAACCTATGGATCATCTTAAAATGACTCCAATAGGTTCCCTGTCAAATTTCAAGTCAATCGGACATCGATTGACCACACATCAAACCGCGACATCTTCATCGCGACAAAAAGCAAGTCTACAGGTGATAGGACCCCAAACGGCTTCAAAACTCAAACAAAAGCCTATGGTTGGTCTTATTTATTGCTCAGGAGGCTTCACACCAAATTTCAGGTCATTCCGACATCGTTTGGCCCAGTTTCAGCTTCTGACGGAAAATCGGCAGCTCTGCGCGACAAAGTCTTCGGCTTTCTTAGGAAATTGGAAACTTTGCAAAATAAAATGCAAGGATTCTCATCAGGTTTCCTACAAAGAAATCAGGCCAATAAATGGTCAAAATGTCAAGGAAAAGTACAGAAGAAAAAATAATCAGAAAAAAGCAAAAACGGACGCAAAACGGGACACGAAAGGGGGGAAACCCCCCCAGGGTCGCAGACCCCTGCGACCCTGGGCCAGGGTCGCCTGCGACCATGGACCCCGGGGTCGCCGGGAAAGCCCCGGAAACCCCGGTTTTTGCCGTTTTTTCGCGATTCGAGGAGCCCAGCCCCTGGTACTTTCCAAAATTCATGCTTTTGAGACACCAAGTCCTCTGACATCCGTCCAAAACACGGGTAAATCATCAAGAGTATCGAACACAGTATTGATCGCCACCCGGTCAACCAAAAAAAAGTGTGCTTTCTACCCGACCGATCGAGAAATCAACAGGACAGATGGCACCGACCCGCTGTTGGCAACAAACACCTGAAATTACACGATCATCTGATGTCGATCTACATGAAGATCCATCGATGATCATCGACAGAAGAATTCCAAAAGACGTGGCACGGCCCGCGACTCTTCAGCTGCTCGGCGACCACTTAATGCGATTAATTGACTAGCTTTATTACAGTCATTAATCCATTTCTTTGGACGGCCCAATCAGAAGCAAGCATTCGGGAGTTACAAGTCAAGAGATTCATGGCATTTAACCCATGAAACTCCTCCCTTCATGGCGATTAAAGGCGATTAAATGCCCTCAATCTCCTCCGGCCAATCAGAAGCCAAGAAAAAGGAGTTATAAAATAAACAATTCAATTTTGTAACTCCTCCCATTATGCGGCTTAATGACAATAAAAGCCCATAAACCCACCTAAAAGGCTACCTAAAAGCCTATAAATAGGAGGGCTCTCCAAGAAGAAAGGATATCAGAGAGCATCAGAAAAATCAGAGAAAAAAGCACAAGCACACAGACAGAAATCCAGAGAAAGGAAAAAGAGAGAAAACTCTGCGGAAATTCTACACCGGCCACCGCAACAAGGTGACAAAAGTCCCTTGGGGGGTACCCCCCCCCCCCAAGGTCCTTGCCTTCTCCTCCTGCCTCCAATGGCTTAGATATGGCTTTTCAGCCCGTCTACTCGGTTTTTTATTGGACATAGGACCTTCCTTTGGTCTTTGTCTTCTAAAAACCCGAGGTTATAGCCAAGCCAAGCGAATCAAATAGCATCCTCTGTTCTCATCTGCATGGATGATGGCGAAGCCCACATATGGCTTGCGACCGTCAATCTAAACGAGTCCCCCACAATCTCCTGAGAAGTTAGATCCTCCTTTTCTTGCTTTTCATTGTAGTTTGTATTTTTTCAAAAGAGACAAAAATCACAATTCTTGTCTTTCATTATTGATAGGGATTGTAAATCGGCTATAAACGCCAAAATCGGCTATAAACGCCAAAAATCGGCTATAAACGCCAAAATCGGCTATAAATGCCAAAAAATCGCCTTTCACGGCAAACTAAGAAAAATGTCTTTTTTCTTAAATATATGTGCAATGGAAAACTTGAAAGAAGTTGATTTCCTTTTTACTTGCGAAGGTTGATCTCCGGATCACCACTTGCAATTCCAAGTAAAAATAGAAAATCTGGCACACCCACAAAAAAAGAAATGTTGATGCACGCCCTTGCCCCCCGGTTACGAAAGGGTCGGACCCGACGGACTCCCACGTCCGCCGACCTTGGTAGAACCAAGCAGGAGCGCGGTCCATCACCGGGCCCTTCTGCTTCCTATAAATAGGAGTGGCAAGCTCGCCATGGGAGAGAAAAAAGAACCAGGACACCTTAATTCATATAAACATAGGAACCTGTCTCTCTTCGTTAACCAACCTGGCAGCCATGCTCGGTAGAACCTTAGGAACCTTTGACCCGGGTGGAACCCTTGCGCCAGAGGACGGCTTCCTCCGGGAGGGACAGTCTGTCGTAGTCTGCGCGCTCTCTGAAGACGATCCTCGTGGACTACACGCTCTCTGAACGCGGGTCTACGGCCAACCTTCTTCGATGCGGCTGCATGGGAATCTTTGCAGCCGTGGGTTGGTGGCTCCCTACGCGTTTGGGGGTCTTATTTTCATCCCACAGGGTCCTGCGTGGAATCATGCTGCAGATCTTCTTGTGGGATATCAAGACCTCCGAGCGGCGGGCAGGATCGAGAGGTCCTTGGACCGAGGGGACTCTTTTTTGCAAAGTTTGGTCTAACCAACCATAGGGTATTGTAGAGCTCAATGAGGTTCAGAGTCTTCAAGCCACCGATCCAGAGGGTGTTGAAGAGCTCAGGACGCTGAAGACCCGGACTGAAGAGTCAGTGAAGATCAGAGCCTCCCAGAGTCTTTATTTCCTTTTTTGTTTTTAGAGGACTGCGAGCCTCCTTGTTGTATCTTGTTTTCTTTTCTGTAATCCTTGTAATGATGTAATTACAGTAAATAAAAAGAAAAAGTTTCCTGATCACATGACCTGTGTACAGTACTTCTGTAGTTTTGCATTCTTTTTTTGCTTTTCTTGTACTGTTTTGTGGTATTTGCAATTTTGTGCTGCTTTTCTGCACTCCAGTGCTTGCACTGCTCTTTCTCTTTCGAAGACTGTCATTGGCCGAAATGGACAACCATTGGCCGAGATGAACTATCATTTGCCGAGACGAACCCAGAGTCTCGGGGATCTCGGCTGTGCGAGCCTGAGTTCGGGAACGATCTCGGGGGGTGTATGAACCCAGAATTTAGGAAGCGACCGGATGTATGGATCCGAAGCCTCTTCTAGGGTTAGGAACCCAAAATTTAGGAAACGACCAGATGTATGAACCCGAAGCCTTTTCCAGGGTCAAGGACCCAAAATTTAGAAAACGACCGGATGTATGAATCCGAAGCCTTTTCCAGGGTCAAGGACCCAAAATTTAGGAAACGACCGGATGTATGAATCCGAAGCCTTTTCCAGGGTCAGGGACACAAAATTTAGGAAACGACCGGATGTATGAATCCGAAGCCTTTTCCAGGGTCAGGGACCCAAAATTTAGGAAGCGACTTGATGTATGAATCCGAAGCCTCTTCCAGGGTCAGGGACCCAAAGCTGCCGAACTCAGACAAGGTGAGATGACACAGATTGATGACAGGGCAAACGCTGCTTTCATTGATTCTGAGACTTTCGTTACATTTTTAAAAATAGAATTTCTTCAAGTGGGATGCATTCCACGGTCTCGGCAACGGCTTGCCTTCTAAGTCTTTGAGTTTATAAGAGGATCGTCCTGCCAGTGAGACCACCCTGAACGGGCCATGCCAGTTTGGGGCCAGTTTTCCTTCATTCGGATCTTTATCAACTGGCAGGGTCTTCTTCAGAATCAGTTCTCCTACGAAGAAGCTTCTTTCTCTGACTTTTTCGTTGTATCCTCTGGCTAGCCGCTGCTGATAGTCAATCAGTCGTAGGGCTGCTGCTTCTCGACGCTCGTCCGCCAGGTCCAGCTCCATCGCCAGGTTTGTCTCATTTCGGCCCTGGTCGACCAACTCTGTCCTTAAGGTGGGGAGGCCAATTTCTAAAGGAATGACCGCCTCCATCCCATAGGCCAGAGAGAAAGGTGTCGCCGAGGTGGATCGCCTTGGAGTCGTTCTGTATGCCCACAATACGCTAGGAAGCTCCTCTACCCATCTCCCCTTTGCCTTGTCTAACCGCTTCTTCAGGCCGTCCAGGATTATCTTGTTAGAAATTTCGACCTGGTCATTGCTCTGTGGATACGCCGGAGTGGAGTAGTGGTTCCTGATGCCGTGCTCCCGGCAAAAGTCTTTGAAGGATTTGGAGTCGAACTGAGTCCCGTTGTCCGAAATCAGGGTCCTGGGGATGCCGAACCTCGTTATGATGTTCTTCCATACGAAGTTCGTGGAGTCCCTATCAGTGATGGAGGACAGCGGTTCAGCTTCTATCCACCTTGTGAAGTAGTCCGTAGCAACTATCAGCCATCTCTTGTTCCCTGGAGCTCGGTGGAGAGGCCCCATAATGTCCAGCCCCCATTGAGCAAAGGGCCATGGACTAGAGACGGGACTCAGGTCTTGCGCTGGATGATAAAGAGAGTGGGAGAACTTCTGGCATTTCTCGCATTTCCTGGCGTATACCTGCGCATCCTTCTGCATGTAAGGCCACCAGTAACCTTGGCTTATAGCGCTGTAGGCCAATGATCGACCTCCTATGTGACTGCCACAGATTCCTTCATGGATCTCATACAGAAAGTTGTCCACCTTGCTCGGATGGACGCATTGGAGGTAGGGACCCGTGAAGGATTTTCTCTAGAGTTTGCCTTCGGGAGATAGCCAGAATCGAGCGGCCTTGAGTCTGATTCGGTGGGCTTCAGTCTTGTCTTCGGGGAGCTGGTCATCCTTCAAGTAAGAGATGATTGGATCCATCCAGCTCGGGCCGAGATCAGCAGAAAGGATTTGCCGAGGTGAGTGGAGCTCTAGGCTTGATCTTGATATCGATCCAACCTCAACAGTCCTTTTCTTTCCTGCTTCGACAAAGGAGGCCAGGTTTGCAAGCGCATCAGCGTGCGTGTTGGTATCTCTGGAGATCTACCTGACCTTGGCTGTCTGGAAATGGGAGAGTAGTTTTTTCGCGAGGGCTAAGTAGGCCGCCATCTTGTCGTCCCTGGCCTGGTAGTCTCCAGCGAGCTGGCTAGTTACCAGTTGCGAATCGCTGAAGATCACCAGTTGCTGGGCTCCTAGGATTCGGGCGCTGTTCAGCCCTGCTATCAGAGCTTCATACTCTGCTTCATTGTTTGTTGCTTTGAAGTCCAAGGTGAAGGCTTGCTCTATGACCAGTCCCTCTGGCGATTGGAGGACTATGTCGGTGCCAGTTCTCTTGGAGGTGGACGAACCGTCAACAAAGACCTTCCATGTCTGCTGCAACCCCGTCCGTCGGGCTCTCTGTACCACTGGCTTGTGGCTGGGATCCACATTCAGCTTGTGGCACATGACCTCGGGGTCGACCCCAGGCATTTCGCTCGGAGTCCAGGGGAAGACATCCACGATCTGCATTAGAAACCTTGAGAGCTCGGCTCTCTCTTTGTCTGGCAGCTGAGTGTCGACCAGAAGAAACCTGTTAGGGTCTGCTGAGTCGAGCCTGACTTCGGCTAGGTCCTCAATACTTTTCTTGTCAGGATCTCGGCCGATCTCATATAGACCCTTTTCGAACTCCGCCAGGTTGACGCGCTCTGGCTCCTTTTCTCCGGGGACCATGGCCAGCATGCACTGCCTGGCCAGCTGCTGATCTCCTTCTACTGTGACCACTTCCATCTCGCCTTCCTTGTCTTCGAGTATAAACTTCAGCTTCTGGTGGAGGGAGGAGGGGACCGCTTCCATCTTGTGGAGCCACGTTCTGCCCAAGATAACATTGTAGGGAGAAGGGGCGTCCACTACCATAAAGTCGGCCATCACGGAGGCTCCGCCCACTCGGGTTTCCAGGGTGATTCTTCCCTTGGGGTAGACTGGTTTGGCGGAGAACCCTATCAGGGGCGCAAGGACCTCCGTGAGGTCAGCTTCTAAGAGTCCCATCTTCTTGAAGCACTCATAGTAGAGGACCTCGGAAGAGTTGCCAGAGTCGACGAGGATCCTCTTCACGGTGAAGTCCTTCAGCTTCATGGTCAATAGCAGAGGGTCGTTGTGAGGAAGCTGGATTTCCTCCAGGTCTTTGTCTGAGAATGAGATGGCTGGTCGCTCGCGGCGCGCTTTCTTGGATCCTGGCCTGAGTTCGGCTCTCATCACCTCCTTCCCATGCGAGGCCCGCCTGGCTTCGGCACGAGCTTGAGGGCTGTCTCGAGCTGAGGGAGAGGGAGCTGAGGGCGCTAGATGGATCACATTGATGATCTTTTCAGAGTCTTCGCTGTCTGGATCCTTAGGCGCGCTCTGATGAGCTCGGCTGCCGCTGCTGTCAGCATCTCCTGCCTTCACGAACTCCGCAAGGTGGCCTTCCTTGGCGAGCCTCTCCAGGTGATACTTTAGAGTCCTGCACTCCTCGGTCTTGTGCCCGTTACCCTTATGGTAAGCACAGAACCGGGTTTGGTCACACTTGGAGGGATCGCCTGGCAAGGGTCGAGGCCACTTGAAGAATGGCTGGGTCTTTATCTTGTTCATAACCTGGTGGATCGGCTCCTTGAAGACGACGTTTACAGCCTGGTAGGCGTCGGAGGTAGGTCTGGTCCTCCTGCTGCCCCCAGACCCGGACGTTGCAGCTCTCGCCGAACTGGAGACCCAGGCTTGCTTCGGCTCTTGCCTCTGGAATGGCTTCTTACCCCTCTGCTGGGGCTGGTTGCTCCTTTCCTTGGGTTCCGAGCCTTCTTCCTCCCGAGCCCGGATCTCGTCCTCCTCCCGGGCGACATAGCGCTTTATCCGGGACATCAAGGCCGGCATGGAGGGAGCGGGGTCTCCAACTAGATCTTTCCGCAGCTCATGCCCTGGTAACAGGGCATTCCGGAAGGCAAGAATCGCCACCTCTTCTCTGGTATCCTCGATCTGGCTGTAAATCACCCAGAACCGCTCGGCGAACTGGGTGAGGGTCTCGTCCTGCTTCATCTTCAGGGCGAGGATATCAGCATCGGTCTTGGGGACGACGCTGTAGGCCTGGAACTTCTTCAGGAAGGAGAGCTGGAGCTCTCTCCAACTTGAAATAGACTTCTCCGGTAGAGCGCAGAACCACTTCAGAGGGAGGTCGCTCAAACTGGAGGAGAAAATCTTGCAGTTGAGGTGGCCTTCGTTCCCCCAGATGGACATCTTCTGAGAGAAGTGTCGGAGGTGAGCGGATGGGTCAGAAAATCCGTCGTAGGGGACGAACCGCGGGACTAAGAACTTCTTGGGCAAGGGAGTTCTCTCGATGTCCCGTGTGAAGGGAGAGGCCCCCAGATCGGTGGGGCCACAGATTTCTTTCTGGTCCCGCATCTCCAGGTTATGCTGAAGAGCCAGCTTGATGCGCTTGTTGAGCCGCTCTTGCTCGTCGTCCTTCTCTAGCATCAGTGCTCTTGGCTTTCGCTTCGCATGGCCTCGGCTACGATGGCTATAAGCTCGTCCGTCGCGGCCACGATGGCTATGGGTGTTGCTCGAGCCTTCATCGTGGGCATGGCTGCGCTTCTGATCCAAAAGGGCTCTCAGATCCTCGCAGGAGGGCTGGACTACCTTGCTCTGGATAGCTCCTTTCTCGCCTTGGGGCTTTGAGGGCTGCCTTAGCGAGGCATTTTGCACCGCTCTCAGCTGCTACTGGAGCTGGCGGATTATGCGCTCCTGCTCCTGGAGGAGAGTGTTTTGAGCTGCGATGTCTCCTCCAGCATCAGGGGGTTGCACACGACGTGGCTCCTCCACTGCCGCAGCTTTGCCTTTGAGAGGGCGCTCACGTCGACGCTCGTCCCGCTGGGGAGGCGCGACTTCATCGTCAGAGCACGAGGTCTCAACTCCCTCCTGGAAGGGAATCTCGACGAAGGGTCGCGAGCCTACGCGTTCCTCGCCTGCAGATGCGCCTTGCACCGTTCCGAACCGTCCCTGAGGAGGGACGTCCGTCGACGAGCCCAGACGCTCGAGTCTTGCTCTCGGGGACTCTCCGCCCTTCCTAGCTTTCAGAGGCATGGTTTTTGGGAAGGTTGAGAAGGTTGGGAAGGTTGGGATAGTACTTTCCCACAGACGGCACCAATTGTAGGTGCAGAAAAATATGACCCACAATAATCGGGGTGCCTTACAGGACTTATCCAAATGAAGAAGATGACATGCTGCCTCAAATCCTGAAAGGGAAGAGCAAACGGTCAGAGGACCCTGGCCTGAGCGGCGCAAGGCTCTCCGATGCCTAAGTCAGTAAGTGAACTGGAACAAAGGAGAGGAAGAAGAGAGGTAGAGTAACGACTCTCAAGTATGGGTTACGTACCTTGCATGTGAAATGGGGTTCTATTTATAGAGGACTTGGACGATATCTTGGATGATATTTTGGCGTGGGTCCCGTGATTTGATAGGGAAGTCATCATTAGCCCACAAAGTAATAAATGCGGTCCATTCCAGCCCACTTTGCATTTAATGCTAGTCGGATCAGCCCACATTGCATTTAATATGCGTCATGTTGGGCCAGATCATGTTGGACGCCTTTGGCGGTAGAGGTACCATCGGATCCACCCTCGGGCCTTGCCCTGATTTGGCTTCAGCCGCTGGATGCCGCCATGCCAGTGATCTGGCGAAGATTGTGGACAGCTGGATGTCGCATCTATCTCACTGGCTTGAGCCCCTAATCCTCCACGTGTCTGATGGCGTGGCGGGCGAAGGGCGCGAGTGGGGACTCTCTCTTGCTTCGGCTTTCGTCCCGGCTCCTTTGGCCGAGGTCAAACTTTTAGCCGAGGTGGGCACCTGGGTAGCCGAGCTTGGCGCTAGCGGCCAAGACCCGCCTGACTTCGGCTGAGGCTTCTGTCCTGGTAGCCGAGGTGAGTCTGGTGCCACGTGGATGGCACGCAGATGGCATGTGAGAGTGCTTAGTCCCATCTGATGGCCGTGATTAGCGTAGTCCTGGATCTTTGAAAATCTCCCCACACAATTCTCTGAAGACAAAGGCCAGACAGAAGAGCTGAACCAAAACCCGAAGGTTATATATTAAGAGTGTGTATGGGACTTCAAGATTGATAGGGATCAAGATCGCTTCTATGCAAGTTAATCTACAGCGACAGCTTTCATGCAAATATTGGATGACACCATATGCAATGTCGTATGGCAGAAGGTACAAAATTCCCATACATTGGAAGAAGTCGGGACTTGTATCTAACAAAAACCCACATCCAAACAAGGAAAAAAATAAACCTCATTCTAATGACACGACACCAATTAAACCCAAATTTCAAGCCTCAAATTTCAAAATATACAAAAATAAAAAAGATTCACATGCATTAAAATTTTTTAACAAAACCCACTTCCAAAACATCAAAATTGATTTAAAACAGCACCTTCAGGTATTATTGAGACAATACCTCTTTGCCTCATCATCTTTCAACCCTACTAATCCAACACACATTGAACCCACTTTCTCCATCGCACATCACACAACTGCAAATCAACTCTAACCCAAAAAACACCCTCACTTCTTCCTCTCATATCCCTCACTGCACATTGCCAAATAACCCATCTCATTCATTTTTCATCTCACCTATCTTTAAAAAAGAAAAGAAAAAGAAAAAGAAAAAAGAACATTCATCCAAACAGACCTATCAGCATCTTCATCAAATCAGAACCAGTCCCATCACCAACCAAACACGACACAGCCTATCCGAGCCCATACAATCTCTAAAAAACTGATCACCCCAATCAAACAACCCACGCAACTCCCAATCATCTCCCGTTCTCCAGCTCACACAACCCATCTCATCCTCCAGCCTCATACACTACCATCCCAAACCAAGACCCAGCTCCAAACCCAGCCTTACCCACCAGTGCAACCAAGCCAAGCCCAACCTCACATCCATCTATATATTTTCATCACCCATCACCGACCCTTTCCATCATCCCATCCAAACAACCCCCCATCTCATTAAACCCAAAATAATAATAATAATAATAATAATAACAGAACCTTCCTCATCCAAACAGCCCCATTACCACTCTTAACTTGTCATGCAAACCATCTAAATCAACACTACAGGCCTCATTATCATCATCTTCATCACATCTCTCGCAGTTAACTCATTCAGAAAAATAAAAAAAGAAAAAATTAGGGCAGTGGGGGAGAGGAGGGAGAAGGGGAGGATTACTAAGAGAGAGACGGTTGCTGATCCAAGCTGCTGGAGAGGCGCTTTGAGTGATTTGCAGAGAATGATTTGGGGGATTTTGGGAGATGAGTTCGCATAGAACGATTTGCGCGAGATATCGTTTTTTCTTCTTTGTGTGATTTGGGCACGATCGATCAGGAGGGAGTTTTTTTGTTTTAAAAAGCGTCACTCGATTCAATTACGAGAAGTTAAGGCTGTCGCTAAAAAGTGATAGCGCCCACAATTTTAGCCTCACTTATGTCATTAAATGCTCATTTTGATGTAGTGATGGTGAGGTCATAGACAGGATGGAGACCAATTAAAAGAATAGCATAAAATGAGGAACATACACATAAACAAACTGAGACCAATTGAAAGAAAAGAACGAAATAGGTTATTGTAGGTGCAGAAAATAATGACCCACAATAAAGGAGGAGCCTTAGAGGACTTATCCGAGAAGATGGTGACTGGGAATGACTGGATACCGTCCGAAAGCCTGAAAGAGATGAACAAACGATCAAAGGACCCTGGCCTGGGCGGCGCAAGGCTCTCCGATGCCAAAGTCAGTGTGGGAACTGGAACAATGGAAGGAGAGGGAGAAGAGAGACAGAGTAACGGCTCTGTGAATGAAATTGTGCGTACCTTAGATGGTGGTTTGAGCCTCTATTTATAGAGTTTGGAACGTATCTTTGGGAGATATTGTGGTGTGGGTCCGTGATTCGACTGGGAAGTCACGATCAGCCCACATTGCATTAATTGCGGTCCAATCCAGCCCACTCTGCATTAAGTGCGCGTCGGGTCAGCCCACGTCGCATTTAATGCACATCTTGTTGGGCCAGATCGTGTTGGGCGCCTTTGGCGGTAGGGGTACCAGCGAATCTGCCCTCGGGCCCTGCCCTGATGTGGCCTCAGCCGCTGGATGCCGCCCTGTCAGGGATCTGGCGAAGATTGTGAGCGGCTGGATGTCGCATCTGTCCCACTAGCTCGTGCCTCTATCCCTCCACGTGCCTGGTGACGTGGAGGATGAGGGGCGTGAGTGGAGATTCTTTCTGGTTTCGGCTTCCATCCCGGCTTCTTCAGCCGAGGTGGAGCTTTCTGCCGAGATGGCATCCGGGGTGACCCAGCCGAGGTGGAGCTTTCTGCCGAGATGGCATCCGAGGTGGGCCAGTTCGGCGCTAAGGGCCCGGAGCTGCCTGACTTCGGCCGGACCTCCTGTCCTGGTAGCCGGGGTGAGCTTGGTGCCACGTGGATGGCACGCGGATGGCACGTGAGAGTGCTTAGCCTCATCTGATGGCTGTGATTAGTGTAATCCTGTGGTTCTGGAAATCTCCCCACACAATTGCCCCCTAGCTTTTGACCTCTGAAGTGTGCTAGCCTTTAGGGGTTGAAAGCTAGAAGAATCCGTCTGGGGATGCGGTGACCATTGCTTGGTGTCGCTTCGACTCTTTGAAGCAATAAATGCTCTGCCCTGTTCGTCTTGGGAACCGAGTTGACGGCTACACGCGTAGCTTCTGCGCTGATTGCGTTGTCTCATTGATGGGACGGGCACGGGCTTTGAAGTGTCTCTTCGAATTCGGAGGCGGTACCCAAATGAGGGTTCCCCTTCTACAAATAGGGCCGTCCCCTTCCTTTTCTCGCTTCTGATTCCTTTCGCCTTCGCCTTTACTTTCGATTTCTGCTCTGGTGCCTGAGATCTGTTCGAGGAGGACGACCGTAGAACGCGCCCGGATCTGCTCTTGATCTGCCTCTGTCCCTGTAAGTCGCTTTGTCCTTCTGTCTGGTTCTTCTTGGGGTTTTTCGATTTCTAGGGTTTTTCTTCGTCGTCACCCCTTTTAGACATGGGCACCCCTAGATTCAGGGTAGATACCGATGAGGGCTTAGCCAGATTTAGAGCTGCCTTCAGCATTCCGGAGGGGGTCCTCCTAAAACCGACGGACCTCGCCGACTGTGCCTTGTATCGCTGCCACGGCGGCTGGATGCCGTTCCCTCTGATCTCCGTGATCGAGGGTGGGGTCAGGTTTCCACTGCACCCCCTGCTTAGGGCCTGCCTTAGCCTTTGGTCCCTCGCCCCGGGCCAGTTGATGCCCAATGGCTACAAGGTCATCATGGGCACAGCGAAGCTGAACGAGATCTTGGGGACCAACCTAGGCCCTCACGACATCGAGGATACATATGATATCTGCAAGGCTGGGGAGGGAAGATATTATCTCCGTGTGAAGCCGCAGCGAAGGGGCTTCGTCCTAGCCTTGGAGGATTCAAGTAAGAATGCGGAGGAAGATTTCTTCTGTGTCTCGGGGGACTGGGAGTTCGGCCCAGGTGAAAGCAGGAGGCTGTCGGTCCCACGTCGCCCTGGGGAAGTCCCAAGTAATCATCACTGCTTTTCTCCTTTTTGCTTTGCTTACCTCATTGATGCCGAACTGATATCTTTTTTGCCTGTTGAGCAGAGGCGGGCGCAAGGCGACGCCGAGCTGTCAGCGAAGGTTGGAGGAGGAATACCGACGACATCAACAAGGTTGAAAGGTACAAGGGGCACGAAACCAGGTCAGCTTGGAAGCTGCTCGGGTATACGCCGAGGTATCGCGGCCACTACCAGTGGACCGGAGTACCTGAGGTGGACGAGACACACCCTGACCGTCTAACCGTATCAGTTGCGGTGTTTAGCGGGGTCCCCTTGACCGATCCCGTTGCCGACCGAACTGCGTCTGGTGCCGAGGCGTCTACTTCTGATCCGGAGCTGCCGGACCTGACGCAGATAGTGGACGCTTACTTCTCCGATCGAGGAGAGGACATGGAGGGAAGTCCGAGGGAGCCCGTTGTCAAGGACCTGGCTGCTAAGTTTAGGCAGAGGTCATCGTCTTCTGGGGCCCCATCGCCTGCCGGTACTCGTGCTGCTTCGGGTCCGGTGGGCGCTGGTGCTCCCTCTGCTCCTGCCCCCGCTCCGAGCGGAGGAGCCCGGCGACGCTCGCCGGACCGCTCGAAGGAGGGGTCCCCGCCCAGGAAGAAGTCCAAGGCGGGGGAGAAGAGTTCGAAGGCTGATCTGCAGTCGAAGGGTAAGATTCCTGCACACGCCCCTGGAGCTAAAGCTCCAGCCAAAAAAGGGGGCGAGAAGAGCGCGCCAAAAGAAAAGAGTGCGCCGGCCGAAAAGAGTGCGCCAGTCAGCAGGTCGACTGTCGGGCCAACGCGCGAGCCTCTCATCTCGGCGGGGCAAGGGTCCGGATCGGCCTCCGGGCCCCGAACTGCCCCAGCACCGTGGAAGCCGAGAATGGAAACACAACCCGGCAAACCCCTGAACGTTGAAGACCGACTGCTGGGAAATGCCGAGGTGATTGGGGCCCTTGCCAGGGCCTGTGCTCTGCCACGGGATATGGAGGAGCACGAGAAGTTTGATGACGAGAGCCTGATGTTGACAGCGATCCAGGCCGACATCCTGGTAAGTGTTTTTTGTGTATTCTTTCAAGTGGCCTAGCTCGGCTGTTCCCGTTTTGACCCTCCTCTTTTCCCTTGCAGAACGTGCAGAGGCTCCTAGCCATCCTAGGAAGGAGGGATAGGAACGCGTCGAGGGTGACCCGGCTGGAATCCGAGCGGGAGAAGCTGAAGAAGGAGCTGGACGAGCAGCGGAAGGGAATGGAAGAGCTCAAGCTGGCCAGTGCTGGAGAGTCCGCTCGGTTGGCATCGGCTCTGACTGAGGTCGCCGAACTCTCGTCCCGGGCCAACCATATGAAAGGCGAGCTTTGGACAAAGAACAAAAGGGTCTCCGAGTTGGAGTCGGAGCTGGCCAGGTCGAAGTTTGAGTCGATGGCTGAGGTAACCAGGTTGCAAGGGGAGGTCTTGGCTGGTCGCGCTGAGAGGGAGAAGCTGGTGAAGGCGAACGGCGACCTGGAAAAGGAGAAGGCCTCTCTTCAGTCCGAGGTGCAATCCGCCTTCCAGAGCGGGGTGGATCGTGCCACCGAGCTGTATGAGAAACAGGTGGAGGAGATCACCGCAATCTTGTTCGAGGAAGGATGCCTGGCCGCACTGAGACGTGCGGGGGTCCCTGAAGACCACCCCGTCTTTCAGGACCTGCCGAAGTATTCGGACCTGGATCCCGAGCCGAGCTCCGCACCTGCAACCGAGAGCACCCCGGTCGAAGCTCCTCCAGCCGTTACCGCTCCGGACGACGCTCCAGCTCCTCCGGCCTCGAGCGTTGCCCCAGTCGCCAGCGAGGCTTTGGCCGTGCCTCAGGGTGAGACCTCTTCTGCTCCTGGTTCGGCTGAGGTACCAGTTGAAGCCCCTTCTGCCAGCGACGCTCCAAGCGAGGTCCCTGTCTCGGCCGAAGCCTCTGGCCCCTTGGGAACGGTGATTGATCTGGTCGAATCGCCGAGACCGGAGTAGCTGTCCCTTCTCAGTCTTTCTTTTGTAACGTTTTTGCTGACTCAGTCTTTCTTTTGTAACGTTTTTGCTTCTCAGCTTTGTAACACTTTGCCTATTCAATGAAAGTCGAGCTTCTTCACTTTTCTCTTTGCATTTGTCTCTCTTTCATTTCTGGATGTGCATTGAATGGTATTGAATGCCTTTACTGTGTGGCGTGGCCCTTGAGGTAGAAAGAGTCAAACGGTCCTCATAGCTGTCAGTGCTGACTCTCCGTATTCTGGAGACCATAAATAGCAATAAACATGGTGGCACGGCTGACGAGGGAATCGGACGGATGTCTCCACGTGGTGCCATAGGGATCGCTGGTCAACAGTCGTGCATCCCAGTAACGCGTGGGAGACTTCGCCCTCATAACTTCTTTCGGAGACCGAGCCCTTCTTTCGGAGACTGAGTCCTTCTTCCTATAAATAGGGATGGCAAGCTCGCCATGGGAGAAGAAAAGAAACGGAAGTAGGATAGCTTAATTCACTTAGCTGTAGGAACCATGTCTGACAGACATTCTGTAATCTTCGATCCGGGGGGAACCCTTGCGCCTGTGGACGGCTTTCTCCAAGGGGGGAAGCCCGTCGTGGTCTGCGCGCTCTCTGAAGGAACTCCCCGTGGACCACGCGCTCTCTGAACGCGGGTTCATGGCCATCCGTCCCTGGCCAAACAGAGTGAGGATGCGCTGCAACGCAACCGGGGGACGGTGGCGCATTCTCGTCCGACACGGTCTTGCGCGACCGCCGGACGGAAGGCGGGATTGAGGCCACGCTGGACCTGGGGTTTCTTCAAGCTTGGCTGGTCTCATTGACCGGAGGGTGTTGAAGAGCTCAGCGAGGTCCAGGGCCTCCGAACTGGGGGTGCTCTATAATCGCTTTGGTCTGACCAGCCAAAGTGTATTATAGAGCTCTGTGAAATTCTCGAAGTCTGCAGCCCGAAGAGTGAGTGAAGATCGCAGTCTCCCAACTTTTCTTTATTTTCTGTTTTTAGAGGACTGTGATCCTCCTTTCTGTACTTTACTTTCTGTTTTGTAATTCTTGTAATAAAGCAGTTTACAATGAATAAAAGGGAGGAATTCTGTGATTACCCAAACTGTGTACAATGCTTTCGAGTTCTTTTTCTCTTTCTTTGCACTGTTCTGGAATGCTTGCATTTTTGTGTGTTTGGGTGCTGGCACAGCTCCCTTCCTCTGGAAAGCTGCCCTTGGCCGAGATGGATGGCATTGGCCGAGACGAACTGCCTTGTGCCGAAGTGGAGTCATTATTCCGCTGGTCTCGGCTGTGGAAGCGTGAGCTCGGCAATGATCTTTGAGGGGTGTAAAAACCCTGATTTTAGGAATCCGGCCGAGTGTCCGAACTCGAGGCCTTCTCCAGGGTCCAGGACCCGGAGCTTTTAGGAAACGACCGAGTCTGGACTCGAGGCCTTTTCCAGGGCGTTTGACCCGTGGGTTCTGAACCCGAGGACTTTAGGAATTCGGCCGAGTGTAAGAACTCCAGGCCATTTCCAGGGCGTAGAGCCTTGATTGTGTTCAAAACACGGGGCTTTAGGAAAGACTGAGTGTAAGAACTCCAGGCCATTTCCAGGGCGTAGAGCCTTGATTGTGTTCAAAACACAGGGCTTTAGGAAAGGCTGAGTGTAAGAACTCCAGGCCATTTCCAGGGCGTAGAGCCTTGATTGTGTTCAAAACACGGGGCTTTAGGAAAGGCTGAGTGTAAGAACTCCAGGCCATTTTCAGGGCGTAGAGCCTTGATTGTGTTCAAAACACGGGGCTTTAGGAAAGGCTGAGTGTAAGAACTCAAGGCCATTTCCAGGGCGTAGAGCCTTGATTGTGTTCAAAACACGGGGCTTTAGGAAAGGCTGAGTGTAAGAACTCCAGGCCATTTCCAGGGCGTAGAGCCTATGCTGCCGGAGTCGACCAGAGAGAGACGACAGATTGATGACAAGGCAAAAGCTGCTTTTATTGATTCTGAGATTCATTACATCTTTAGAAATAAAATTTCTTCAAGTGGGATGCATTCCATGGTCTCGGCAGGGGCTTGCCTTCTAAGTCTTCGAGCTTGTAGGCTGACTTTCCTGCCAGTGAGGCTATTCTGAACGGGCCATGCCAGTTCGGGGCTAGCTTCCCTTCGTTTGGCTCTCTGTCGGCTGGCAGGGTTTTCTTTAGCACCAGCTCTCCCGCGGAGAACCTTCTTTCTTTGACATTTTGATTGTATGCCCTGGCTAACCGCTGCTGATAGTCGGTCAGTCTCAGGGCTGCTGCTTCTCGTCGCTCGTCTGCCAGCTCCAGCTCCATTGCCAGGTTCGTCTCATTTCGGCCTTGGTCGACCAGCTCTGTCCTCAGGGTAGGAAGGCCGATTTCCAAGGGAATGACCGCCTCCATCCCGTAGGCCAGAGAGAAAGGTGTTGCCGAGGTGGACCTCCTTGGAGTTGTTCTGTATGCCCACAGCACGCTCGGAAGCTCCTCTGTCCATCTGCCCTTTGTCTTGTCCAGTCGCAGGCCGTCCAGGATCACTTTGTTAGAGATTTCTGCCTGGCCATTACTCTGTGGATATGCCGGGGTGGAGTAATGGTTTCTGATGCCGTGCTCTTGGCAGAAGTCTTTGAAGGACTTGGAGTCGAACTGAGTCCCGTTATCCGAAATCAGGGTCCGGGGGATGCCGAACCTCGTAAGGATGTTTTTCCAAACGAAGTTCCTGGAGTCCCTGTCCGTGATGGAAGACAACGGTTCAGCCTCTATCCACTTTGTGAAGTAGTCCGTAGCCACTATCAGCCATCTCTTGTTCCCTGGAGCTCGGTGAAGAGGCCCCACAATGTCCAGGCCCCATTGAGCGAAGGGCCATGGGCTGGAGAGGGGACTCAGATCCTGTGCTGGCTGATGGAGGGAGTGGGAGAACTTCTGGCATTTCTCGCATTTCCTAGCGTAGACCTGGGCGTCCTTCTGCATGTAGGGCCACCAGTAACCCTGGCTGATTGCTCTGTAGGCCAACGACCGACCTCCTATATGGCTGCCGCAGATTCCTTCGTGGATCTCATACAGGAAGTCGTCCACCTTGGTCGGGTGGACGCATTGGAGGTATGGACCTGTGAAGGACTTCCTGTAGAGTTTGCCTTCGGGAGAGAGCCAGAACCGAGCTGCCTTGAGCCTGATCTTGTGGGCTTCAGTCCTGTCCTCGGGGAGCTGGTCGTCCTTCAAGTAGGCGACGATTGGATCCATCCAGCTAGGGCCGAGGTCAGCACAGAGGACAAGCCGAGATGAATGGAGTTCTAGACTTGATCTTGATACTGACCCGACCTCGATGGTCCTCTTCTTTCCTGCTTCGACAGCGGAGGCCAGGTTTGCAAGTGCATCTGCATGCGTGTTGGTATCTCGGGATATTTGCCTGACCTCGGCTTTCTGGAAATGAGAGAGCAGTTTTTTTGCAAGGGCTAAGTAGGCCGCCATCCTGTCGTCCCTGGCCTGGTAGTCTCCAGCGAGCTGGCTAGTTACCAGTTGAGAGTCGCTGAAGATCTCCAGGTGCTGGGCTCCGAGGATTTGGGCGCTGTTCAACCCTGCAATCAGTGCTTCGTACTCTGACTCATTGTTTGTCGCTTTGAAGTCCAGGGTGAAGGCCTGCTCTATGACCAGTCCCTCTGGCGATTGGAGAACTATGCCGGCGCCAGCTCTCTTGGAGGTGGACGACCCGTCGACAAAGATCTTCCATGCCGAGGTGGGACACTGTTCGATCCCAGACTCTTCTGGCTCGTGCCCTGCGCCCCCCAGTGCCGTGCCGAGCTGGGTCGGAGCCGGGTTGGGGGAGACGAATTCCACTATGAAGTCTGCCAGAATCTGGGCTTTGATCGCAGTTCGGGGACGGTACTGTATATCATACTGCCCCAGTTCAACTGCCCACTTTGATATGCGCCCTGAAAAGTCAGCCTTCTTGAACACTGAACGGAGTGGATGCTCCGTGATCACCACAATGGTGTGGGATTGGAAATAATGGGAGAGCTTGCGGGAGGCACTGACGAGAGCCAACGCAAGCTTCTCCAAAAGAAGGTACCTGGTCTCAGCATCGAGCAGGGTCTTGCTCGTATAATAGATTGGCTTTTGAATTCCCTCGTCCTCCCTGATGAGGACGGAGCTCACCGCGTGATCCGAGACCGCAAGGTACAAATACAGAATCTCCCCCAAAGCTGGGGTGGAGAGTAATGGTGGTGACATTAAATAGGTTTTGAGTGCGGCCAATGCCTGGTCGCACTCGGGGGTCCACTGGAACTTCAAATTTTTCTTTAAAAGCTGAAAGAAAGGCCTGCACTTATCTGATGACCGGCTGATGAAGCGATTGAGTGCGGCGGCCATTCCTGTGAGCCTCTGAACTTCCTTCGTGGTAGAGGGACTCTGGATGCCCTGGATGGCAGTGATCTGGTCCGGATTGGCCTCTATCCCCCTCCGCGTTACCAAGCTGCCGAGGAACTTGCCAGAGGCTACGCCGAAGGCGCACTTGGAAGCGTTTAGCTTGAGCTTGTACGCGCGAAGGATGTCGAAGACTTGGCCGAGATCCGACAAATGGTCGCTGGAGCGCACAGATTTGACGACCATGTCGTCGATGTATACTTCTACCGATCGGCCGAGCTGGGCCTGGAACATTTTTGTGACGAGGCGCTGATAGGTCGCCCCCGCGTTCTTCAGCTCGAAGGGCATCACCTTATAGCAGTAAGTGCCGCGGGGGGTGATGAATGATGTTTTCTCCTCGTCAGGCTCGTAGAGCGGGATCTGATGATAGCCTCGGTAGGCGTCAAGGAAGCTCATTCGGTCGCGACCAGCGGTGGCATCGATCAGTTGGTCAATCTTTGGGAGGGGAAAACTCTCCTTAGGGCAAGCCCTGTTCAAGTCGGTGAAGTCCACGCACACCCTCCACTTCCCAGTTTTCTTCTTGACCACCACCGTGTTGGCCAGCCATACCGGGTACTGGACTTCCCGGATGGCTCCTGCTTTTAGCAGGTCGTCGATCTCTTCGACGACCGCATCTGTCTGCTGCAGCCCGGTCCTTCGGGCCCTCTGCACTACCGGCTTGTGGTCGGGGTCGACATTGAGCTTGTGGCACATGACCTCAGGGTCGACCCCAGGCATTTCGCTTGGGCTCCAAGCGAAGACGTCCACATTCTGCATCAAGAACCGCGAGAGTTCGGCCCTTTCTTCGTCTGGCAGCTGGGTGCCAATCAGGAAGAACCTGTCTGGGTCTGCCGGGTCTAGCCTGACCTCGGCCAGGTCCTCGATGCTCTTCTTCTCGGGGTCCCGGCCGATCTCATCGAGGCCTTTCTCGAACTCGGCCAGGTTGACGCTCTCTGGCTCCTTCACGGCTGGGACTGCGGCCAGCATGCACTGCCTGGCCTGCTGCTGGTCTCCCTCCACTGTGATTACTTCCATCTTGCCCTCCTTGTTCTCAAGGACGGACTTCAGCTTTTGGTGGAGGGAAGAAGGAACTGCCTCTAGCTTGTGGAGCCACGTTCTGCCCAGAATGACATTGTAGGGAGAAGGGGCGTCCACAACCAGGAAGTCGGCCAGCACGGAGGCTCCGCCAACTCGGGTTTCCAAGGTGATCCTACCCTTGGGATAGACTGGCATGGCGGATAACCCTAGCAAGGGTGCTCGGACCTCTGTGAGGTCTGCTTCGGAGAGTTTCATCTTCTTGAAGCAGTCGTAGTAGAGGACCTCGGAGGAGCTGCTGGAGTCGACGAGGATCCTCTTCACGGTGAAGTCTCTCAGCTTCATGGTGAGGAGCAGGGGGTCGTTGTGAGGGACCTGGATTCCCTCTAGATCTCGATCCGAAAACGAGATGGCGGGTCGGTCGCGGCGGGCTTTCTTTGATGCCGGAGCGAGTTCGGCTTTCATTACTTCTTTCCCGTGCGAAGCCCGCCTGGCTTCGGCACGGGCCTGAGAGCTTCCCCGGGACGAGGAAGCGGGAGCTGAGGACGCCAGATGGATCACGTTGATGATCTTCTCTGAGTCCTCGCTGTCTGGAGCCTGGGCCGTGCTCTGGTGAATTCGGCCCTCGCTGCCGCCGGCATCACATGCCTTGATGAACTCTGGGATGTGGCCTTCTTCGGCCAGCTTCTCCAGATACCCCTGCAAAGTCCTGCAGTCTTCGGTCTTGTGCCCGTTGCCCTTATGGAAGGAGCAGTAGAGCTTGCTTCGGGCGCCTTCGGTGGGTTCATTCTTCATGGGCTGAGGATACTTGAAGAACGGCTTGGACCTGATCTTGGTCAGGATGCGGTAGATCGGCTCCTTGAAGACGACGTTGACGCTCTGACTGGCGCTGGAGGGAGGTCTGGGCTTCCAAGTGCCCCCAGACCTGGACGACGAAGGCTTCGTCGAACTGGAGACCCAGGCCCGCTTGGGCTCCTGCTTCTGGGAGGGCCTCCCGCCTCTCTGCCGAGGTTGGCCACTCTTCTGTTCGGGCTCCGGATGCCCGTCCTGATCCCTGGCCCGGATCTCGTCTTCCTCCTGGGCGATGAAGCGCTTCACCCAGGACATCAACTCTGGCATGGATTCTGGGGAGTCCCCGGCCAAGTCTTTTCGCAAGTCGTTGCCGGGGATCAAGGCATGCTGGAAGGCGTAGATGGCTATCCCTTCCCTCGCGCCCTCGATCTGGCTGTAGACCGCCCAGAATCGCTGGGCGAACTTGGCGAGGGTTTCGCCCTGCTTCATTCTCAAGGCGAGGAGGTCCCCTTCCTTCTTGGGGACGACGGTGTAGGCTTGGAACTTCTTCAGGAAGGAGAGCTGGAGCTCCTTCCAACTGGAAACCGACTGCTCCGGGAGAGAGCAGAACCACTTCAGGGGGAGGTCACCCAAACTGGAGGAGAAGATTTTGCAGTTTAGGTGACCCTCGTTCCCCCAGATGGACATCTTCTGGGAGAAGTGCCGGAGGTGTGCGGATGGGTCGGACAGTCCGTCATAGGGGACGAACCGCGGGACGGAGAACTTTCTGGGTAAGGGGGTGCGCTCGATCTCTTTTGTGAAGGGCGAGCCCCCAGATCAGTGTGACCACAGATCTGCTTCTGGTCCCGCATGTCCAAGTTGTGCTGGAGAGCCAATCTGACACGTTTGTCAAATCGCTCTTGCTCATCGTCCTTCTCTGGAGTCTGAGCTCTGGGCTTTCGCTTGGGATGGCTCGGGCTACGACGGCTATGAGTTCGGCCGTCGCGGCTATGGTGACTTCGGCTGTTGCTCGAGCCTTCGTCACGGATCTGGCTCCGTTTCTGGTCCAGATGATTTCTGAGGTCCTCGCGGGGAGGCTGGGCTGCCCTGCTAGGGGCGTCCCTCTTTTTCCCTTGAGGCTCAGAGACTTGCCTCAAGGAGGCAGTTTGCGCTGCCCTCAGCTGCTGCTGGAGCTCGCGAATCATCTGCTCTTGCTTCTGGAGGAGAGCAGCTTGGGCTTCAAGAACCCCCCCAGTGGCAGGGGGTTGAGCGTGGCGCGTTTCTCCTACGGCCACGGCTTTGTCCTTCCGAGGACGCTCATGCCGACGCTCATCGCGTCTGGGTGGCATGACTTCTTCTGCTGAGATCGAGGCTTCGAGTCCCTCTTGGAGTGGGAACTCGACAAAGAGTTGAGAGCCTAAGCGGCCCTCGCCTGCAGACGTGCCATGCACCGTGCGGGAGCGCCCTTGAGGAGGGACGTCCGTTGACGGTGGTGGCAGCTCGAGCGCTGCTCTCGAGGACTCTACGCCCTTCCTAGCTTTCGGAGGCATGGCTTCTGAGAGGTTGAGGTTAAGAAGGTTGGGAAGGTTTTGAGAGGTTGGGATATTACTTTCCCACAGACGGCGCCAATTGTAGGTGCAGAAAATAATGACCCACAATAAAGGAGGAGCCTTAGAGGACTTATCCGAGAAGATGGTGACTGGGAATGACTGGATACCGTCTGAAAGCCTGAAAGAGATGAACAAACGATCAAAGGACCCTGGCCTGGGCGGCGCAAGGCTCTCCGATGCCAAAGTCAGTGTGGGAACTGGAACAATGGAAGGAGAGGGAGAAGAGAGACAGAGTAACGGCTCTGTGAATGAAATTGTGCGTACCTTAGATGGTGGTTTGAGCCTCTATTTATAGAGTTTGGAACGTATCTTTGGGAGATATTGTGGTGTGGGTCCGTGATTCGACTGGGAAGTCACGATCAGCCCACATTGCATTAATTGCGGTCCAATCCAGCCCACTCTGCATTAAATGCGCGTCGGGTCAGCCCACGTCACATTTAATGCACATCTTGTTGGGCCAGATCGTGTTGAGCGCCTTTGGCGGTAGGGGTACCAGCGAATCTGCCCTCGGGCCCTGCCCTGATGTGGCCTCAGCCGCTGGATGCCGCCCTGTCAGGGATCTGGCGAAGATTGTGAGCGGCTGGATGTCGCATCTGTCCCACTAGCTCGTGCCTCTATCCCTCCACGTGCCTTGTGACGTGGAGGATGAGGGGCGTGAGTGGAGATTCTTTCTGGTTTCGGCTTCCATCCCGGCTTCTTCAGCCGAGGTGGAGCTTTCTGCCGAGATGGCATCCGAGGTGGGCCAGTTCGGCGCTAAGGGCCCGGAGCTGCCTGACTTCGGCCAGACCTCCTGTCCTGGTAGCCGAGGTGAGCTTGGTGCCACGTGGATGGCACGCGGATGGCACGTGAGAGTGCTTAGCCTCATCTGATGGCTGTGATTAGTGTAATCCTGTGGTTCTGGAAATCTCCCCACACAGTTATAATTTAATTGTATAAGGAAAGAGTACACAAATGGTGGAGACCAATTAAAAGAACAAACATGAAAACAAGAAAACTTATCCATGATTTTTCAGGATTTACATACTAAATTCAATGAGTTCCAAAACATCCAATAATGGGTATAAATCAAATTTATTAATGAATTGTCAAAGTATACAAATGACAGAGACCAATTATGAGAATAAATATGAAAAGGAGAAAATTTTGTCCATCAGTTGTCAGGATTTGCATATAACAAAGAGTCTCCAGCATCAGGAACTTTATAATGTTGGAAAATTCCATCATGTGGGGCCACACATGTAACCATTAAATGTGTTATGCTATCTTTGGTTAAGCCTAATTGAAGTGATCTAATTAAGACTTAAAGTTTTAAGGCTTAAGGGTATAATTGTCATGGGATTAATGTGTAGATACCAGAATACTAATTCTAATTTGATGAGGGGACAAATTAGAATTAGCAAATATCATAATTATATATATTAGGGTTATGGTCCCCAATTCATATGGTAAGTTCCTATTCTCTCTGACATCCCATCATCAGAAAGAATCAAGAGGGTTTCTCTGGGCAGCCATATTGGATTGGAAGATCAACAACCTGCGAATAATTTTCACAATGGATCAAGGTATGTTTTCCGCTTTACATCTCTCGATGATTTGACATGGAGGATCTTGGTTGTTTAAGTTTTTCTAGATCATAGATCTAGATCTTGTTTTATAACAAGTGGTATCAGAGCATCTCCATGTGAAGCCATTGGGAATCCAGTGTTTTCTTTTAATCCAGATATATAGCAATCTGTTGATCTTCTTTTCATTGGATCAAATCCATTCGGATGTTTAAATCACATGATGAATCATGTATTTTATTGATTTCTGTGAGAATCAAGTATTTTGTTTCTAATCAAAATCTCAAGCACTTCTGTTGTTAATCTTCTTCGTCGTTGTCGGATCCTTTGTACGAGGATTCCTGGCCATGGGTCCCCTGTATCCGGTACCTGCAATCGTCTCGGTGTTTCGGAGTTTCGTCTCGGTAGGCAGGCCATGGAGATTTCGGACGACCGATTTCCTATCGCATATGAGTTGTGACGGGATCTTGTGGTTGACCAGACGGAAGCACCCCTAACAAGTGGCTTCTAAGAGTTTCCCAGACTGGGCCGGGAACTGGTCCAGATCAATCACTGGGATTGCTTCTTCTCTGCCGTCCATCAGCATCAAACATGGCACAAGTTCTTATGCATATGGGGTTTTGAGACACATACAAATCTTGTCCTGTGTCGTGCCACCATAATCACATGTCTGTTGGAACGACCAGGGGAAAGATGAATTGGAACATTCACCTGATCCCTTTCATCATACAAAGTTTTTTTTTTTTTTTTGTATAATTCATCATACAAAGTTGTTAGGTGATGGGTGATAAGAAAGCTGGTCCCTTCATTATCGATGATGGTTGCTTTAGGTGCAAAGTGATTCCTGCAACTGCATGTTATAGGGGGCGCTTGGGATTCCTATAATATTCACATTGACACGGTGTCGTAAATTTCTTTAATTGATGTGATTTTACTAGTTAGAGGGAAACTCCATCTTCTGTGCTCCCAAAAACCTATTTCTATCGGACAGTCTGCTATCAATACCACCACACATCCACACATCTCAAAGTAGAGTACTTGGGCCTACCACATGTTTATTATGATGGCAAATTATATAAGTCAACAAAACCTAAGATTTTCTACAAAACAAATTCAAATAATTTATGGTATATCTTTTATGGTTAAATTAAATTGTCCATCATTCTAAATGGGCTAATTGAAACAAGATGTCACCTAAGTGACCTCTCTTGTGTAGATTGTTCATAAGGAATATTGGATGTTTGTGTATATGTAAATTCATGCGGGTCTTAGTCGGCCCAAAGGAAGATTAATACTTGGCCGAATTGCATACACACTCGTGGTAATAAACATGTGACGATTATCAGGTTTTCCATGTAAATAATACATCGATCCAAAGATAGATTTATTATTTGACATAAATTATTGTCAATGTTCGATCACTACCACAAGAGTACCATTTACAATTAATATTACTGTCCAAAGACTTGATATTAATGTTGTGTTAGGTATCTTGAGATGAAACTTACCATTATTTGAATATGTTGATTATCGTATTTGGTTAATAATATGAGCTTGTTTGTCTGTTTATTTTTTGTTCTCTTTACAGCAAGTGTTTCTACTATATCTGCTAATATCAACTCAATACCTGTGCTTAATGGGACTAATTTTAAGGATTGGAAAGAGAACATAGAAATTGTTCTCGGCTGCATGGATCTAGACCTTGCACTACGGACTGAGCAACCCGCTTCTCTTACGGCTGAAAGTACTCCTGATGCAAAGAAGAACTTTGAGAAGTGGGATTGCTCTAATCGCATGAGTCTTATGATCATTAAGCGCGGCATTCCGGAGGCTTTTAGGGGTGCGGTATCTGACAAGTTAACCACAGCCAAAGAATTCCTCGCCGAGATTGAAAAGCGTTTTGTGAAAAACGATAAGGCAGAATCAAGCACGCTTTTGCAAAGCTTGATTTCTATGAAGTATAATGGCAAGGGGAATATACGGGAGTACATTATGGATATGTCTCATCTTGCTTCTAAGCTTAAGGCACTGAAGCTCGAGCTGTCTGACGACTTGCTCGTGCATTTGGTATTAATATCACTTCCTGCACAATATAGTCAATTTAAAGTCAGTTACAACTGTCAAAGGGAGAAATGGACTCTTAATGAGCTCATTTCTTATTGTGTGCAAGAGGAAGAGAGATTGAAGCAAGACAGGACAGAAAGTGCTCATTTGGCTCACACCTCTAAAGATAAGGGCAAAAAGAGAAAGAATAATGATGCTGCTAAGGGTCCAGCCCAAAAGAAACAACAACAAACAAATGAGGTTCAAAAGAAACCACAGCAAGCAAATGAGGGTTGTTTCTTTTGCAACAAGCCTGGACATGTGAAGAAGGACTGTACCAAATATCACGCTTGGCGTGCAAAGAAAGGTACATTTCTTACTTTGGTCTGTTCTGAGGTCAATTTAGCTTCAGTACCTAGAAACACGTGGTGGTTAGATTCTGGTGCTACTACTCACATAAGTGTTTCTATGCAGGGTTGCCTGAGCTGCCGAAAGCCAAGTGATGCTGAAAGACACATCTTTGTGGGCGATGGCAACTCGGTAGAAGTAGAGGCAATAGGGCATTTTAGGTTGTTATTGAAAACTGGTTATTATTTGGATTTAGTAGATACTTTTATTGTACCGTCTTTTAGACGGAATTTGGTTTCAGTTTCTTTATTGGACAAGTTTGGTTATTTTTGTTCATTTGGAAACAATCAAGTCAGCTTATCTATAAATTCAAATATTGTTGGAACTGGTTCTCTATGTGTATATGACAACTTATATTTGCTTGATATAATTGTTTCTTATAATGAATCCTTGCATGTGGAATCACGAGGTACTAAACACAAATTGAGTAAAGAAAATTCAGCCACATTATGGCACAAACGCTTAGGTCACATCTCTAAGCCTAGAGTTGAGCGACTTGTGTCTGATGGAATTTTAGATTCCCTTGACTTTACAGACTTTGATGTTTGTATTGCTTGCATCAAGGGAAAACAGACCAAAACGAAGAAATTAGGTGCCAATAGAACTACAGATGTCTTAGAATTGATACACACAGATATCTGTGGCCCATTCCCTACGGCTTCTTGGAATGGCCAACAGTATTTTATATCATTCATAGACGATTACTCTCGCTATGGGTACCTATTTCTCATTCATGATAAATCACAGTCTTTGGACGTGTTCAAAACATTTAAAGCTGAAGTTGAGAACCAACTCAACAAAAGAATAAAGTGTGTCCGGTCTGACCGTGGTGGTGAATACTACGGTAGATATGACGGATCAGGTGAACAACGTCCAGGACCGTTTGCTAAATTCCTAGAGGAATGTGGAATCGTCCCCCAGTACACCATGCCAGGGTCACCTAGCATGAATGGTGTTGCTGAAAGGCGAAATCGGACTCTTAAGGATATGGTAAGGAGTATGATTAGTCATTCTTCTTTACCAGAGTCACTCTGGGGAGAAGCAATCAAAACAGCAGCTTATATTCTGAATAGAGTGCCAACTAAAGCAGCTTCAAAAACACCTTATGAGCTTTGGACAGGCCGTAAGCCTAGTCTCAAGCATTTTCACATTTGGGGATGTCCTGCTGAGGCAAGGCCTTATAGGCCACATGAAAAGAAATTGGACTCCAAAACTGTGACCAGCTACTTCATTGGCTACTCTGAGCGATCTAGGGGCTATAAGTTTTATGATCCCACACTTAAGTCAATTTTTGAGACGGGAACTGCAACATTTTTTGAGGATGTTGAGTTTGGGGGGAGAAATAAGGTTAGAGACATTGTCTTTGAGGAAGAATCGGTTTCGATTCCCACTATCGCTATTGACAATGTGCCGGTTTCTATGCCTGTCATTGATCAAGAAGCGAATCCGGATCATCAATTAGACAATGTTTGTCGCGCCCCAAAACCGGGATCCTGCAGTGATCCGATCTCGGGGAGCGTGATTTGGGGTTAATTAAAAATTTATATTTCTCCCCAGGATCCGCGTGTGTGAGGAAAGAAAATTTTCCAACCACATCAAAATATTTCGCGGAAGCTTACAAGGCATTGCGACCCGGAGTCCATGGCCATTGGATTCCGCATCGCACTCAACCTACCAGCGTAAAACTGTCATAACAATATTCAGACTTAGACTGGAGCAAATCATAATATCAGAATATACAAAGCTGACGGTAACAGGTTAATCCTTACCCGAACATATTCAAGTTACAAATTAACAAGTGCATTAATTACATTCCCAAGATAAAGGCTAACAGAAGCCGTACAAAATATCAAGCTAAGAACATATACTACCCAGGGGTGAAACGTAGCTCCGGAGTCAAGCATGACGTCTACATGACATCGCTGACACACCAAGTCTGCAAAACTCGTGGCTCAAAAGCCAACTACACATGAACCAGCTCAATACGAAAACCTGCTACCTAGAGCACCAAAGTGTAGAATATCAGACACAACGGTCTGGCAGGTGATCAATTTAGGCATGAGTATAAACAACAACCAAAGCTTAAAAGAAACAATACTTAAAACCTTTTTACTGAACTTGAAACATATTTACAAGGTTTAAAACAATGCATGAACAAGATGCTTATCAAGAAAACAA
Organism: Litsea cubeba; assembly: GCA_012931725.1. Classification (NCBI taxonomy): domain Eukaryota; kingdom Viridiplantae; phylum Streptophyta; class Magnoliopsida; order Laurales; family Lauraceae; genus Litsea; species Litsea cubeba. The sequence continues at coordinate 43,316,845 of CM022948.1, read as the reverse complement.
GGATGCACGAATGATATACGAAACAAAACTAACATGAATACATATAATATCATGAATAGTAATCCACAAAGAGCCCATCCTTTCTCCATCATTCATGATGATTAGAGCAAGCACGCACGACAAGCACGACACGCAAGAACACGAACCCACGCTACACGAGGTAGACGGGGAAAACCGGCCGCGGAACCGGAACACGCACGATGTGTATAAAATACACGACTAGTCTGCAGACAGTCCACAAGTTTAAGGACCCCCGGACAGTGGATCAAACTGAAGGGGCAGTCCAAGCTCAGTGGTATTTACTTAAATTCATGAATGCACGAGACAAAATATACTTGCGTGACAAATCCCACAAAAAGGAGAAAACTACTTGTCAAGCTAGTAGAGACTCGCCGTTTGAAGCCCGTGGCTGACACGCTTCGCCCCATGGTTAAGGGTGCCGCCCGGACCAAGTTCTTATACTTTTCCTCATCGACCATGCACAAGGTGGACGATGTAAGCAAGACAAGACAAGACACGATAGCATGAACTAGTAACACGTCAAAGACACAAAAGTAGTCCCCTTGTTTATTCTTAAAACAAATCTTCGGATAAACTTGTACTTGAAATTTCAAAGCGAATACACGATGATTTATATTCAAAACATGTCAAAATAAGGGAAAATCACTTATCAAACGAGACACGGCAAGACTAACAAAATAACATAAAATATATGTTTAACAAACTTAGGAAGTGATCCCATTATTCGTTCTAAAACAATCTCAAATAAACTTATACTTGAAATTCAAAACAATACATGAATATATTCTTGGATATCAAAACTAAGGTTCGAAAAGCAAGGTCTATCAAGCATGTGCTAAACGCTCCCATTGATTCTTGTGTATTTGAAATCCAATGGCGGAAGAATAGGAATGAAATTGGTGCCTCTGAAGTTGGGACACTTTTAAATTTCAAATGCGCAACATTCAATAGAAGTCTCTTAACATAATCTAAAGTTTTCAATCCTCAAGAAACCACGAAAGAATGTAAATCAGTCCAAGAATCAATTCAGGCCTCAAAAATTAGTGTAAACACATAAAACAGGCCCACAAAAATGAAAGGGCAGAAACTGGGCTCGCTCAACCGGGCATGGGTCCGGTTGAGCTAGCCTGCAATCTGCCTGGCCCGCCTGGAAGTGCATTTCTGCACTGTTTTGGGGCTCTTTTGCACTTCTTTGAATCTTTTCTTCCTTCCTTCATCAAACATCATTCTAAATCATTAAAAACTGAATTGATTCATGTCCAACCATTTTTCATTCATCACTAAATTAAAACATTACTTTTCATTTTCAAAAATCAACATGGAAAATCATAAATAGTCATAAGAAATATACAAATTCTGATTTGAGCTCTTTTCAATGAGATGACACTAATAAAAGAAAAGAACTTCTCATATCAATCTAATTAAAAATCAAGTCCAAGATGAGCATAGATTTGAAGAGCATGAACATGGCATAAACCAAGAGTTTGAGCAATAAAATCATACATTTCAAAAATGAAAACATTCCATAAACCACATACACATAAAACCTATAGAGATTACTTGCCTTGGCCAAAAGCTACTCAAAACTCTCACAATTCCAACCCAAGAGAAGAGCCACGAAATCTACACAAAAAGCCCCAAAAAGAGCACACAAAATCACTATTTTGGTCACCAAAAACCCCCATTTCGAAAATGGGTTTGAAAGTTAGGGAAATGGGCTCTTTGAGAGCTAAAGGAACTCCATGAAAGAGATGGGTTCAAGCTCTTACCTATGGCTGTCCAAACAAGAAGCAAGGAGAAAGATGGAGTAGAAAATCAGTTGGAATCTCCAAGAAAATGGTAGCAATCGAAAGCTTGAGATGAGAGGAAGAGAATGGCGGTCTTAGATTTGAAAACGGAGCTCTCTAGCTAGATCAAACAAGAGGAAGAAGATGAGGGAAAATGGGTTTTCTCCTCCCAGCTCTAGGTCAAGAAGGTTGCAGGAAAATGAATAATGGAAGAGAGAGAGAAAGGAGATGACTTAAGTAACATGGAAATGGGGCCCATTACAGCTGAAATTTAAAATGGCTAAATCATGGTCTTGCGGGCCCCGGACGAGATTGATGAAGAAGACAAAATCGATCGTTGAAATATCTAGTTTTTAAAAAGTATATTTTCCCCAATTTCTAAAATTTTCGAAATTCAGGTACAGATTTAGTGTAAAATGTCATTTTTACCCTTTTTCTCGAAAAATGCGATTTCTGAGTCTCAAACCCAAACGGATAAAACATGAAAGTTGTTGAGATCGATAAAATGAGTCAAAAGGAATAAAAATTAGAGTTTTTAGAAATCAAGAATAATTTATCACAAAAATACATTTCACAAAGGCCGGGTCAAACCAAAGTCAACGGTCCTTAAAATCTCCAAAGTTACGAAAAATCTATCAAATTCAAAAGCCAAGTCAAACCCACTACTAATCTTACTCAAAAAGCAAAACCATAATTAAAATAACACTAAACCCAAAAATTGGGGGTCGAGGTCTTACAATGTTGTTCAAACCCCTATTCAAGATGAGGTGATCGTTCCTGAGGAACAAACTCCACAACCTCAAGAACCAGTGCCATTAAGACGATCCACTAGAGAAAGGAGAAATGCTATTCCTGACGATTTTTTCGTATTTCTCCAAGAACATGAGGAAGAAATTGGAATGGTGGAAAATGATCCAATCAACTTCCACCAGGCCATGCAAGGTTCCAACTCTCAAAAGTGGATTGATGCTATGAATGAGGAGTATTAGTCTATGCAAGACAATAAGGTTTGGGAACTTGTTCCATTACCAAAAGGTGCGAAGCCCATTGGTTGCAAATGGCTTTTTAAAACCAAAAGGGATTCGAATGGTAATGTGGAAAGGTATAAGGCTCGTCTTGTAGCTAAAGGCTTTACCCAAAAGGAAGGGATTGACTTTAAAGAGACTTTCTCTCCGGTTTCATCGAAAGACTCTTTTAGGACAATCATGGCACTTGTTGCACATTTTGATCTTGAGCTTCATCAAATGGACGTCAAGACAGCTTTTCTCAATGGTGACATTGACGAAACAATTTATATGGTACAGCCAGAAAACTTTGAGTTGGGAGACCCAAAGAATATGGTCTGTAAATTGACAAAGTCCATCTATGGACTCAAGCAAGCTTCTCGTCACTGGTATCACAAGTTTCATCATGTGATTATCTCGTTTGGTTTTGAGACAAACGCTGTTGATAATTGTGTGTATCACAAATTCAGTGGGAGTAAGCACATATTCCTGGTTTTGTATGTCGATGACATACTGCTTGCCACAAATGATATAGGCATGTTGCACGAAACCAAGAGATTTCTATCAAAGAAATTTGAGATGAAAGATCTTGGTGACGCCTCCTTTGTATTAGGAATCCTGATACAACGTGATCGTTCTCGTGGTATTCTTGGATTATCACAAAGACGTTATATCGATACAGTACTCAATAGATTTGGCATGCAGGACTGCAAACCAGGTGACACCCCTGTCGCTAAGGGAGATAAGTTCAGTCTCAATCAGTGCCCTAAAACTAACCTTGAAATTAAGGAAATGCAAAAGATTCCCTATGCATCAGCTGTAGGTAGTCTAATGTATGCTCAGGTATGTACGGGTCCGGATATTGCGTACATTGTTGGCATGTTAGGCAGATATTTAAGTAATCCTGGAATGGATCATTGGAAAGCAGCCAAGCGGGTTATGAGATATTTACAGAGAACAAAAGATCACATGCTCACATATAGGAGATCGGATCAATTGGAGATCATAGGGTATTCTGATTCCGATTTTGCTGGATGCAAAGACAGTATGAAATCCACATCAGGCTACCTTTACCTGTTAGCTGGTGGAGCTATTTCTTGGAGGAGTGCCAAACAGACACTCGTTACTGATTCCACCATGGCAGCAGAGTTTGTAGCATGCTATGAGGCATCCAACCATGGTATATGGCAGCCATATTGGATTGGAAGATCAACGACCTGCGAATAATTTTCACAATGAATCAAGGTATGTTTTCCGCTTTACATCTCTCGATGATTTGACATGGAGGATCTTGGTTGTTTAAGTTTTTCTAGATCATAGATCTAGATCTTGTTTTATAACATATAAAACTGTCTATCTAATGAATTTTTTTATACCCAAATATATCACAAAAGATAGGTAGAGAATCATAAATATTTGTATGTGAAATATCATGGCTTCATCAAGAGGAAAAATAGTTCAACAATGCTACAAACTCACCACTAATGCCACTGTGCAGAGGGTACCAGATCCATTCACCCTGTAAGCTTCAGTTTCTGAACTCCAAAATCCAGAAGACAAAATGCGCTATTTAAGACTTGAAAAGGTCTTGAGATTGGTAATATCAAACAAAGTCTCAAGTACTTACACCAGCTGCAATTTAGAAAAAAGAAGCATTCTCCAACATCGTTAGCTTGCACTGTAAATCCAACTACATCCTCATTGTTTGTATTATAGCAATGTCCATCAAAGAAACTTCAACTGAATCACCAATCACATCCTAACAGAGATTGTCGCACCAGTTTACTAAATGACCAGATACCAATCAAGGGTCAAAGATCATGTAAAAATTGATGTATGACTGCACACTGATATGAGAAGAGAGACATAAAACAATGAAACCCATGTTCGGTGATGTTTTCAGAAATCAAAAGATGTACTATGTTCTTTAATCTGTGCATGAAAAAGGCTTCTCTCAAAAAATCCGGAAACAAGCTCCATGGCAACCTCAAAACCAAGTAGCTAAGCTCTATTCATCTCCATCAACCTAAAGGGCATACAACCCAACCCGTAATGAGAGATGGTTTGCGTACTTTCACAGCCCTATGAGATCCACTTTGCAAACGCTCAAGGATTGCATAAGTTATAGAATCCGGAGTCAATCCCTGCTGCTTTAGTTATTCATAAAGCTTAAGAGCATCAGCTGTTTTGCCACACTTCTCAAGGCAATCAAGCAAAATATTATATGTTACAATATTAGGATAGCACCCCTCTGCAAGCATCTCATCAAATAACCGGGATGCCATCTCAACATGACTCAACTTACCAAAGCATTCAATTAGCGTGCTGTATGTGACAACATCGGGTTTTAATCCCTTCTCCTGCATCTCCTTGAATCGCATATGGGCTTCATCAGGTTCGCCATTCTTGCCAAGACAGTTAATTAAAGAGTTGTATGTGATGATGTCATGTCTACAATCGTTAGTTTCCATCTGTTCGAGGAGTTTAAGGGCCTCATCAACCCTGCCTGCTTTACCAAAGCTTGAGATAAGAATGTTGTATGTAAATATGTCTGGCATAGATGATAGAACCATCCTGTTTCATCTGCTGATAAAGATCATGGATGTGGGATAACTGCTTTAGTTTGCCAAGTGCTGGGAACACCATGTTATACATGAATGTATCAGTAGTTATTCCTTTCTCATGAATCTTACTCAGTAAATCCAAGGCCTCAATTGTTTTCCCCGCACTGCATAGACTCTCTAACATGGACAGGTAAGCATCCCTATCACCCTTGTCATGAAAGTTCCACATATTACAAAATATAGCTTGTGAGCCTCACTAGCATGACCAAATTTGCTCAACGTTTTCACTCAATATGCATATAATGATTTATTGATATACTTCTTTGATATTTCTACCACTTCAGATAATCTACCAATCTGCCCTTCAGCTGCTAGAACATCCAGAATCACACTATACGTGAATTCATTTGGCTGGCAGTTATTCTCAACCATTTTTCAAAAAAGAAAGATCGCTTTGTCCACCATTCGATTCTTAGCAAGTGCCTCGATCATAGTATTGTAGGCGATCAAGTTAGGAATACAACCCTTCGATATCATCTCATGGAAGAGAGCAATGAAATCATCTGTTTTGCCCATCTTTCCTGTCATTCTAATGAGAATCGTATGGGTATATTCATCCGGTTCACAATGTCTGTAGGTGCAGAAAATAATGACCCACAATAAGAGGGTGCCTTATAGGGCTTATCCGGGAAGATGATGGTGTCTGGGAATGTCTGGATGCCGTCCGAAAGCCTGAAAGAGAGTAGCAAACGGTCAGAGGACCCTGGCCTGAGCGGCGCAAGGCTCTCCGATGCCAAAGTCAGTGTGGGAACTGGAACAATGGAAGGAGAGGGAGAAGAGAGACAGAGTAAGGGCTCTGTGAATGAGATTGTGCGTACCTTGCATGGTGTATGGGGTTCTATTTATAGAGGTCTGGATCGTATCTCTCAGAGAATATCTTGGTGTGGGTCCCATGATTCGACTGGGAAGTCATGATCAGCCCACAAAGTAATAAATGCAGTCTAATCCGGCCCACTCAGCATTTAATGCTAGTCGGGTCAGCCCACATTGCATTAAATGCGTGTCTTGTTGGGCCAGATTGTGTTGGGCGCCTTTGGCGGTTGGAGTACCAGCGGATCTGCCCTCGGGCCTTGCCCTGATGTGGCCTCAGCCGCTGGATGCTGCCATGTCAGCGATCTGGTGAAGATAGCGGGCGGCTGGATGTCGTGTTTGTCCCACTAGCTCGTGACCCTATCCCTCCACGTGTCTGATGACGTGGGGGATGAGGGGCGCAGGTGAAGGTTCTTTCTTGCTTTGGTTACTGTCCTGGCTTCTTCAGCCGAGGTAGAGTTTTCTACCGAGATGGCACTGGGATGGCCCAGCCGAGGTGGACTCCTTGCCGAGATGACGTCCGAGGTGGACCAATTCGGCACTTGTGGCCCGGAGATGCTTGATGTCGGCCAAGGCCTCTGTCCTGGTAGCCGAGGTGGGATTGGTGCCACGTAGATGGCACGCGGATGGCACGTGTGAATGCTTAACCCCATCTGATGGCTGTGATTAGCTTAATCCTGTAGCTCTGGAAATCTCCCCACACAATTGCCCCCTAGCTTCTGAGCTCGCGTAGAACGTCAGTGTCGTGAGGTCGGGAGCTATGTGCCGGGTCTATCTGTAGGAGAAAGCCTCTTCCGGCCCTGACTCGCTGTCGCTTTGGATGTTCGAGGTAATAAATGGCGTCCCCTATTCAATGCTGAGGACAGTTCGACGGCTCCACGCGTCATCTCTTGGCTAGTTGTCTGTCTCTTCGAGGTCGTACGCGCCGTCTCGTCAGGGGCGCAATCAATTTTTGAAATGATTTGCGCGCCGTTTCGTCAGGGGCGTGATCAATTTTTCAAATGATTCGCGCGAAATCCCAGGGGGCGCCCAATTAGGGCTTCTGGAAAGGGGGCCTCTCTGCTATATATAGGGCAGTCGAGGTCCGCTTTACCCTTCGTTTGCTATTCTGAATCAGAGGCGAGCGTCAGAGGTGGGCGAGCTACTGTGAGGGAGCTTCATCTGAGGAGTGGTCCGCTACTGAAGTTGAGTCTCTTTGCTGCCCAGCATCTTCGTTCTGCTTCCGTAAGTTCCTTCTGCCTTGCCTCTTCTTCTGCGGGTTCCTCTGTTTTTAGATTGGGATAGGAATGGGGATTTATAGCCACTGGTTAGAGGGCGAGGCAGCGATCGAGGGTTTCAGGTCAGCCTTTAGGATCCCTGCTGATGTCCAAGTCAGGGGTGATGAACCCCGCGGCTACAACCCTCGCGACTTTTCGGGAGGCTGGATGCCTTTTCCACTAGTGGCCGTGATAGAAGGCGGGGTCCGATTCCCTCTTCACCCACTTCTCAGGAGGTGCCTTAGTCAGTGGCGTCTCTGCCCTTGCCAACTGCTGCCGAATGCCTTCAAGATCGAGATGGGCACGGTCAAGCTGAATGAGGTTCTGGGCACCGACTTCAGCGTCTTCGACCTTGAGGATGTCTACGACTTGTGCAAGTCCGGAGATTCTTATTATCTCCGGGCTAAGCCAGGCCGGGACGGCTTCGTCCGATACTTGGAGGATTCAAGCAAGTACGCTGGAGACGATCTTCTGTACGTCTCGGGGAACTGGGAGTTTGGGGAGGCCGACGCCGATAGAGGCTACCAGGTCCCTCGCCACTTCGGTACCATCCCAAGTAAACACCCTTCGTTTCTTTTCTTTTTTTCATAAGTTTCTTTTTGTTCTGCCGCGCTAATGCTTCTGATTGTTGCAGCTTTGAAGGAAAGGAAGCGGGCTGCCAGATACATCTGGAAGAGGAACGAGGCCTGGCTCCGCCTGGTGAAGCGATACAGCGGTCATGACGGCAGGGCGGCTTGGTCGCTGCTAGGGTATCAGCCGAAGTACCGCGGGTATCTGAGGGGCACCGTAGAGCCGATCCAAGGTGAAGGTGCCGGACTCGAGGTCGGTCAGGAGCAGGCCGTTCCGGAGGTCACAGAGCCCTCGCGGGCATCGTCTGATGTTAGGGTCACGTCGGGAGCCCTAACTTCCACATCGGGATCGAGACTTCCCCAGGTCTCAGGAAGGGAATCGAGTCAAACCGCCCGATCTCCCTCGCCAGGCTCCGTGATGAGGCACAACAGGCGTTTGTCCTTCGAGGACCTCGAGGCTTTGGCGCTTGGAGTGGAGGACGCTCGAGCCCCCCAGGAGCCGGTAAATTCTCCGAGGCATCCGTCTCCGAGGGCTCGGGTGGTTTCCCCTGCAGAGGTGGCGGAGGTTCCTGCGCCCCCTAGCCCTGTTGATCCAGGAGTACGCCTGCCCCCGGCTGAGGTTGAGCAGGAGGAAACTCGGCCGCTGAAGATGCCGAGGACTGACACGGGCCCTAGCTCGGCTGCTGCCTCGTTGCCGCAGGGGCCGCCGTTATGGGAGCCGAGCTTCATGCTTGGGCCGGGGAGGCCGATGACGATGGAGGATTGCATTCTTCACAAGATCGATCTCCCGGTCCTCGAGGCCCTAGGGCGAGCCTGCGCCCTTCCCCGGGACATGGAGCGGCTGGACAAGTACAGCGATCAGAAGCTGATCCTGTCGATGTTGCAGTCCAACTTCGTGGTAATTCTTCATTTCCCTTCGTCAAACCAGCAATTTAGCGTCTGACGCTCTTTGGATCTAACACGTACATCTTGTTTCTTTGACAGGCGGCACAGAAGTCCATGGCCGTTGCTGACAGGATCCGCAGGTACAGCGCGGACGTCGCCGAGCTGTCCGTGGAGAAGAACGGCCTGCAGGAATCCCTGGACGCCGTTAGCCAGAAGTTAGCCAGGGTGGAAGAGGAGTACGCGGCGAAGCTCGAGCAGGTGAGGGAAGAAGCCGAGGCGGAGAGGACTAGAGTGGCCGAGCTCGAGGTCTCCATCTCGAAGATGGGAGACGATTACGCGGCCCTGCTTCAAGCCGAGTCCAAGAGGGCGGATGAGGCCGAGGCGAAGCTCGAGTCCGAGTGCGATGCTGCGTTCGAGGATGCCAAAGTGCAGGTCACCGCCCACTACAAGGAAAGGGTTCTTGTCTTGAGGGATAAGGCCTGGACGAAAGGGTGGCTTGCCGGCCTGAAGGAGGTCGGGGTCTCGGAGGGCCACCCCTCCTTTCGGGAGCCTCCTCCGTACACGCTTTCGGTGCCGACCTCTGCCCGTCCATCCGGCGAAGCTTCTGACGCTGCAGCCCGTGCAACTGACCGGTCATGACCTCGGGACCTTCGCTTTCTTGCTTTTTGCTCTGTAATTTTCTTCAATTTGTATTTGCTGAACACTGTAATGAGTGAGACTTTAATACAATTGAAGGTTTCTTCAGATACTCGCGCTTCTCTCTTTTAAGCCTGGTACTTTGATGCCTGAGTTCGGCAGAATGCTCCTTGTGACGGAACGTTAGGACTGAGTGTCGAGTAGTCTTCTTGGGTGCTAGCGTCGATACTCCGTACCTTAGGTGATTTTCTTTGGTATTCGCGCCGATCCTCCGTATTTTAGATGATCTTCATTGGTATTTGCACTGATCTTCCGTATCTTGGGCGATCTTAAATAGCGATAGATATGATGGCGCGGCTGACGAGGGAATCGGACGGATGTCTCCACGTGGCGCCATAGGGATCGCCGGTCAACAGTCGTGCATCCCCAGTAACGCGTGGGAGACTTCGCCCTCATAACCCCTTTCGGAGACTGAGCCTTCTCCTCCCTATAAATAGGGGTGGCAAGCTTGCCATGGGAGGAGAAAAGAACATAGCAGCAGGAATCATGTCTGGGAAGTGTCTGAAATCACATGATCCGGGAGGAAACTTGCGCCGTTGGACGGCCATCCGCGAGGGGGGAAGGCTGTCGTGGTCTGCGCGCTCTCTGAAGGAACTCCCCGTGGACTACGCGCTCTCTGAACGCGGGTTCACGGCCATCCGCCCTTGGCCAGACAGAGTGAGGATGCGCTGCAGGGGGGCGGTGGCGCATTCTCGTCCGACGCGGCCCTGTGCGCCCGTCGTACGGAAGGCGGGATGAGGCCCCGCTGGTCCGGGAGGTTTCTTCAAGCTTGGCTGGTCCCATTGGCCGCCGAGGGTGTTGCAGAGCCCAGCGAGGTCCAGGGTCGCTCAGAACCTCCAGGCGGCGATCCGGCGTCCTCGAGCCTTCTGCCTGAAGAGTTGGTGAAGATCAGAGTTTCCTAGCCTTTATCCATTTTCTGTTTTTAGAGGACTGTGATCCTCCTTTCTGTATTTTGCTTTCTGTTCTGTATTTCTTGCAATGAAGCAGTTTTCAATGGATAAGAAGGAATTCTCTGGTTACCCAAACTGTGTACAGTGCTTTTGAGTTCTTTTTCTCATTTCTTTGCGCTGTTCCGGAATGCTTGGGTTTTTGTTTGAATGCTGGCACTGACCTCGGCCGAAAGGACTGGCTTTGGCCGAGATGAGCTGCATTGTGCCGACGTGGACCCATTTCGTTGGTCTCGGCTCGGCGACCGTGAGTTCGGCAATGGCCTTCTGAGGGGTGTATGAACCCGGACTTTAGGAAACGGCTGAGTGTATGAACTCTAGACCATTCCCAAGGCGTAGAGCCTCGATTGTGTCCAAGACACGGGGCTTTAGGAAAGGCTGAGTGTAGGAACTCTTCCATGCCGTTTCCAGGGCGTAGAGCCCAAGTGTGTCCAAGACACGGGGCTTTAGGAAAGGCTGAGTGTAGGAACTCTTCCATGCCGTTTCCAGGGCGTAGAGCCCAAGTGTGTCCAAGACACGGGGCTTTAGGAAAGGCTGAGTGTAGGAACTCTTCCATGCCGTTTCCAGGGCGTAGAGCCTGTGTGTCCAAGACACGGGGCTTTAGGAAAGGCTGAGTTTAGGAACTCCGGGCCGTTTCCAGGGCGTAGAGCCTTGAGAGTGTGTCCAAGACACGGGGCTTTAGGAAAGGCTGAGTTTAGGAACTCCGGGCCGTTTCCAGGGCGTAGAGCCTTGAGTGTGTGTCCAAGACACGGGGCTTTAGGAAAGGCTGAGTTTAGGAACTCCGGGCCGTTTCCAGGGCGTAGAGCCTTGAGAGTGTGTCCAAGACACGGGGCTTTAGGAAAGGCTGAGTGTAGGAACTCGAAGCCATTTCCAGGGCGTAGAGCCTGTGCTGCCGGAGTCGACCAGAGAGAGAGAGAGATTGATGACAAGGCAAAAGCTGCTTTTATTGATTCTGAAGTTCATTACATCTTTAGAAATAGAATTTCTTCAGGTGGGATGCATTCCACGGTCTCGGCAGCGGCTTGCCATCCAAGTCTTCGAGTTTGTAGGCCGACTTTCCCGCCAGTGAGACTACTCTGAACGGGCCATGCCAGTTCGGGGCAAGCTTCCCCTCGTTTGGTTCTCTGTCGGCTGGCAGGGTCTTCTTTAAAACGAGCTCTCCCGTGGTGAACCTTCTTTCCTTGACATTTTGATTGTATGCCCTGGCTAACCGCTGCTGATAGTCGGTTAGTCTCAGGGCTGCTGCTTCTCGTCGCTCGTCCGCCAGCTCCAGCTCCATTGCCAGGTTCGTCTCATTCCGGCCTTGGTCAACCAGCTCTGTCCTCAGGGTAGGAAGGCCGATTTCCAAGGGAATGACCGCCTCCATCCCGTAGGCCAGGGAGAAAGGTGTTGCCGAGGTGGACCTCCTTGGAGTTGTTCTGTATGCCCACAGCATGCTCGGAAGCTCTTCTGTCCATCTGCCCTTTGCCTTGTCCAGTCGCTTCTTCAGGCCGTCCAGGATCACTTTGTTGGAGATTTCTGCCTGGCCATTACTCTGTGGATATGCCGGGGTGGAGTAATGGTTTCTGATGCCGTGCTCTTGGCAGAAGTCTCTGAAGGATTTGGAATCGAACTGAGTCCCGTTGTCCGAAATCAGGGTCCGGGGGATGCCTAACCTCGTAAGGATATTTTTCCAAACGAAGTTCCTGGAGTCCCTGTCCGTGATGGAAGACAACGGTTCAGCCTCTATCCACTTTGTGAAGTAGTCCGTAGCCACTATCAGCCATCTCTTGTTCCCTGGAGCTCGGTGAAGAGGCCCCACAATGTCCAGGCCCCATTGAGCGAAGGGCCATGGGCTAGAGAGGGGACTCAGATCCTGTGCTGGCTGATGGAGGGAGTGGGAGAACTTCTGGCATTTCTCGCATTTCCTGGCGTAGACCTGGGCGTCCTTTTGCATGTAGGGCCACCAGTAACCCTGGCTGATTGCTCTGTAGGCCAATGACCGACCTCCTATATGGCTGCCGCAGATTCCTTCATGGATCTCGTACAGGAAGTCGTCCACTTTGGTCGGGTGGACGCATTGGAGGTACGGACCTGTGAAGGACTTCCTGTAGAGTTTGCCTTCTGGAGAGAGCCAAAACCGAGCTGCCTTGAGCCTGATCTTGTGGGCTTCTGTCTTGTCCTCGGAGAGCTGGTCATCCTTCAGGTAGGCGACGATTGGATCCATCCAGCTGGGGCCGAGGTCAGCACAGAGGACAAGCCGAGATGAATGGAGTTCTAGGCTTGACCTTGATACTGACCCGACCTCGATGGTCCTCTTCTTTCCTGCTTCGACGGCGGAGGCCAGGTTTGCAAGCGCATCTGCGTGCGTGTTGGTATCTCGGGATATTTGCCTGACCTCGGCTTTCTGGAACTGGGAGAGTAGTTTTTTCGCAAGGGCCAAGTAGGCCGCCATCCTGTCGTCCCTAGCCTGGTAGTCCCCAGCGAGCTGGCTAGTTACCAGTTGAGAGTCGCTGAAGATCTCCAGATGCTGGGCTCCGAGGATTCGGGCGCTGTTCAACCCTGCAATCATTGCTTCGTACTCTGCCTCATTGTTCATCGCTTTGAAGTCCAAGGTGAAGGCTTGCTCTATGACCAGTCCCTCTGGCGATTGGAGAACTATGCCGAGGCCTGCTCTCTTGGAGGTGGACGACCCGTCGACAAAGATCCTCCATGCCGAGGTGGGAGACTGCTGGACTTCTGTTTCTACTGGCTCTTGCCCTGTGCCCCCCAGTGCCGTGCCGAGCTGGGTCGGAGCCGGGCCGGGGGAGGCGAATTCGACAATGAAGTCTGCCAGGATCTGGGCTTTGATCGCAGTTCGGGGACGGTACTGAATGTCATACTGCCCCAGTTCGACTGCCCACTTTGATATGCGCCCTGAAAAGTCAGCTTTCTTGAACAATGAACGGAGTGGGTGCTCCGTGATCACCACAATAGTGTGGGATTGAAAATAATGGGAGAGCTTGCGGGAGGCGGTGACAAGAGCCAACGCAAGCTTCTCCAACAGGAGGTACCTGGTCTCGGCATCGAGCAGGGTCTTGCTCGTGTAATAGATCGGCTTTTGAACTCCCTCGTCCTCCCTGATGAGGACGGAGCTCACTGCGTGATCCGAGACCGCAAGGTACAAATACAGAATCTCCCCCAGAGTCGGGGTGGAGAGTAATGGTGGTGACATTAAATAAGTTTTGAGTGCGGCCAATGCCTGGTCGCACTCAGGGGTCCACTGGAACTTCAGATTTTTTCTAAGAAGCTGAAAGAAAGGCCTGCACTTATCTGATGAGCGGCTGATGAAGCGATTGAGTGCGGCGGCCATTCCTGTAAGCCTCTGAACTTCCTTCGTGGTAGAGGGACTCTGGATGCCCTGGATGGCAGTGATCTGGTCCGGATTGGCCTCTATCCCCCTCCGCGTCACCAAGCTGCCGAGGAACTTGCCAGAGGCTACGCCGAAGGCGCACTTGGAAGTGTTGAGCTTGAGCTTGTAGGTGCGAAGGATGCCGAAGACTTGGCCGAGATCCGCCAGATGGTCGCTGGAGCGCACAGATTTGACGACCATGTCGTCGATATACACCTCTACCGATCGGCCGAGCTGGGCCTGGAACATCTTTGTGACGAGGCGCTGATAGGTCGCCCCCGCGTTCTTCAGCCCGAAGGGCATCACTTTATAGCAGTAAGTGCCGCGGGGGGTGATGAACGATGTTTTCTCCTCGTCGGGCTCGTAGAGCGGGATCTGATGATAGCCTCGGTAGGCGTCAAGGAAGCTCATTCGGTCGTGACCAGCAGTGGCGTCGATCAGTTGGTCAATCTTCGGGAGGGGAAAACTGTCCTTAGGGCAAGCCCTGTTCAGGTCGGTGAAGTCCACGCACACCCTCCACTTCCCAGTTTTCTTCTTGACGACCACCGTGTTGGCCAGCCATACCGGGTACTGGACTTCCCGGATGGCCCCCGCTTTTAGCAGGTTGTCGACCTCTTCGACGACCGCATCTGTCTGCTGCAGCCCGGTCCTGCGGGCCCTCTGCACTACCGGCTTGTGGTCGGGGTCGACGTTGAGCTTGTGGCACATGACCTCAGGGTCGACCCCGGGCATTTCACTTGGGTTCCAAGCGAAGACGTCCACATTCTCCATCAAGAACCGAGAGAGTTCGGCCCTTTCTTCGTCCGACAGCTGGGTGCCGATCAGGAAGAACCTGTCAGGGTCTGCCGGGTCTAGCCTGACCTCGGCCAGGTCCTCGATGCTCTTCTTCTCAGGGTCCCGGCCGATCTCATCGAGGCCTTTCTCGAACTCGGCCAGGTTGACGCGCTCTGGCTCCTTCACGGCTGGGACTGCGGCCAGCATGCACTGCCTGGCCTGCTGCTGGTCTCCCTTCACTGTGACTACTTCCATCTTGCCTTCCTCGTTCTCATGGACGAACTTCAGCTTTTGGTGGAGGGAAGATGGAACTGCCTCTAGCTTGTGGAGCCACGTTCTGCCCAGAATGACATTGTAGGGAGAAGGGGCGTCCACAACCAGAAAGTCGGCTGACACGGAGGCTCCGCCAACTCGGGTTTCCAAGGTGATTCTACCCTTGGGGTAGACTGGTGTGGCGGACAACCCTAGCAGAGGTGCACGGACCTCCGTGAGGTCTGCTTCGGAGAGCTTCATCCTCTTGAAGCAGTCGTAGTAGAGGACCTCGGAGGAGCTGCCGGAGTCGACGAGGATCCTCTTCACAGTGAAGTCTCTCAGCTTCATGGTGAGGAGCAGGGGGTCGTTGTGAGGGACCTAGACTCCCTCTAGATTTCGATCCGAGAACGAGATGGCTGGTCTGTCGAGGCGGGCTCTCTTGGATGCCGTAGCGAGCTCGGCTTTCATTATTTCTTTCCCGTGCGAAGCCCGCCTGGCCTCGGCACGGGCCTGAGAGCTTCCCCGGGATGACGAAGCGGGAGCTGAGGACGCCAGATGGATCACATTGATGATCTTCTCCGAGTCCTCACTGTCTGGTGCCTGGGCTGTGCTCTGGTGAATCCGGCCCTCGCTGCCGCCGGCATCACCTTCCTTGATGAACTCTGGGATGTGGCCCTCTTTGGCCAGCTTCTCCAGATACCACTGCAAAGTCCTGCATTCTTCAGTCCTGTGCCCGTTGCCCTTATGGAAGGAGCAGTAGAGCTTGCTTCGGGCTCCTTCGGTGGGTTCATTCTTCATGGGCGGAGGATACTTGAAGTACGGCTTGGATTTGATCTTGGCCAGGATGCGGTAGATCGGCTCCTTGAAGACGACGTTGACGCTCTGACTGGCGCTGGAGGGAGGTCTGGGCTTCCAATTGCCCCCAGACCTGGACGACGAAGGCTTCGCCGAACTGGAGACCCAGGGCCGCTTGGGCTCCTGCTTCTGGGAGGGCCTCCCGCCTCTCTGCCGAGGTTGGTCACTCTTCTGTTCGGGCTCCGGATGCCCGTCCTGATCCTTAGCTCGGATCTCGTCTTCCTCCCGGGCGAAGAAGCGCTTCACCCGGGACATCAATTCCGACATGGACTCTGGGGTGTCCCCGGCCAAGTCCTTCCGCAAGTCGATGCCGGGGATCATGGCATGCTGGAAGGCGTAGATGGCTATCGCCTCTCTCGCGCCCTCGATCTGGCTGTAGACCGCCCAGAACCGGTGGGTGAACTTGGCGAGAGTTTCGCCCTGCTTCATTCTCAGGGCGATGAGGTCCCCTTCCTTCTTGGGGACGACGGTGTAGGCCTGGAACTTCTTCAGGAAGGAGAGCTGGAGCTCCTTCCAACTGGAAACCGACTGCTCCGGGAGAGAGCAGAACCACTTCAGGGGGAGGTCACCCAAACTGGAGGAGAAGATCTTGCAGTTTAGGTGACCCTCGTTTCCCCAGATGGACATCTTCTGGGAGAAGTGTCGGAGGTGTGCAGATGGGTCGGACAGTCCGTCATAGGGGACGAACCGCGGGACGGAGAACTTCTTGGGCAAGGGGGTGTGCTCGATCTCTTTTGTGAAGGGCGAGCCCCCGAGATCAGTGTGACCATAGAGCTGCTTCTGGTCCCGCATGTCCAAGTTGTGCTGGAGAGCCAATCTGACACGTTTGTCAAATCGCTCTTGCTCGTCGTCCTTCTCTGGAGTCTGAGCTCGGATCTTCCGCTTGGGATGGCTCGGGCTACGACGGCTATGGGTTCGGCCGTCGCGGCTGTGGTGACTTCGGCTGTTGCTCGAGCCTTCGTCACGGATCTGGCTCCGTTTCTGGTCCAGATGATGTCTGAGTTCCTCACGAGGAGGCTGGGCTGCCCTGCTGGGGGCGTCCTTCTTTTTTCCCTGAGGCTCAGAGACCGGCCTCAAGGAGGCAGCTTGTGCCGCCCTCAGCTGTCGTTGGACCCGCTGGAGCTCTTGAACTAGCTGCTCCTGCTTCTGGAGAAGAGCGTCTTGTGCTGCGACGTCTCCTTCAGCTGCAACAGCTTTATCTTTGCGGGGACGTTCGTGTCGACGCTCGTCGCGCCTGAGTGGCACGGTTTCGTCCGCTGAGAGCGAGGCCTCGACTCCCTCCTGGAATGGGATCTCGACAAAGAGTTGGGAGCCCAGGCGACCCTCGCCTGCGGATGTGCCTTGGATCGTTCGGGACCGTCCCTGAGGAGGGACGTCCGCTGGCGGTGGTAGCAGCTCGAGTGCTGCTCTCGACGATTCTACGCCCTTCTTAGCTTTCGGAGGCATGGCTTCTGAAAGGTTGAGGTGAAGAAGGTTTGGAAGGTTGGGAAGGTTTTTTGAGAGGTTGGGATATTACTTTCCCACAGACGGCGCCAATTGTAGGTGCAGAAAATAATCACCCACAATAAGAGGGTGCCTTATAGGGCTTATCCGGGAAGATGATGGTGTCTGGGAATGTCTGGATGCCGTCCGAAAGCCTGAAAGAGAGTAGCAAACGGTCAGAGGACCCTGGCCTGAGCGGCGCAAGGCTCTCCGATGCCAAAGTCAGTGTGGGAACTGGAACAATGGAAGGAGAGGGAGAAGAGAGACAGAGTAAGGGCTCTGTGAATGAGATTGTGCGTACCTTGCATGGTGTATGGGTTCTATTTATAGAGGTCTGGATCGTATCTCTCAGAGAATATCTTGGTGTGGGTCCCATGATTCGACTGGGAAGTCATGATCAGCCCACAAAGTAATAAATGCAGTCTAATCCGGCCCACTCAGCATTTAATGCTAGTCGGGTCAGCCCACATTGCATTAAATGCGTGTCTTGTTGGGCCAGATTGTGTGGGGCGCCTTTGGCGGTTGGAGTACCAGCGGATCTGCCCTCGGGCCTTGCCCTGATGTGGCCTCAGCCGCTGGATGCTGCCATGTCAGCGATCTGGTGAAGATAGCGGGCGGCTGGATGTCATGTCTGTCCCACTAGCTCGTGACCCTATCCCTCCACGTGTCTGATGACGTGGGGGATGAGGGGCGCAGGTGAAGGTTCTTTCTTGCTTTGGTTACTGTCCTGGCTTCTTCAGCCGAGGTAGAGTTTTCTACCGAGATGGCACTGGGATGGCCCAGCCGAGGTGGACTCCTTGCCGAGATGACGTCCGAGGTGGACCAATTCGGCACTTGTGGCCCGGAGATGCTTGATGTCGGCCAAGGCCTCTGTCCTGGTAGCCGAGGTGGGATTGGTGCCACGTAGATGGCATGCGGATGGCACGTGTGAATGCTTAACCCCATCTGATGGCTGTGATTAGCTTAATCCTGTAGCTCTGGAAATCTCCCCACACAATGTCTATGCTTCATGTCTGCAAAAACCTTGTAAGCTTGGTCGACCTAATGCAAATAAAAAAAATTAATTAGGAGGAAGAACTGGAATTGTAGATTATAAGATGTAAATTACAGTGTATGAAATGCAGCAACATAATGAGAACGCAATAGTTACATGAGAGACCCTTTTCATTCCCTATTTATTTATTTTTTAACATAAGAGAAGATGAAGGGCACATTGGCATATTCATGCATGTGGTGATCAAATTACTGCAGAAGTTGACCAACCACTACATCACAATAACACACCCTCACACCCCAGCCCACTCCATCACACCCCCACTCCCCCCAAAACCCAAGCCCATCACTCCCCCTCCCTTTTCCTAGTTTTCCTTCACAGGGAAGCGTGAAGAGTGGAGATCAATAAGTGACCATCAATTTGCTAGAATTCATTTCTTATAGAGTGGATGGTGGAGAATTATTTTCCTCAGATAACTGACCATCCACTTTCACAATGAAACCAGCCATAGCTTTCTTTCTCTAAAAAAGAAGGTCTAATGGTTGTTTCCTGGAAACCGGTAGGAAAATACCAAGCAAGCCCTAAACATGGGCAAGAGGTACAAGACCACCATATGCTGTGATACCAATGATAATTTCACCCGCTGTAGTGTCATCAAAGTAGAATGTTGGATTATAAAGGGATTCTATCAATGGCTACTGGGACAATCCAATGGTGAATATCATTTTAAGAGGAGTTATATTGCATATTCAAGGCAGCCACAACTCATGAAAGGGCACTTCAATTACCCATCCAACGGTTTACCTTCACAAGAAGTTCCCTTGTGCCGATTCCTTCATCCATAACAACTAGTGGTAGTAATGGACCTACACCTACTATTCAACCATTTCATTTAAAATTACACACACAATAACTACAAAAAAAAAAAAAAGCATGAAGACAACATAAGATCGGAAACATAAACCTAAACTTCAAAGAAGCACACAAAAACAAAAAGGTATTCCAATATAAAAGACAAAACCACATAAATAAACCTTTTGTTGGAAGACAATAAATAAATAAATGATCAGCCATGCTTGATTCAAGAACTCAATTGGATAGAAAATTGTTCGTCGGAGAGGAATAACCAAATTTTAGCGGCATTTCCTAAATTAAGTAAAAAAACATGGTTTAAAACAAGAATAAATTAGCGAAAGGTCCCTATAAGTCCATGTTTCCAGCCTCCAGTCCAAGGAAAAACTTTTTAAAGTCTTTGGTCCATTCAGCTAGACTTTTTCCAGCCTTAGGTCCATGTGCACACATGTTTTCTTTTTTCAGGACCAAAATACCCTTGTAACTGACGCAGCATGGAATGAAATGGTCCCCAACTTGTAACGTTATTTCAGTAACGTGTCACGATAATGTAGCCTCAGATTTAGGTGATAACTCATCGACTGTTACTGATATGCCCTTGTAATTTACCGCAAATCTCTTATTTTGAATTTCAAATGGCAGTCACGCTAGAAAACTTCTGATGGAGATTTTATTGTTAGTAGATTGCAGACGAGTCGGCTGTGTTGCAGATTATAGATATAGCGTTGTGGAAACATGTTGCTGTTATGAATCGATTCAGATTGTAATTCATATGCAACGATTATTTCAAATCAGATTGTAATTCATGTGGGAAGATTGCGAGCATATTTCAGAGATTACAGATTGAAGCAGTTCGTAGATTCACTGTGAATCAGATCTGAGTTTGTGTGTAAGAGATTGCAGATTCAACTTTGGACGGAGGTAGATCTGAGTTTCTGTGCATAACAGATTGCATATTCAACTTTGGTCGGAGGTAAGGAAGGTTTTATATTCATAGCAGAGTGTTTGCAAGTTTTCTTGTTTAAATTGTAGATTTATAGTTCTGATACTCATTTTTATTTTTATTTGAGAAGTTATTTATTTTGTATAGGATTCTGATCTGTTGTTCAGATTTGTTATTTGTTTTTGTTATTTGTTTTTTTTTTTTATAGTTATATTTTTTTATTTGATTTTGATTCATATAAATAAAGCCTGATGTATCTAGATGTCAAATAAGTTACTTTGTTTCTCATTAAATTGTTTAATAGTTTGAAATTTTGTTCAAAGCGGCAATGTTGATGGAATCATGTAATCGAATATATGTGACTTTTTGAATCAAATGTATCCGTGTTTGTAAAATACATATGCGATTTATAAAGTTAGTTCAGTTTCTTTATAAAATTATCTGAATTCTATATCGATTTTATCTGAGTTCTTAAGATTTTATCTGATTTCTGTATCAAAGTTATCTGAATTAGAATGAATAAATATAGATAACTTTTATATAAATTTGTTCAGAAATAAGATAATTTTGTTCCGAAATCAGATAAACGTGTACAGAATTCAGATAAGTTTAGATAAATGTTTGTTTTTTGTTGTTTTTTTTAATATTCTGCACAATTTCAAAGATTCTGATGACTTTTGAACTTCATTGATTTTAGTAAATTCAAAGATGGCGCAACCGTTAATGCTTCTTTGTAAGTATGGCATGTTTACTGTCGTCATTCATTTTAGTATGGGGATGAGATTTGATGATTTAATTCGACAAGTTTGCAACAAATGGAAGATGTTGGCAGTAAACATGGTATGTCTGACTTACACATTGCCTGGCCATCCAAAGTGCTTGCTGGACAGCGACTCAGATTTGTTGAGCTTATCAATGTTGGCGTCTTCAATGGGATTGGGAACAGTGGATGTTTTCGTATCAGAAATGCAGGAATCAGATGATGATGATCAAGAGGAAAACGTTGATGATTTTGTTGAAGATGCCATTCAATTAGTGGGTTATGAGGGCACAGATATTGAGACAGATCTACTTTCGCAGTTCTGCACACACAAGGAGAAGATTTTGCTGTCTTCAGGCTGGTCAAGTGGTATTAGAGAAGTGGGACAGAGGTTTGAGGGCGGTGTTGCAGAGTTTAGAAGTGTTCTGTGTAGATATTCAATGGAAGTTGGGTTTGAGTTTGTATATGTGAAAAATGATAAAGTTAGGGTTACAGCTGAATGTTCTCGCAGTCGTTCGATGGGTTGTAAATGGCGTGTTCATGCATCGATTGAGAAGTCATCTGGACATTTTTATATTAGGACATTAGATAATGAGCATACGTGTGGTGCAGCAGTCCGAACTTCGAAGAACAGCCGTATGAGATCTGAGACGGTTGCTGATTTAATGATTGATCATATTCGTGAGAGGCCACTCACTAGACCAATTGATGTTGTGCACCACTTCAAGGCGAATTATGGACTTACAATTACATACCATCATGCATGGTGGGGCGTGGAAAGGGCTAGAAATAAGTTGTATGGTGATTCGTCGCTATCTTTTTGTTAGGATTTTGTTTATTGCAATTTGATGGATGCATTAGCATTTTATTCATCTCATGAATTTTCACACATGCATTGATTTAGAAAATCTTGAAATCTTGATTTACTCATGCATTGTTTTAAATTTTGTAAATCTCTTGTTACATGCATGTTTTGGTTTTAAACTTGGATGCATTTAATTTGAAAAAGAATTTTCAAATATCAAGCAAGCCTATGGTTTTAAAACTTTCTAATCATTTTAGGCTTTTTATATTTCATGATTTTAAACCTCTTAGAATGATTTAAAATCATGTTTCCATGCTTGATTTAATGGCCCAAAAGAATCCCCTCAAGAATCACTTTAAAGTATATGAAAAATGGGAATTCTGGTCCCAGGGTCGACCTGCAGTGTACCAGGTCGACCTGCCCATGGACCAGGTCGACCTGGCACACTGCAGGTCGACCGGGCAGAGGGCCGTTGGCTCTCCAACGGTCATATTTGTGACCGTTTGTATTCGGTCGACCGGGGATGGTATGGGGTCGACCGAAGACACGTTGATACTCACTTTTTGAGTATAAATATGAGTTCATTCCCATTGAAAGGTGGTTGATCAAAGTGGAACTCTCAAGCCTTCTTGAGGTGTTTGAAGAGAAGAAAAAGGGGATGAACTAAGAGAGATCAAAGGGGGTCATTAGTAAAGCTCAAGCTTGGATTAAGGAAGTTAAATCACTAAGTAAGCTTTACCTCTCTTAATCAATTGTTATATGCTTAGTTTTAAATCTTTGGTAAATGATTTTTAGCATGATAACAATGATGTTTTGAATCCTTATCATATTTAATCTTTGATCTATTTGTATTGGATTCTACTTCTTGATTCAAACCAAGTTTGTTTTATAAACTTTGTTAATCATGTTTTGTCAAAACCTTTGATTTGTTTATAAACATGTTTCATTAACTTGTTTGAATCATCTTTGTTGTTTTCATTCATTTGAACTTTAGTTAAACTAATTTGTTTTGAAAACAACATTGAATGTGCATCACATGTTTAGACATAATTAATTTCATACAACTTGTGTCATCTTGATTTTCATAAATCATTTACAAGTTAGTATTTGTGTACATGTGATTTGCATAACACTTCAATCAAATCTTTTTATGAGCATTAAACTTTTGAATTGCTTTAAGCATAAAATAGATTGAGCTTAATTTTAAACTTGATTGAAGTTTTCACACACACACATCATAAGCATTCATCTTTGTAATTCTTAGTGTGTTTGTGTGAGTTGTTTTACAATTTCATATCCGCCTATTTAGAGGCAATTTATTAGAGCTTAAATTGTAATCTCACAAGAGTGTTTTGTGAAGACACTTTCTTTGAGAGAAATCTTTTGATTGTAAAGGTTATTGCTTAGCCTAAGAAAAGCATTGTGTAAAGGTTATTGCTTAGCCTATAAAAGCACATTGTAAGGTTATTACTTAGCCTAGAAAAGCATAGTGTTGAGGTTATTGCTTAGCCTTTTGGAAAAGCATAAATAGTGAAAATCCGGTGGGGCGTGAGGAACACAAGCCGGTAGTGGATGTAGGCATTGAGGCCGAACCACTATAAATCTTTGTGTAGTGGTGATTGCTTTTGTGGTGATTGTTTTGTTTAGCTTCCGCATTATGTATGTTAATCATCACATGTGACTAGTTTGTTTTAAAGAAATTAAAATTGGTCATAATTAGTCATTAAGTGTAGCTCACCCTATTCACCCCCCCTCTAGGGTTAGGATCCCCAGGACTTTCACTTTTGACCATCTTCGTTGGTACATTAAGGTGGCGGAGGATGTGAATCCAAGAAGCCTTTTTGTGCTAGATTATGACCAATCAACTATGTACTTTAAGCGGCTGTTTGTTTCATTCTATGCTTCAATTTCTGGTTTTAATCATGTCCGTCCTTTGTTATTTTTGGATGGTACTTTTTTGAAAGGGAGATACAAGGGAAACTTGTTGGCAGCAACAGGGAAGAATGGAAATCAAGGTATGGCAGTTGCTTTCGATTCTTTTATTTCTGAGATTATTTTTATTAATGATTACCATTTATTGTTTTATATTTATTTCTTGGAGTATAAAACTTTATTTTTTTATGACACAGGTTTATTTCCCCTTGCTTTCGCTGTGGTGGACTCAGAGACGGAGGACAATTGGAAGTGGTTTTTTGCAGAATTTAAAGAAAGTTCTGGTTTCGGATCGCACTATTACTTTTATTTCCGATAGAAATCCAGGTCTGATAGAGGGTGTTTCAAGCGTTTTTCACTATGCTCATCATGCTTTTTGCTTATAACACTTGAAGGCAAATTTGAGAGACAAACTGTCAGGTGGATACACTAACGAATTTAGAGAGAGAATGGTTATGATGCTTCGGGAATGTGCATATGCCCCGACCATAGCTGCATTCCATGCCAAGTTGCAGGCGTTGAGGCATCAAGGTGGTATCAACGTAGATAGATTTTTTTCTGGATTGCCTGATGAAAGATGGAGCAATGCCTACTTTAAGGGTCAACGGTATGGTGAGATGTGTTCAAATGCAGCTGAATCTTTCAACTCCTGGATTAGAGAAGCTCGCCATCTTCCAATTACAAAGATGGTGGACACAATAAGGGTTCAAATAATGGAGCAGATGGCTACTAGGAAGGAAGTTTCCAGCAGATGGAAGTCAGTCATTTGCCCGGATATGGATAAGAGGTTGGATGCTTTGATCCAGCTAGGACGGACGTGGACTGTCAGGCGTTCCAGTGAAACTGTTTATGATGTTCACTCTTACTCGTCAGTGACTGTCGACATTTTTAATCATATATGTTCCTGTTATCAGTGGCAGATTAATGGCTTTCCTTGTGCCCATGCTTGTGCTGCGATTCAAAAGAGTGGAAAGGACCTGAATTTTTGTGTGGATCATTATTTTCACACTGATTCATATAGGGCTTCATATGATGAGCAGATATTTCCAATTCCAACTGTCGGAATGCCGGAGGCAACAGTTGCTGGAGCTGTTATTCTCCCACCTCTGGTAAAACGCCCAGTCGGCAGGCCAAAAAAAAAGAGGATATTGTCAAGAGGGGAGATGACACGGCAGATAAAATGTGGGCGTTGTGGTCGGTTTGGCAGTCACAATAAAAAAGTCTTGCAAGGAGCCTATTATTTGACAAATCTTTGAAATAGACTTTGACTTTAGTTTCTGTATAATATTAGTCAATTCTTTAGCATGTATATAAGATACGATATGAATTCTGATTAGTGATAAATAGTCAAAATGACAGACATTTTACTACTGTTTATTGTGTTGTTTATCGTATAAGTAATCACTTATATAATTCTATATAAGATACGATATGAATTCTGATTAGTGAATAAATAGTCAAAATGACAGACATTTTACTACTGTTTATTGTGTTGTTTATCGTATAAGTAATCACCTATATAATTCTTTATCTCATTTAAAATGTGTTTTCAAAAATTGATAATAAAAATGTATTATAAATGAGACTAAATATGTATCAGAAGTCATATAAATTGCTTTATACTCATATAAATTGATTATGAAGTTATAGAATTTATTTCAGAATTCAGATAATTTCTTGTCAACTCAGATAATTACTGTCAGAACTCAGATAAATTTATCTAAAAAACAGATAAATTGCATCTGGACTCAGATAATGTGTTTCAGAACTTAGATAAATTTATCTAAAAAACAGATAAATTGCATCTGGACTCAGATAATGTGTTTCAGATCTCAGATAAATTTATCTAAAAAAAAGATAAATTGCATCTGGACTCAGATAATGTGTTTCAGAACTCAGATAAATTTATCTAAAAAACAGATAAATTGCATCTGGACTCAGATAATGTGTTTCAGAACTCAGATAAATTTATTAGAAACTAAGATAAATTGTTTTTGAACTCATATAATTTGTATCAGATCGTACATAATTCTGTAAAAAGCATATAAATATGTCAAGAGAATCAACAAAAACTATATCAGGATACATATTTTACAATTCATTCACAATTAAATTCATTCATCGATTCAGAAATTATGACAATTAAATTGCCAAAGTTGTTTTCCTTACATTCATTGTGCAAAAGTATACATTCACAAGTATGTTGCAGTGGTTCTTTTCATATTACAGAGATATACATGAATTTGGCTTATGTTTACTGTGACATAACCCTATTTCGAACCCTATGTCACTATTCGAAATCATCATCAGCACCTTCTCTCCTTGCATGGAAGTTTTGAATTGACCAGCAGTGATGCATGTCATTGAGGAATTTGGTAACTATCTCTCTTCTCAAATCATCAATGATGTTCTGTTGCAGCTTCGAAGCAATTGGTTGTTTGTGTGTAATTTGCCTCATGATGTAGCAAACAATGACGCCGCAATCGACACTGCAAAAGAAGATGATGTTGGTACTTTAAAATGAATTGAATCAGTGTTTATGCAAAATGATACTTACGATCCCATTTTCTGTTGTGGGGCGTCTTCCACACTTATCAACGGAGCTCCATATGGCTGAGTTTCTTCAATATTTACATAATTGTAGTTCTCCACATATTGTTTCTGCAGAAATAAAAGAAATTGATAAAGTTAATGGGTTGGTGTTTATTGTTATTGGCAGTAGTCTGTATTTAATGATTATGTGAAGAGACATACCAGAATTTGTGCATCTTCAAAGTAATGATCGACTGTTTTAGCTAATCTCGGTCTTAAGGAATTGTAATGTAGCCAATCCCCCTCTTTCTGATCCAGCACCAACAGTGTCCAATGAAATGGTTCAGCATTTTTCCTTTTTCCATTTGAATTCATTGGAAAGTGCACGAATCTGTGGTTTGCAGTTCTGCTTGGGGAGATTTATTTGTGTAAAATCTTTTCCCTCATTTCTGATGTGTTTGCTGTAACGAATTTCTGCATTAATTTTAGTTTAGTAACTGTTTATTATATTGTAAAACAAAGTAAAATGTTACTTTATTAATTAAGATTCATTGTATTTTACCCAGCATAAACTTGATACGAAGATTGATTTTTCTTGGGGCAGCAGGCCTTGCTGATTGCTTGTTGTGAGTTGTTGTTGGATTTCTTCCTATTCTCTGTATAACAACTCAGCATATCCGTCAATAACCTGTTCAATTTGAAGCAGATAATGTTAGTTATATTAATTGAATATGACCATTGTTGTTATATTACAAAAATGAAGCAATAGTATGGATAGTTTTATTTGTTTGGATGTTTACATTGCTGGAGAGTTCTGCTTTGTTGAGGATTCCAATGATGTCCTCGTATGATACAGTAGATATGCCCTCACCTCCCCAAACTAGCGCCCTGCAAATGCAATTGTAAAAAGTGCTTAAGTTGTTGTCATTTTGAATAATTTTTTTTTTACAACAAGTGCTCTGTTGGTTAGTTGCGTAGGACTGTTACTTACTCATTGCCTTCTGCTTCGTAGATTTGTTTCAGCTTTTCGATGTCGGGCTCAGTCATTTGCTTAGTGACTGTATTTCTGGGGAGTCTGAAGGGTGCAGCTGTTTCAATCATTTTCCTTGTTGCCTTTCTTTTTTTAATTCTTTTTATCATGGAGGATTGTTTCACCTCCTTAACTGGCTTGATTTGTGTGTCAGAGTAGTTGATCTGATTAATCATTCAGCAAACAAATATATATTAAATAAATTGGAATATATACAAGGTGAGATAAATTCAATGCAACATCAGATAAAATTGATGGAAAGTCAGTTAAATTCACAAAGAGCAAAGATAAATTTGATGAGATATTTTACAAGTTCAGTCAGAATTCAGATAAATTTGTTAGAGAGTCAGATAATTTGAAAGAGAGTCATATATTTTGCATACTAAATGTCAGGTAAGATAGCTTTGCAATCCAAAGAATAATGTTAAAAAAAAATATGGAAGTGTAAATAAATTACCTCATCAGCATTCTCTTCAATTTTTTGATCTGCTACAGACCCCTCCGCTTTTTTTTCTGCCATTCTAGATAGTTTTTGTTCTGAAATTTTTTTTTTTTGGAGACTGAAAGATATCATCCAATGTCTTTCCAGCCCACTCCAATCCTTTCTCTGCATAATCAAGTGTCATTTCCTTTAAAAGCTGCTGTAATTTCATGTTGTTCGATTCCAAATTTATTATTTTTCTCTTCAGCTCCTTCCCCTCATTTTCTGCCTTTGCAGCTCTTGAGGACTGTATATCTGACACACTCATAGTATGTTTGAGTTGTTCTTTTAAGGAGTTTACCATTCTAGAAGTATCTTCTACAGTTTTATCGGTTTTGACGTCACATGTTTCAAGGGAATTCTTCTCCTTTGTCAATTGCTCAATCATCAATAGAGCAGTGTCTCTTTCTTTAAGCAAGCTTTCTATTCTTTTTTCCATTTCAAGCCTTTCCTTTTTCAGACTGTTGTTTTCTACTGATGTCCTTTCAAGTTCAATAGCCATCCTTTGAATCTGTTCTTGTAAATCTTTATTATCCTTGGTCAGTTGGTTGGCTAATGAAGTTTCCTTTGTCAACTGCTCAATCATCAATAGAGCAGTGTCTCTTTCTTTAAGCAAGCTTTCTATTCTTTTTTCCATTTCAAGCCTTTCCTTTTTCAGACTGTTGTTTTCTACTGATGTCCTTTCAAGTTCAATAGCCATCCTTTGAATCTGTTCTTGTAAATCTTTATTATCCTTGGTCAGTTGGTTGGCTAATGAAGTTGCCCTGTCACGCTCTTCAGTTAGATTTTGTAGTTCGTTGTTTTTGATTGACTGTGACGGGTTACTAGGAGAAGGCACAATGTCAGCAGCTTCTTGTTCGGTTCCAGATATTGTTTCAGTTGTCACATTGGTTGCTGCGTTGGTGACATTTCCAATTATGTCAGCTAAAATGTTGGCAACGACCAGGTCTGTCTCTAGAGCCATTTGGTCATAATCAATCATCTCCACACCAAAGGAGACAAACTGGGTTGCCACACCAGCAGAAGTTGTTTCTTCACTGTTGTTTTGTTCTCTCTGCTCTTCCAATTCAGATATGACCAATGTATCTATCATCATGTCTGTATCAGACTGTTTGCCTTCATTCATTTTATCATCTGATTCATTTTCTCCTTTTTCCTGTTGTTGTTGTTCTTCTTCATCTGGTTCCTCTTGCTCCACTCCTTCATTCTCATTTTCTCCTTCTGCTTCTTCTATTGCTACATGGACTTCTTTCTCGTTTTGATGTTCTTCATCTTCATGTCCTTCCTCTTGCTCCTCTCCTTCATTGCTTTCTTCTTCTTCTACTACAACTACATGTTGTGATACATGTTTATTTTTTTCTTCTTCGCCCTCTTCATTATCTTCTAGTATCTTTTCTTCTTGAATTTTTTCTGTTTCTTTTACCTGTTCTTTTCCTTCTATCTGCATTAACCCCCCTCCAGCCCCACTGACACTGCCCAACAAAGACAGGAATCGATGCGATTCAAGCAGCGTGCTCTCTAATGAGTCACCAAGGACCTGCAGTCGGTAACAGTGTTAGATTGAACATGTCAGATTAAGATATTAGATAAATTTAGATAGTGAAAACCAAGATAACAAATAATTATCTATATAATAGAGTACCTCATTAACTTTTAGTGTATGAAGGGGTTTTTTCCTAAGTGCCATACTCACAGCCCCTAGATTCCACTTTAGTATCCTTGGGAAATGCAAAGACTCATTTGGGCTGACAATTGTTGTATGCTCACACAGCCAATACTGTTACAAAATTAGAAAAGTCATATGTTAATACGTCATTATTTCTAAACTTGAATTCAAATGTTTTTAGTATGGAGTTGTATATTGTACCGGTAATGCAATAAGGCAGCCAATGACTTTATCAGAACCACGGCTCCTACTGTGTACTAATTCCATTAAAAACTTTGATATTTCTTCTGCCCAGGCATAGTTCTTCATATCCATGTACTTTTCAACATATCCCACGTACGCCCACCCTATTGTGTTGCCGTGGGTTGAGAAAAAAAGAACCACAAGGATATACAGGCATATTAGCCTGGCAACATCAGCAATGTCAATTTCTGTTGATCCACTCAATGCAAGATGTAGCTGTTCCTTAATCTTTGGCACTGAAACTCTCGCAGGACCTTGGAATCTCCTAGATATGAATTCAGATCCTTTTCTCTTTGCATATTTCAAATCAAGTGGTCTTGATCCATTTGGTATGCCAAATATGTGTGATATGTCATTTGCAGTGAATGACACATAGGATTTTCCTATTTTGAACTGCCTCCTCTTGCTGTTGTATGTATCGAGGATCAACATAATGTCGTTGTCATACTTTCTGCAAACCTTTTCTGAGAATGTGCCATCCGGAATGCACTCAATTAGGCTCCAAAAAGGTGTCTTTTTCAATTCAGCTTTATGTAAATCTGAGATCAAATTCTTTATGCCATTAACTAATCTGACGACTGAGACCAAGTTAGATCTGAATTGGTAATGGCTTGTATCCTTCTCAACCTTCTTTTTCTTCGTCCCTTGTATGTTCTTCGATGAATTTTCTTCTTGCCTCTTTCTTTTGCTTATTTTTCTTACTGCGTACAGAAAAATTACACAGATAGATATTATCTTTAATCTAAACAAGTGTATTGAAATTCAGAAGAATTAGATTTACAGACAGTCACAGTTCATAGAAACTATGTTAAACTACTAGTAAAACATTGAACTGTTCTACTGAATTCTGTTAAATGTATTATGAACTGGTTAAAAAATACAATTAATTCGTATATTTATTCTTTTAACACACAATGGCAATATTAAAATCATACACACATAAGTGAAAATGAAACAAATATAGAAATTATCTGAGTTCTTTATCAAATTTTTTCTGAATTAGATGAATAAGTATAGATAACTTTTATATAAATTCAGATAAATTTGTTAAGAAATCAGATACATTTGTTCAAAAATGAGATAAAATAACTCTGATAAACTTACTTATATTTGGACTAGTAGCAGTGATTGTGTGACATTATCTGATTTGTAATGAATAATGGTAGATAAAATTATATAAATTTGTTCAGACTACAGATAATTTTGTTCAAAAATCAGATAATTTTTCAGAAATTAGATAAAATTATTAAGAACTCAGATAATTTTTTGAAAAACATGTGTGTATTTTACATTATGTAGGTAGGTATAAATACATTATAAATTCTTCTAATTTTGATTCAAGACTCAGTTGCATTCCAATTACGGAATTTTAGATAAATCCAACTGTAGGTGCAGAAAATAATGACCCACAATAACTGGGGTGCCTTAGAGGACTTATCCAAGGTGGTGAAGATTAGGTGCCGTCCGAAAGCCTGAAAGAGGAGAGCAAACAGTCAGAGGACCCTGGCCTGGGCAGCGCTAGGCTCTCCGATGCCAAAGTCAGTGAGTGAACTGGAACAATGGAAGGAGAGGAAGAAGAGAGGCAGAGTAACGGCTCTGTGGGTTGAATTGTGCGTACCTTGCTGGTGGTATGAGGCTCTATTTATAGAGGCTTGGGTCGTATCTTCAGATGATATCCTGGCGTGGGTCCCATGACTCGACTGGAAGTCATGATCAGCCCATAAAGTAATTAATGCGGTCCAATCCAGCCCACTCTGCATTTAATGCCAGTCGGATCAGCCCACATCGCATTAAATGTGCGTCTTGTTGGGCCAGATTGTGTTGGACGCCTTTGACGGTTGGGGTACCATCGGGTCCGCCCTCGGGCCTCGCCCTGATGTGGCTTCAGCCGCTGGATGCTGCCCTGTCAGTGATATGGTGAGGATTGTGAATGGCTGGATGTCGCATCTGTCTCACTAGCTCGCGCCCCTATTCCTCCACGTGCCTGATGACGTGGGGGATGAGGGGCGCGAGTGGAGGCTCTTTCCTGCTTCGGCTTTCATCCTGGCTCCTTCGGCCGAGGTGGAGCTTTCTACCGAGGTGGGCACATGGGGTAGCCGAGCTTGGCGCTAGCGGTCCGGACCTGCTAGACTTCGGCCGGAGCCCCTGTCCTGGTAGCCGGGGTGAATCTGGTGCCACGTGGGCGGCACGCGGATGGCACGTGAGAATGCTTAGTCTCATCTGATGGCTGTGATTAGCGTAATCCTGGAGTTCTGGAAATCTCCCCACACAATTGCCCCCTAGCTTTTGACCTCTTAAGCGTCCTAGCCTTTAGTGGTCGAAAGCTAGAAAATCCGTCTGGGGATGCGGCGATCATTGCCTGGTGTCGTTTCAACTTTTCTGAAGCAATAAATGCTCTGCCCTGTCTGTCCTGGGAAGCGAGTCGACGGCTACACGCGTAGCCTCTTCACTGATTGCGTTGTCCCATTTATGGGACGGGCACGGGCTGCGAAGTCTGTCTTTTCGAATTCGAAAGTGGTATTGAATCGAGGGTTCCCTTTCCATAAATAGGGTCGTCTTCTTCCTTTCTTGTTTCTGATTTCTTTTTGCCTTTGCCTTCACCTTTGATTTCTGCTCTGCTGCTCGAGATCTCTCTAGCGAGGACGACCGTAGGACGTGCCCGGATCTGTTCTTGAGTCGCCCCTTCGTCTCTGTAAGTTGCTTCGTGCCTCTGTCTGGTTTTTTCTTGGGGTTTCGCGACTTCTAGGGTTTAACTTCGCTGTCACCCTTTTTAGACATGGCCACCCCTAGGTTTGAGTTAGATTCCGATGAGGGCATAGCCAGGTTTAGGACCGCTTTCAACATTCCGGAGGGAGTCCTCCTCAAGCCAGCGGACCCCGTCGAATATGCCGCGCTTCGCTGGTCCTGCGGCTGGATGCCGTTCCCCCTGATCTCCGTGATCGAGGGCGGGGTCAGATTTCCTCTGCACCCCTTGCTCAGGGCCTCCCTCAGTGCCTGGTCTATTACCCCGTGCCAGCTGATGCCCAATGGCTATAAGGTTATTATGGGCACGGCGAAGCTGAATGAGATTTTGGGGACCAACCTGGGTGTCCATGATATCGAGGATACCTACGATATCTGCAAGGCTGGGGAAGGGAAATACTATCTCCGGGTGAAGCCGCAGCGAAGAGGCTTTGTCCTGGCCTTGGAGGATTCGAGTAAGAACGCCGAGGAAACTTTCTTCTGTGTGTCGGGGGACTGGGAGTTCGGTGCTGGCGAGAGCAGGAGGCTGATGGTCCCTCGTCGCCCCGGGACTGTCCCAAGTAAACACCGCTTCTTTTCTCTTACTCGCTTTGCTTGATCTCGATGATGCCGAGCTGACACTCTTATTGTCTGTTGTGCAGAGGCAGGCGCGAGGCGACGCCGAGCTGCGAGTGAAGGCTGGAGGAGGAACGTCGACGACATCAATAAGGTAGAAAGATACAAAGGGCACGAGACCAGGTCGGCTTGGAAGCTGCTCGGGTATACGCCAAGGTACCGTGGCCACTATAGGAGAACCGGAGTAGCCGAGGAGGACGAGGCGCATCCTGATTGTCCTACCGTCTCCGTTGCCGTGCCTGCCGGGATCCCTTTGACCGATCCTGCTGCGAGCCGAGCTGCGTCTGGCGCCGAGGCGTCCACCTCTAGTTCGGAGTTACCGAACCTGACACAGATAGTGGACGCTTATTTGTCCGATCGGGAAGAAGGTATGGAGGGAAGCTCGAGGGCGCCAGTTGTTAAGGATCTGGCGGCCAAGTTCAGGCAGAGGTCTTCCTCCTCTGCGATTACATCATCTGCCAGTACCCGTGCAGCTTCGGGCTCGGGGGGTGCTGGCGCCACTTCTGCTCCTGCCCCTGCTCCGAGCGAGGGAGTGCGGCGACGCTCGCCGGAGCGCCCGAGGGAGGGGTCCCCGCCCAGGAAGAAGTCCAAGGCGGGGGAGAAGGACTCGGGGGCTGAAGAGCCTCTGAAGGGTAAAACTCCTGCACGGGCCCCCGGAGTCAAGGCTCCAGCTGAGAAGAATGCGCCGGCCAGCAAGTCGACTGGCGGGGCGGCCCGCGAGCTCACCATCTCGGTAGGGCAAGGGTCCGGATCGGCTTCCAGACCTCGAACTGCCCCAGCACCATGGAGACCGAGGATGGAGACGCAACCCGGTAAGCCTTTGAACGTCGAGGACCGGCTGATGGGGAACGCCGACGTCATCGGAGCTCTCGCCAAAGCCTGCGCTCTGCCGCGAGACATGGAAATGCACGAGACGTTCGATAACGAAAGCCTGATGGTCTCGGCGATCCAGGCTAACCTTCTGGTAAGTGTTTTCAGCGCTATTCTTCAAGTGGTTTAGCTCGACTGCTCCTGTCTGATTTACTTTTTCCCCTTACAGAACGTGCAAAGGCTCCTGGCCGTGGTGGGGAGGAGTGACAGGAACGCCACGAGGGTCACTCAGCTGGAGTCTGAGAGGGAAAGGCTGAAGAAGGAGCTAGAAGGGCTGAGGAAGGGAATGGAAGGGCTGAAGAAGGCTAGCGCTGAAGAGACTGCTCGGCTGGCGTCAGCTCTGGCTGATGTTGCCGAACTCACGTCGAAAGCTAATCAGCTGAAAGGCGAGGTCTGGGCAAAGAACAAAAGGACCGCCGAGCTGGAGTCGGAACTGGCCAGATCAAAGTCTGAATCGACGGCCGAGGGGACGAGGTTGCGCGGGGAAGTGCTGGCCGGGCACGCTGAAATAGAGAAGTTGAAGACGGCGAACGCCGAGCTGGAAAAGCAGAAGGCCTCTCTTCTGTCCGAGGCCCAATCCGCTTTCCAGAATGGGGTGGACCATGCCACAGAGCTGTATGAGAAGCAGGTGGAGGAGATCACCTCCATTCTGTTCGAGGAAGGATGCTTGGCCGCACTGAGGCGTGCGGGGGTTCCTGAAGACCACCCTGTCTATCGGGACTTGCCGAAGTATTCGGACCCGGCTCCTGAGCCGAGCCCCACTCCTTTGGCAGAAAGCGCCCCAGTCGAGGCCCCTGCAGTCGTTCCCGCTCCGGATGCCGCTCCAGTTGCCCCGGCCCCAAGCGACGCCCCGGTTATCGGCGATGCTTCTGCCACGCCTCAAGGCGAGCCCCTTCTGCCCCCGCTTCGGGTGAGATACCGGTCAAAGCCTCTTCTGCCGGCGACACTCTGAGCAAGGTTACGGTCGCGGCCGACGCTGCTGGTCCATCAGACACGGTGATCAACCTGGTGGAGTCACCGAAGCCGCAATAGCCTTACCTTTCTTTTCTTGTAAATAGCTTTCGGGCCTGTAATACTCTTTGTTTTTAATGAAAAACGGGGCTTCTTTACTTGTGCATTTTTCTTTCTTTCGTTTCTGGGTGCGATATTGAATGCCTTTAATGTGATGCGTGACCCTAGAGAGAGTCGAACGGTCTTCATAGCTATCTGTGCCGATTCTCTGTATTCTGGAAACCATAAATAGCAGTAAGCATGGTGATAGGGCCGATGAGGGAAATGGGCGAACGTCTCCACGTGGCGCCATAGGGATCGCTGGTCAACAGACAGGAAGACGTGCGCCCCTTGTAACGCGTGGGAGACTTCGCCCCATAACTTCCTTCGGAGACTGAGCCCTTCTTCTTCCTATAAGTAGAGGTGGTAGGCTCGCCATGGGAGAGGAAAAGAAAAGGAATTAGGATAGCTTAATTCACATAGACGTAGGAGCCATATTCAGCAGACCTTCGGAAATATTCGATCCGGGGGGAACCCCTGCGCCTGAGGACGGCTCTCTCCGAGGGGGGAGGCCCGTCGTGGTCTGCGCGCTCTCTGAAGGAATTCCCCGTGGACCACGCGCTCTCTGAACGCGGGTCCATGGCCAACCGTCCCTGGTCTGGTTGCAGGGGAGTCTTCTGCAACTGTGGGATGGTGGCGCCCTCTGCGTCTGGCTGTCCTGCAGGGTCCTGCGTGACAACGCGCTCCCTGCGAGCCCCCTGTGGTATATCAGGACCGCGGAGCTGAGGGTGGGATTGAGGCCCTGCTGGACCTGGGGGCTCTTCAAACTTTGGTCTTACCGACCGGAGGGTGTTGAAGAGCTCAGCGAGGTCCAGGGCCTCCGAACTGGAGGGGCTCTGCAACGCTTTGGTCTGACCAACCGAAGCGTATTGTAGAGCTCGCTGAAATTCAGGATCCCTCAGAACCTCCAGGCAACGAACCGGCGTCTTCGAGCCTGCAGCCTGAAGAGTCGGTGAAGATCAGAGCCTCCCAGCTTTTATTCCAGTTTCTGCTTTTAGAGGACTGCGAGCCTCCTTTCTGTACTTTGTTTTTTTTTTTTTCTGTAACCTTTGTAATGAAGTAATTACAATGAATAAAAAGGAAGAGTTTTGTGATCACTCAAACTGTGTACAGTGCTTTTGCATTCTTTTACTTTCCTCGCGCTG
Organism: Litsea cubeba; assembly: GCA_012931725.1. Taxonomy (NCBI): domain Eukaryota; kingdom Viridiplantae; phylum Streptophyta; class Magnoliopsida; order Laurales; family Lauraceae; genus Litsea; species Litsea cubeba. Next base: position 43,280,853 of record CM022948.1, on the reverse strand, counting down.
CTTTGTAACACTTGCATTTATGTGCTGCTTTTTTGCACTTCAGTGCTTGCACTGCTCTTTCTTTCTTAGAAACTGATCTTGGCCGAAATGGCTAGCATTGGCCGAGACGAACTGCCTTGAGTTTGAGCCGAAGTGGATCCAGAATCCCGCTGGTCTCGGCTGTGTGAGCATGAGTTCGGCAACGGTCTTTGAGGGGTGTATAAACCCGGACTTTAGGGAACGACCGAGTGTTCGAACTCGAGGCCTTTTCCAGGGCGGTAGACCCAGGGCTTTAGGAAACGACTGAGTGTAGGAACTCGAAGCCTTTTCCAGGGCGGTAGACCCAGGGCTTTAGGAAACGACTGAGTGTAGGAACTCGAAGCCTTTTCCAGGGCGGTAGACCCGTGGCTTTAGGAAACGACTGAGTGTAGGAACTCGAAGCCTTTTCCAGGGCGGTAGACCTAGGGCTTTAGAAAATGACTGAGTGTAGGAACTCAAAGCCTTTTCCAGGGCGGTAGACCCAGGGCTTTAGGAAACGACTGAGCGTCCGAGCTCGAAGCCTTTTCCAGGGCGGTAGACCCGGAGCTTTAGGAAACGACTGAGTGTAGGAACTCGAAGCCTTTTCCAGGGCGGTAGACCCGGAGCTTTAGGAAACGACTGAGTGTAGGAACTCGAAGCCTTTTCCAGGGCGGTAGACCCAGAGCCGCCGGAGTCAGTCAAAGAGAAATGACAGATTGATGACAGGGCGAAAGCTGCTTTCATTGATTCTGAGATTCATTACATCTTTAGAAATAGAATTTCTTTAAGTGGGATGCGTTCCACGGCCTCGGCAGTGGCTTGCCCTCTAAGTCCTCGAGCTTGTAGGCTGATCTTCCTGCCAGTGAGACTACCCTGAACGGGCCATGCCAGTTCGGGGCCAGCTTCCCTTCGTTTGGCTCTTTGTCAGCTGGCAGGGTCTTTTTTAGAACCAGCTCTCCCACGGAGAAACTTCTTTCTCTGACATTTTGATTGTATGCCCTGGCCAGCCGCTGCTGATAGTCGGTCAGTCGCAGGGCTGCTGCTTCTCGGCGCTCGTCTGCCAGCTCCAGCTCCACTGCCAAGTTCGTCTCATTTCGGCCTTGGTCGACCAGTTCTGTCCTCAGGGTGGGAAGGCCGATTTCTAAAGGAATGACCGCTTCCATCCCGTAGGCCAGAGAGAAAGGTGTCGCCGAGGTGGATCTCCTTGGAGTCGTTCTGTATGCCCATAGCACGCTCGGAAGTTCTTCTACCCATCTTCGCTTGGCCTTGTCCAGTCGCTTCTTCAGGCCGTCCAGGATCACTTTGTTAGAGATTTCGGCCTGGCCATTACTCTGCGGATATGCCGGAGTGGAGTAATGGTTCCTGATACCGTGTTCTTGACAGAAGTCTTTGAAGGACTTGGAGTCGAACTGGGTCCCGTTGTCCGAAATCAGGGTCCTGGGGATGCCGAACCTCGTTAGGATGTTTTTCCAAATGAAGTTCCTGGAGTCCCCGTCTGTGATGGAGGACAACGGTTCAGCTTCTATCCATTTTGTGAAGTAGTCCGTAGCGACTATCAGCCATCTCTTGTTCCCTGGAGATCGGTGGAGAGGCCCCACAATGTCCAGGCCCCATTGAGCGAAGGGCCATGGACTAGAGAGGGGACTCAGATCTTGCGCTGGCTGATGGAGAGAGTGGGAGAACTTCTGGCACTTCTCGCATTTCCTGGCGTACACCTGCGCGTCCTTCTGCATGTAGGGCCACCAGTAACCCTGGCTTATTGCTCTGTAGGCCAGTGATCGACCTCCTATGTGACTGCCGCAGATTCCTTCATGGATCTCATACAGGAAGTCGTCCACCTTGCTCGGGTGGACGCATTGGAGGTATGGACCTGTGAAGGATTTCCTGTAGAGTTTGCCTTCGGGAGAGAGCCAGAATCGAGCTGCCTTGAGTCTGATTCGGTGGGCTTCAGTCTTGTCCTCAGGGAGTTGGTCGTCCTTCAAGTAGGCGACGATTGGATCCATCCAGCTCGGGCCGAGATCAGCATAGAGAACTAGCCGAGGTGAGTGGAGCTCTAGGCTTGATCTTGATATCGACCCGACCTCGACAGTCCTTTTCTTCCCTGCTTCGACGGCGGAGGCCAGGTTTGCAAGCGCATCTGCGTGTGTGTTGGTATCTCAAGATATTTGCCTGACCTCGGCTTTCTGGAAATGAGACAGCAGTTTTTTCACAAGGGCTAAGTAGGCCGCCATCCTGTCGTCCCTGGCCTGGTAGTCTCCAGCGAGCTGGCTAGTTACCAGTTGAGAATCGCTGAAGATCACCAGGTGCTGGGCTCCGAGGATCTGGGCGCTGTTCAGCCCTGCTATTAGTGCTTCATACTCTGCCTCATTGTTCGTTGCTTTGAAGTCCAAGGTGAAAGCCTGCTCTATGACCAGACCCTCTGGCGATTGGAGGACTACGCCAGCGCCAGCTCTCTTGGAGGTGGACGATCCGTCGACAAAGATCTTCCATGCCGAGGCGGGAGACTGTTCGACCTCGGTCACTTCTGGCTCGTGCCCTGTGCCCCCAGTGCCGTGCCGAGCTGGGTCGGAGCCGGGTTGGGCGAGACGAACTCAACGATGAAGTCTGCCAGGATCTGGGCTTTGATCGCAGTTCGGGGACGGTACTGTATATCATACTGCCCCAGCTCAACTGCCCATTTTGATATTCGCCCTGAAAAGTCAGCCTTCTTGAATATTGAACGGAGTGGATGCTCCGTGATCACCACAATGGTGTGGGATTGGAAATAATGGGAGAGCTTGCGAGAGGCACTGACGAGAGCCAACGCCAGCTTCTCCAACAGAAGGTACCTGGTCTCGGCATCGAGCAGGGTCTTGCTCGTATAATAAATTGGTTTTTGAATTCCCCCGTCCTCCCTGATGAGGACGGAGCTCACTGCGTGATCCGAGACCGCAAGATATAAATACAAAACCTCCCCCAGAGTTGGGGTGGAGAGTAAGGGTGGTGACATCAAATAGGTTTTGAGGGCGGCCAATGCCTGGTCGCACTCAGGAGTCCACTGGAATTTTAAATTTTTCTTTAGAAGCTGAAAGAAAGGCATGCACTTATCTGATGACCGGCTAATGAAGCGATTGAGTGCTGTAGCCATTCCCGTGAGCTTCTGGACTTCTTTTGTGGTAGAGGGGCTCAGAATGCCCTGGATCGCGGTGATCTGGTCTGGATTAGCCTCTATCCCCCTCCGCGTTACCAAGCTGCTGAGGAACTTGCCAGAGGCTACGCCGAAGGCGCACTTGGAAGCATTTAGCTTGAGCTTGTACGCACGAAGGATGTCGAAGACTTGGCCGAGATCCGCCAGGTGGTCGCTGGAGTGCACTGATTTGACGACCATGTCGTCGATGTACACCTCTACCGTTCGGCCGAGCTGAGCCTGGAACATCTTCGTCACGAGGCGCTGATACGTGGCCCCCGCGTTCTTTAGCCCGAAGGGCATCACCTTGTAGCAGTAAGTGCCGCGGGGGGTTATGAATGACGTTTTCTCCTCGTCAGGCTCGTGTAGTGGAATCTGGTGGTAGCCTCTGTAGGCGTCGAGGAAGCTCATTCGGTCGTGGCCAGCGGTGGCATCGATCAGTTGATCAATCTTCGGAAGGGGGAAACTATCTTTAGGGCAGGCCCTGTTCAAGTCTGTGAAGTCCACGCACACCCTCCATTTACCGGTTTTCTTTTTGACCACCACCGTATTAGCCAGCCAGACCGGGTACTGGACTTCCCGGATGGCCCCTGCCTTCAGCAGTTTGTCGACCTCTTCGACGACCGCGTCTGTCTGCTGCAGCCCTGTCCTTCGGGCCCTCTACACTACTGGTTTGTGGCTGGGGTCCACATTTAGCTTGTGGCACATGACCTCGGGGTCGACCCCCGGCATTTCGCCCGGGCTCCAAGCGAAGACATCGACGTTCTGCATCAGGAACCTTGAGAGTTCGGCTCTCTCCTCGTCTGGCAGCTGGGTGCCGATCAGGAAGAACCTATCTGGGTCTGCCGAGTTCAGCCTGACCTCGGTCAGGTCCTCAATGCTTTTCTTCTCGGGGTCTCGGCCGATTTCATCTAGCCCTTTCTCGAATTCAGCGAGGTTGACGCGCTCCGGCTCTTTCTCTGCTGGGACTGCGGCCAGCATGCACTGCCTAGCTTGCTGCTGGTCTCCCTCTACCGTGACCACTTCCATTTTGCCCTCCTTGTTCTCGAGGACGAACTTCAGCTTCTGGTGGAGGGAAGAAGGGACCGCTTCCAACTTGTGGAGCCATGTTCTGCCCAAAATGACGTTGTAGGGAGAAGGGGCGTCCACGACCAGGAAGTCGGCCACCACGGAAGCTCCACTGACTCGGGTTTCCAGGGTGATCCTGCCCTTGGGATAGACTGGCGTGGCGGACAACCCTAGCAAGGGTGTACGGACCTCCATGAGGTCTGCTTCCGTGAGGTTCATTTTCTTGAAGCACTCGTAGTAGAGGACCTCGGAAGAGCTGCCGGAGTCGACGAGAATCCTCTTCACGGTAAAGTCTCTTAGCTTCATTGTGAGGAGCAGGGGGTCGTTGTGGGGAAGCTGGATTCCCTCTAGATCTTTATCTGAGAACGAGATCGCGGGTCGGTCGCGGCGAGCTCTTTTGGATGCCGGTGCGAGCTCGGCTTTCATCACCTCCTTCCCGTGCGATGCCCGCCTGGCCTCGGCGCGGGCCCGCGAGCCTCCACGAGACGAGGGAGAGGGAACTGAGGACGCCAGGTGGATCACGTTAATGATCTTTTCGGAATCCTCGCTGTCTGGGTCCCGAGCCGTGCTCTGGTGAACTCGGCCCTCGCTGCCGCCGGCATCTTCTGCCTTGATGAACTCTGGAATGTGGCCTTCGCTGGCTAGCTTCTCCAGGTACCACCTCAGAGACTTGCAATCCTCGGTCTTGTGCCCGTTACCTTTGTGGTAGGAGCAGTAGAGCTTGCTTCGGCTGTCGGAGGTGGGCTCATTCCTCAAGGGCGGAGGCCACTTGAAGAACGGCTTGGTCTTTATCTTGTTCAGGATATGGTATATCGGCTCCTTGAAGACGACGTTGACGCTCTGACCGGCGTTGGTGCGAGGTCTGGGCCTCCAGGTGCCCCCAGATAGGGACGACGTAGGCTTCGCCGAACTAGCGGCCCAGGCCTGCTTGGGCTCCTGCTTCTGGAAGGGCTTCCCGCCTCTCTGCCGAGGCTGGCTGTTCTTCTGCTCGGGCTCCGGTCTTTGGTCCTCTTCCCGGGCCTGGATTTCATCTTCCTCCCGAGCGACAAAGCGCTTTATCCGGGACACTAGCGCTGGCATGGACCCTGGGCTGTCTCCGACCAAGTCCTTCCGGAGGTCGTGGCCGGGGATCAGGGCACGTTGGAAGGCGAAGATTGCTATCTCCTCCCTAGTGCCCTCGACCTGGCTGTAAACCGCCCAGAATCGTCAGGCGAACTTGGCGAGGCTCTCGCCCTGGTTCATCCTCAGGGCGAGAAGGTCCCCCTCTGTCTTGGGGACGGCGCTGTAAGCTTGGAACTTCTTTAGAAAGGAGAGCTAGAGCTCCTTCCAACTCGAAACTGACTTCTCTGGGAGGGCGCATAACCACTTCAGAGGGAGGTCACCCAAACTGGAGGAGAAGATCTTGCAGTTGAGGTGGCCCTCATTTCCCCAGATGGACATCTTCTGGGAGAAGTGACAGAGGTGTGCGGATGGATCGGACAGTCCGTCATAGGGGACGAACCGCGGGACAGAGAACCTTTTGGGCAAGGGGGTGCGCTCGATGTCCCTCGTGAAGGGTGAGGCCCCCAGATTGGTGTGGCCACAGATCTGTTTCTGGTCCCGCACGTCCAGGTTGTGCTGAAGAGCCAACCTGACGCGTTTGTCGAATCACTCCTGCTCGTCGTCCTTTTCTGGAGTCTGCGCTCTTGGCTTTCGCTTGGAGTGGTTCGGGCTGTGATGGCTATGGGTTCGGCCATCGCGGCTACGATGACTTCGGCTGTTGCTCGAGCCTTCGTCATGGATCTGGCTTCGCTTGTGGTCCAGATGGTCTCTCAGATCCTCACGACGAGGCTGGGCTGCCCTGCTCGGGGCGTCCCTCTTCTTTCCCTGAGGATCAGAGACCTGCCTCAACGAGGCAGTTTGCGCTGCTCTCAGTTGCTGCTGGAGCTCGCGGATTAACCGCTCCCACTTCTGGAGGAGAGCATTTTGAGCTGCGACATCTCCTCCAGTGGCAGGAGGTTGAACGTGGCGCGTCTCTTCTACGGCAACGGCTTTATCTTTGCGAGGACGCTCATGCCGACGCTCGTCGTGTCGGGGTGGCGTGACTTCGTCTGCTGATAACGAGGTCTCGAGTCCTTCTTGGATGGGGACCTCGATGTAGAGCTGCGAGCCTAAGCGGCCCTCGCCTGCATATGTGCCATGCACCGCTCGGGACCGCCCCTGAGGAGGGACGTCCGTCGACGGTGCTGGCTGCTCGAGCGCTGCTCTCGAGGATTCTCCGCCCTTCCTAGCTTTCGGAGGCATGATTTCTGGGAGATTGAGGTTGAGAAGGTTGGGAAGGTTGGGATATTACTTTCCCACAGACGGCGCCAATTGTAGGTGCAGAAAATAATGACCCACAATAACTGTGGTGCCTTAGAGGACTTATCCAAGGTGGTGAAGATTAGGTGCCGTCCGAAAGCCTGAAAGAGGAGAGCAAACAGTCAGAGTACCCTGGCCTGGGCGGCGCAAGGCTCTCCGATGCCAAAGTCAGTGAGTGAACTGGAACAATGGAAGGAGAGGAAGAAGAGAGGCAGAGTAACGGCTCTGTGGGTTGAATTGTGCGTACCTTGCTGGTGGTATGAGGCTCTATTTATAGAGGCTTGGGTCGTATCTTCAGATGATATCCTAGCGTGGGTCCCATGACTCGACTGGAAGTCATGATCAGCCCATAAAGTAATTAATGCGGTCCAATCCAGCCCACTCTGCATTTAATGCCAGTCGGATCAGCCCACATCGCATTAAATGCGCGTCTTGTTGGGCCAGATTGTGTTGGACGCCTTTGACGGTTGGGGTACCATCGGGTCCGCCCTCGGGCCTCGCCCTGATGTGGCTTCAGCCGCTGGATGCCGCCCTGTCAGTGATATGGCGAGGATTGTGAACGGCTGGATGTCGCATCTGTCTCACTAGCTCGCACCCCTATTCCTCCACGTACCTGATGACGTGGGGGATGAGGGGCGCGAGTGGAGGCTCTTTCCTGCTTCGGCTTTCATCCTGGCTCCTTCGGCCGAGGTGGAGCTTTCTGCCGAGGTGGGCACATGGGGTAGCCGAGCTCGGCGCTAGCGGTCCGGACCTGCTTGACTTCGGCCGGAGCCCCTGTCCTGGTAGCCGGGGTGAATCTGGTGCCACATGGGCGGCACGCGGATGGCACGTGAGAATGCTTAGTCTCATCTGATGGCTGTGATTAGCGTAATCCTGGAGTTCTGGAAATCTCCCCACACACCAACATAAACCCAGTTAAGTTAAATACATCTAGAACTCAGATAGAATCAGTTACATGATATTTCTCAAAACAACTTAGATAAATTTATTTATAGTTAGACAAGTAGCAGTGATTGTGTTACATTTTGGTTAAACATTTCAAAAATTTATAAAGACATTGGGAAAATATATTTTTCAAACTCACAATCTCAATAAAAATCATATATATATAAGTGAAAACATAAAAGATATAGATATTATATGAGTTCTGAATCGAATTTATCTGAGTTCTAATGAAGAAATGTAGATAAAATTATATGAATCTAGATAAACTTGATCAGAAATCAGATAATTTTGTTCAAATAACAGATAATTTTGTTCAGAACTTAGATAAAATTATGAAGGAATTAGATAAATTTTTGTATAACATGTGTTTATCTTAAATTCTGCTTGTAGATATAAATAGATTATAATTCAACTAATTTTGATTCGAAACTCAGTTGCATTCCAATTACAGAATCTCAGATAAATTCAACATAAATTCAATTAAGATAAATACATCCAGAACTCAGATAGATTCAGTCGGATGATATTTCTGAAAAAAAATTGAGATAAACTTATTTATATTTGGACAAGTAGTAGTGATTCTGTGACATTCGTGTAAACATATCAGAAATTTACAATAGTATTCTTCAAAACTTCATACAGTAAAAGAGATTGAGAGAATTGTTTATTGACCTTCTTCTCCTTCTTTCTTCTGATGCTCTTGTTCTGCAAGAATTGCAGACTTTGTTCTTGCCATTTTCCTGAATAGATTTTTGGATTTAGAAAAATAATGAGGGAAAATGAAGCAAAAACATCGCAAATGTGGTTGAAAAGAAATCTAGGGTTTCGAAACAACGATGATTTCTCCAATTTGAAAAGGACGGAATAATAAACTTACAATAGAAATCGATTGTTTGTAGTTTTTTTTCTCTTTTTTGTAATCACGTTTGCACTGAAATCCGCGACGTCTGCAAGTAGGGTTTGAATATCTTCTTCTTTGGAATTCTTCTCTCTGAAATGAAATCGTAGATGCAGAGTATAACAAACAATGAGATGGAAACTATTCAAAAATTTGATCTAAGTGCTTCTTCTTCGCTGCATGAACCATCAATCGCCGAAAATCGCCTTCGTTTTCGTCGGTTTCTCGATTTGGAAGATGAGTCCAAGATTTCTATCCATATCAGGCGACGTCAGCGTTTGTTTTAAATTAATAATGCTAGATTTTAGAAAGGGGCAAATTAGTCTTTTCAGGTATGTAAAAGTGTGAGAGGGACCTTTGGCAAGATGGTTTTTTTTTTTTTTGGACTGTTAGCAACAAAATAATGTTATGAGGGACCTCCGGCCAAAGCTCCCTTAAAACAAAGGTTCTTACATAGCAGTTTTGAAACTATGATGCCCGGGTGCTTCAAAATAGGCAACACATCGTGTCATATCATATCGAATAGTTCACTTTTTATATGTAAAATCCGTGTACTTGCCATATCCATGGCGTGCCCTGCGGTATCCATGTCATATCTGAGCATCAATGCTTCGATATCAAGTCACAGACTCACAATTATAGATATGTGAATATAATAGCCCAAAACATATAACAAATTTAGCACTATCATACACTTTTTTATTTGATTATTATTATTATTATTATTATTAGTTTTTGTATCTAAAAACCCTTACTTTAAAGAGGAAGGGAGGACCAGTATAAAAAATCGGGCCTCCATATTGACCATTACATGATGGTTTCGATCCAAACCATTATAGGTCAGAAGAACCATTACAGGATTGCAGTTTCAGTTTCTTTTGCATCTAAATTGAATTAACTCTCCTTTCATAAATAGTCCAATCTCTATATTCACAACTGACAAAACTAAATTAAAACTTAGACATTTTCTACTTGCTGTGCCAAGTATATTAGAGTTCAATTCAATTTAACACTGCATCCAATGCAAGCAAAAGCTGGAAATAGATTAAAGAAAACGTACCTGCTCATCTTTCGCAAGCAAATCCAACAACATATTATAGGCAAAAATGTCCAGCTTATAGCCCCGCCGCCTCATGTCTTCGAAAACTCAAAAAGCCTTCGCCACCTCATTTGTATGTATAAGAATTAAACCTCAAATCCCATTTCTTAGCCAAATCCAAACACCTCTGTATCTCCCCTGCCGTACCAAAGATACAGAACAAGATATTGACAGTAGAGATGCTTCCATAGACACCGTCGCGCTCCATCTCATCAATGATCTGATTAGACATCGAATGGAGGTGAGACAGATCTGGCAAGGATGGTGAGTATGCGATTGTAGGTGAAGGAATTGTGTGGGGAGATTTCCAGAACCACAGGATTAAGCTGATCACAGCCATCAGATGAGACTAAGCACTCTCACGTGCCATCCGCGTGCCATCCACGTGGCACGAAGCTCACCCCGGCTACCAGGACAAGAGGTCCGGCCGAAGTCAGGCAGCTACGGGCCCTCAGCGCCGAACTGGCCCACCTCGGGCGTCACCTCGGCAAGGAGCTCCACCTCGGCTGAGCCACCCCGAGTGCCATCCCGGCAGCGAACTCCAACTCGGCTGAAGAAGCCGGGACAGAAGCCGAAGCAAGAGCCTTCACTTGCGCCCCTCATCCCCCACGTCATCAGGCACGTGGAGGGATAGGGGCACGAGCTAGTGGGACAGACGCGACATCCAGCCGCCCACAATCTTCGCCAGATCCCTGACAGGGCGGCATCCAGCGGCTGAAGCCACATCAGGGCAGGGCCCGAGGGCAGATCCGCTGGTACCCCTACCGCCAAAGGCGCCCAACAGGGCCTGGCCCAACAAGACGTGCATTAAATGCGATGTGGGCTGACCCGACGGGCATTTAATGCATAGTGGGCTGGATTGGACCGCAATTAATGCAATGTGGGCTGATCGTGACTTCCCAGTCAAATCACGGGACCCACACCACAATATCTCCCAAAGATACGATCCAAACTCTATAAATAGAGGCTCATACCACCATCAAAGGTACGCCATTTTTCATACACAGAGCCCTTATTCTGCCTCTCTTCTTCTCCTTCCATTGTTCCAGTTCTCATACTGACTTTGGCATCGGAGAGCCTTGCGCCGCCCAGGCCAGGGTCCTCTGACCGTTTGCTATTCCCTTTCAGGCTTCCGGACGGCATCCAGTCATTCCCAGTCACCATCATCTTCTAGGATAAGTCCTATAAGGCTCCCTCCTTATTGTGGGTCATTATTTTCTGCACCTACAATTGGCGCCGTCTGTGGGAAAGTAATATCCCAACCTCTCAAAACCTTCCCAACCTTCTTAACCTCAACCTTTCAGAAGCCATGCCTCCGAAAGCTAAGAAGGGCGTAGAATCGTCGAGAGCAGCGCTCGAGCTGCCACCACCGCCAACGGACGTCCCTCCTCAAGGACGCTCCTGTACGGTCCAAGGCACATCCGCAGGCGAGGGCCGCCTGGGCTCCCAACTCTTTGTCGAGATCCCCTTCCAAGAGGGAGTCGAGGCCTCGCTCTCAGCGGACGAAATCGCGCCACCCAGACGCGATGAGCGTCAGCATAAGCGTCCCCGGAAGGACAAAGCCGTGGCCGTAGGAGAAACGCGCCACGCTCAACCCCCTGGAGAGGTTCCCGAAGCTGCCCTCCTCCAGAAGCAACTCCAGAAGCAAGAACGGATGATTCGCGAGCTCCAGCAGCAGCTGAGGGCAGTGCAAACTGCCTCCTTGAGGCAGGTCTCTGAGCCTCAAGGGAAAAAGAAGGACGCTCCCAGCAGGGCAGCCCAGCCTCCCCGTGAGGATCTCAGAAATCATTTGGACCAGAAACGGAGCCAGATCCGTGACGAAGGCTCGAGCAACAGCCGAAGTCACCACAGCCGCGACGGCCGAACTCATAGCCGTCGTAGCCGGAGCCATCCCAAGCGGAAGCCCAGAGCTCAGACTCCAAAGAAGGACGATGAGCAAGAGCGATTCGACAAACGTGTCAGATTGGCTCTCCAGCACAACTTGGACATGCGGGACCAGAAGCAGATCTGTGGTCACACTGATCTCGGGGGCTCGCCCTTTACAAAAGAGATCGAGCACACCCCCTTGCCCAAGAAGTTCTCCGTCCCGCGGTTCGTCCCCTATGACGGACTGTCCGACCCATCTGCACACCTCCGACACTTCTCCCAGAAGATGTCCATCTGGGGAAACGAGGGTCACCTAAACTGCAAAATCTTCTCCTCCAGTTTGGGTGACCTCCCCCTGAAGTGGTTCTGCTCTCTCCCGGAGCAGTCGGTTTCCAGTTGGAAGGAGCTCCAGCTCTCCTTCCTGAAGAAGTTCCAAGCCTACACCGTCGTCCCCAAGAAGGAAGGGGACCTCATCGCCCTGAGAATGAAGCAGGGCGAAACCCTCGCCAAGTTCACCCACCGATTCTGGGCGGTCTACAGCCAAATCGAGGGCGCGAGGGAGGGGATAGCCATCTACGCCTTCCAGCATGCCCTGATCCCCGGCATCGATTTGCGAAAGGACTTGGCCGGGGACACCCCAGAGTCCATGTCAGAATTGATGTCCCGGGTGAAGCGCTTCATCGCCTGGGAGGAAGACGAGATCCGAGCTAAGGATCAGGACGGGCATCCGGAGCCCGAACAGAAGAATGACCAACCTCGGCAGAGAGGTGGGAGGCCCTCCCAAAAGCAGGAGCCCAAGCGGGCCTGGGTCTCCAGTTCGGCGAAGCCTTCGTCGTCCAGGTCTGGGGGCAATTGGAAGCCCAGACCTCCCTCCAGCGCCAGTCAGAGCGTCAACGTCGTCTTCAAGGAGCCGATCTACCGCATCCTGGCCAAGATCAAATCCAAGCCGTTCTTCAAGTATCCTCCGCCCATGAAGAATGAACCCACCGAAGGCCCCCGAAGCAAGCTCTACTGTTCCTTCCATAAGGGCAATGGGCACAGGACCGAAGAATGCAGGACTTTGCAGGGGTATCTGGAGAAGCTGGCCGAAGAGGGCCACATCCCAGAGTTTATCAAGGCAGGTGATGCCGGCGGCAGCGAGGGCCGAATTCACCAGAGCACGGCCCAGGCTCCAGACAGCGAGGACTCAGAGAAGATCATCAACGTGATCCATCTGGCGTCTTCAGCTCCCACTTCCTCGTCCCGGGAAAGCTCCCAGACCCGTGCCGAAGCCAGGCGGGCTTCGCACGGGAAAGAAATAATGAAAACCGAACTCGCTCCGGCATCCAAGAGAGCCCGCCGCGACCGACCCGCCATCTCGTTCTCGGATCGAGATCTAGAGGGAGTCCAGGTCCCTCACAACGACCCCCTGCTCCTCACCATGAAGCTGAGGGACTTCACCGTGAAGAGGATCCTCGTCGACTCCGGCAGCTCTTCCGAGGTCCTCTACTACGACTGCTTCAAAAGGATGAAACTCTCCGAAGCAGACCTTACGGAGGTCCGAGCACCCTTGCTAGGGTTATCTGCCACGCCAGTCTATCCCAAGGGTAGGATCACCTTGGAAACCCAAGTTGGCGGAGCGTCCGTGCCGGCCGACTTCCTGGTTGTGGACGCCCCTTCTCCCTACAATGTCATTTTGGGCAGAACGTGGCTCCACAAGCTAGAGGCAGTTCCATCTTCCCTCCACCAAAAGCTGAAGTTCGTCCATGAAAACAAGGAGGGCAAGATGGAAGTCATCATAGTGAAGGGAGACCAGCAGCAGGCCAGGCAGTGCATGCTGGCCGCCGTCCCAGCAGTAAAGGAGCCAGAGCGCGTCAACCTGGCCGAGTTCGAGAAGGGCCTCGATGAGATCGGCCGGGACCCTGAGAAGAAGAGCATCGAGGACCTGGCCGAGGTCAGGCTAGACCCGGCAGACCCAGACCGGTTCTTCCTGATTGGCACCCAGCTGTCAGACGAAGAAAGGGCCGAACTCTCTCGGTTCTTGATGCAGAATGTGGACGTCTTCGCTTGGAGCCCAAGCGAAATGCCTGGGGTCGACCACGAGGTCATGTGCCACAAGCTCAATGTCGACCCCGACCACAAACCAGTAGTGCAGAGGGCCCGAAGGACCGGGCTGCAGCAGACAGATGCGGTCGTCAAGGAGATCGACAACCTGCTGAAAGCAGGAGCCATCCGGGAAGTCCAGTACCCGGTATGGCTGGCCAACACGGTGGTGGTCAAGAAGAAAACTGGGAAGTGGAGGGTGTGCGTGGACTTCACCGACTTGAACAGGGCTTGCCCTAAGGACAGTTTTCCCCTCCCAAAGATTGACCAACTGATCGACGCCACCGCTGGTCACGACCGAATGAGCTTCCTTGACGCCTACCGAGGCTATCATCAGATCCCGCTCTATGAGCCTGACGAGGAGAAAACATCATTCATCACCCCCCGCGGCACTTATTGCTATAAGGTGATGCCCTTCGGGCTGAAGAACGCGGGGGCGACCTATCAGCGCCTCGTCATAAAGATGTTTCAGGCCCAGCTCGGCCGATCGGTAGAGGTGTATATCGACGACATGGTCGTCAAATCTGTGCGCTCCAGCGACCATCTGGCGGATCTCGGCCAAGTCTTCGGCATCCTTCGCGCCTACAAGCTCAAGCTAAACGCTTCCAAGTGCGCCTTCGGCATAGCCTCTGGCAAGTTCCTCGGCAGCTTGGTAACGCGGAGGGGGATAGAGGCCAATCCGGACCAGATCACTGCCATCCAGGGCATCCAGAGTCCCTCCACCACGAAGGAAGTTTAGAGGCTTACAGGAATGGCCGCAGCACTCAACCGCTTCATCAGCCGGTCGTCAGATAAGTGCAGGCCTTTCTTTCAGCTTTTAAAGAAAAATTTGAAGTTCCAGTGGACCCCTGAGTGCGACCAGGCATTGGCCGCACTCAAAACTTATTTGATGTCACCACCTTTACTCTCCACCCCGACTTTGGGGGAGATTCTATATTTGTACCTTGCGGTCTCGGATCACGCAGTGAGCTCCGTCCTCATTAGGGAGGACGAGGGAGTTCAAAAGCCAATCTATTACACGAGCAAGACCCTGCTCGATGCCGAGACCAGGTACCTCCTATTGGAGAAGCTTGCGTTGGCCCTTGTCACCGCCTCCCGCAAGCTCACCCATTATTTTCAATCCCACACCATTGTGGTGATCACGGAGCACCCACTCCGTTCATTATTCAAGAAAGCTGACTTTTCAGGGCGTATATCAAAGTGGGCAGTTGAACTGGGGCAGTATGACATACAGTACCGTCCCCGAACTGCGATCAAAGCCCAGATCCTGGCAGACTTCATTGTCGAATTCGCCTCCCCCAACCCGGCTCCGACCCAGCTCGGCACGGCACTAGGGGGGCACAGGGCAAGAGCCAGTAGAAACAGAGGTCCAGCAGTCTCCCACCTCGGCATGGAAGATCTTTGTCGACGGGTCGTCCACCTCCAAGAGAGCTGGCGCCGGCATAGTTCTCCAATCGCCAGAGGGACTGGTCATAGAGCAGGCCTTCACCCTGGACTTCAAAGCGACTAACAATGAGGCAGAGTACGAAGCACTAATTGCAGGGTTGAACAGCGCCCAAATCCTCGGAGCCCAGCACCTGGAGATCTTCAGCGACTCTCAACTGGTGACTAGCCAGCTCGCTGGAGACTACCAGGCCAGGGACGACAGGATGGCGGCCTACTTGGCCCTTGCGAAGAAACTGCTCTCTCATTTCCAGAAAGCCGAGGTCAGGCAAATATCCAGAGACACCAACACGCATGCAGATGCGCTTGCAAACCTGGCCTCCGCCGTCGAAGCAGGAAAGAAGAGGACCATCGAGGTCGGGTCAGTATCAAGGTCAAGTCTAGAACTCCATTCATCTCGGCTTGTCCTCTGTGCTGACCTCGGCCCCAGCTGGATGGATCCAATCGTCGCCTACTTGAAGGACGACCAGCTCCCCGAGGACAAGACTGAAGCCCATAAGATCAGGCTCAAGGCAGCTCGGTTCTAGCTCTCTCCCGAAGGCAAACTCTACAGGAAGTCCTTCACAGGTCCATACCTTCAATGCGTCCACCCGACCAAGGTGGACGACTTCCTGTATGAGATCCACGAAGGAATCTGCGGCAGCCATATAGGAGGTCGGTCATTGGCCTACAGAGCAATCAGCCAGGGTTACTGGTGGCCCTACATGCAGAAGGACGCCCAGGTCTACGCCAGGAAATGCGAGAAATGCCAGAAGTTCTCCCACTCCCTCCATCAGCCAGCACAGGATCTGAGTCCCCTCTCCAGCCCATGGCCCTTCGCTCAATGGGGCCTGGACATTGTGGGGCCTCTTCACCGAGCTCCAGGGAACAAGAGATGGCTGATAGTGGCTACGGACTACTTCACAAAATGGATAGAGGCTGAACCGTTGTATTCAATCACGGACAGGGACTCCAGGAACTTCGTTTGGAAAAACATCCTTACGAGGTTCGGCATCCCCCGGACTCTGATTTCGGATAACGGGACTCAGTTCGACTCCAAGTCCTTCAAAGACTTCTGCCAAGAGCACGGCATCAGAAACCATTACTCCACCCCGGCATATCCACAGAGTAATGGCCAGGCAGAAAATCTCTAACAAAGTGATCCTGGACGGCCTGAAGAAGCGACTGGACAAGGCAAAGGGCAGATGGACAGAGGAGCTTCCGAGCGTGCTGTGGGCATACAGAACAACTCCAAGGAGGTCCACCTCGGCAACACCTTTCTCTCTGGCCTACGGGATGGAGGCGGTCATTCCCTTGGAAATCGGCCTTCCTACCCTGAGGACAGAGCTGGTCGATCAAGGCCGAAATGAGACGAACCTGGCGATGGAGCTGGAGCTGGCAGACGAGCGACGAGAAGCAGCAGCCCTGAGACTGACCGACTATCAACAGCGGTTAGCCAGGGCATACAATCAAAATGTCAAAGAAAGGAGGTTCACCGCGGGAGAGCTCGTTTTAAAGAAGACCCTGCCAGCTGACAAAGAACCAAACGAGGGGAAGCTTGCCCCGAACTGGCATGGCCCGTTCAGAGTAGTATCACTGGCAGGAAAGTCAGCCTACAAGCTCGAAGACTTGGAAGGCAAGCCGCTGCCGAGACCGTGGAATGCATCCCACTTGAAGAAATTTTATTTCTAAAGATGTAATGAATCTCAGAATCAATAAAAGCAGCTTTTGCCTTGTCATCAATCTGTCTCTCTGGTCGACTCCGGCAGCACAGGCTCTGCGCCCTGGAAATGGCTTCGAGTTCCTACACTCAGCCTTTCCTAAAGCCCCGTGTCTTGGACACACTCAGGCTCTACGCCCTGGAAATGGCTTCGAGTTCCTACACTCAGCCTTTCCTAAAGCCCCGTGTCTTGGACACACTCAGGCTCTACGCCCTGGAAATGGCTTCGAGTTCCTACACTCAGCCTTTCCTAAAGCCCCGTGTCTTGGACACACTCAGGCTCTACGCCCTGGAAATGGCTTCGAGTTCCTACACTCAGCCTTTCCTAAAGCCCCGTGTCTTGGACACACTCAGGCTCTACGCCCTGGAAATGGCTTCGAGTTCCTACACTCAGCCTTTCCTAAAGCCCCGTGTCTTGGACACACTCAGGCTCTACGCCCTGGAAATGGCCTGGAGTTCTTACACTCAGCCTTTCCTAAAGCCCTGTGTCTTGGACACAATCAAGGCTCTACGCCCTGGAAATGGCCCGAAGTTCCTACACTCAGCCTTTCCTAAAGCCCTCGTGTCTTGGACACACTTCAGGCTCTACGCCTTGGGAATGGTCTAGAGTTCCTACACTCAGCCGTTTCCTAAAGTCCGGGTTCATAAACCCCTCACACCTCGGCGCAAGGCAGTTCGGCCAAGGTCAGTTTCCTGAAGTCCGGGTTCATACACCCCTCAGAAGGCCGTTGCCGAACTCACTCTCGCCTAGCCGAGGCCAGCGGAACGATGTGGCCACCTCGGCGCAGGTCAATTCAGCCGCAGTATGGATCCACCTCGGCGCAAGGCCAGCCATTTCGGCTAAAGGCAGCTTTCCAGAAGAAGAGAGCTGTGCCAGCACTCAAACATAAAAATGCAAGCATTCCAGAACAGTGCAAAGAAAGAGAAACAGAACTCAAAAGCACTGTACACGGTTTGGGTAATCACAGAATTCCTCCCTTTTATTCATTATAGACTGCTTTATTACAAGAATTACAGAACAGAAAGTAAAGTACAGAAAGGAGGGTCGCAGTCCTCTGAAAACAGAAAATGAAGCGAGAACTGGGAGACTCTGATCTTCACCGACTCTTCAGGCAGAAGGCTCAAGGACGCCGGATCGCTGCCTGGAAGTTCTGAGCGATCCTGAATTTCACAGAGCTCTATAATACACTTTGGCTGGTCAGACCAAAGCATCGCACAGCCCCTCCAGTTCGAAGGCCCTGAGCTTTTCAACACCCTCGGCGGTCAGTGGGACCAGCCAAGCTTGAAGAAACCCCCGGAGCAGCGGGGCCTCAATCCCGCCTTCCGTACGACGGGCGCACAGGGCCGTGTCGGACGAGAATGCGCCACCGTCCCCCCGCAGCGCATCCTCATTCTGCCTGGCCAGGGACGGATGGCCGTAAACCCGCGTTCAGAGAGCGCGTGGTCCACGGGGAGTTCCTTCAGAGAGCGCGCAGACCACGATAGCCTTCCCCCCTCGGGGATAGCCGTCCAACGGCGCAGGGCTCCCCCTGGATCAAGTAATTTCGGACATCTCCCGGACATGATTCCTACAGCTATGTTCTTTCCTTCTCCCATGGCGGGCTTGCTATCCCTATTTATAGGAAGAAGGAGGACTCAGTCTCCCAAAGAAGGGCTCAGTCTCCGAAAGAAGTTATGAGGGCGAAGTCTCCCACGCGTTACTGGGGATGCACGGCTGTTGACCGGCGATCCCTATGGCGCCACGTGGAGACGTCCGTCCGATTCCCTCGTCGGCTGTGCCGCCTTGTTTATTGCTATTTATGGTCTCCAGAATACGGAAAGTCAGCACTGACAGTTTGACTCTTTCTACCTCAAGGGCCACGCCACACAGTAAAGGCATTCAATACCATTCGATGCACATCCAGAAATGAAAGAGAGACAGATGCAAAGAGAAAATGCACAAGTGAAGAAGCTCGACTTTCATTGATTGCAGAAAATATTTACAAGGCTGAGAAGCCAAAAACGTTACAAAAGAAAGACAGAGTCAAGAGAAGGGACAGAGCTACTCCGGTCTTGGCGATTCGACCAGATCAATCACCATTTCCAAGGGTCCAGAGGCTTCGGCTGAGACAGGGACCTCGCTTGGAGCATCGCTGGTAGAAGGAGCTTCAGCTGGCACCTCAGCCGAACCAGGAGCAGAAGAGGTCTCACCCTGAGGCACGGCCAAAGCCTCGCTGGCGACTGGGGCATCGCTCAAGACCGGGGCAGCTGGAGCGTCGTCAGCAATAGGAGCTTTGACCGGAGCACTCTCGGCTGCAGGTGCGGAGCTCGGCTCGGGATCCAGGTCCGAATACTTCGGCAGGTCCTGATAGACGGGATGGTCTTCAGGGACCCCCGCACGTCTCAGTGCGGCCAGGCATCCTTCCTCGAACAGGATGGCGGTGATCTCCTCCACCTGCTTCTCGTACAGCTCAGTGGCTCGATCCACCCCATCCTGGAAGGCGGACTGGGCCTCGGCCTGAAGAGAGGCCTTTTCCTTCTCCATCTCGGCGTTCGCCGCCTTCAACCTTGCCGTTTCGGCGCGCAGCCTCGTCCCCTCAGCAGTAGATTCAGCCTTCAACCTGGCCAGCTCAGACTCCAGTTCGGCGGCCTTCTTGTTCCTCGCCCAGAGCTCGCCTTTCATGTGGTCGGCCCGGGACGAGAGTTCGGCGACCTCAGTCAGAGCCGATGCCAACCGAGCGGATTCTCCAGCACTGGCCACCTTGAGCTCTTCCAATCCCTTCCGCTGCTCGTCCAGCTCCTTCTTCAGCTTCTCCCGCTCGGACTCCAGGCGGGTCACTCTCGCAGCGTTCCTATCCCTCCTTCCCACCACGGTTAGGAGCCTCTGCACGTTCTGCAAATGGAAACAGAGTCAGGTTCGACCAAGATACTTGAAGAATGAAGAAAAGCGTTGCAAACACTTACCTGAAGACTATCCTGGATCGCCGAGACCATCAGGCTCTCATCCTCGAACCTATCGTGCGTCTCCATGTCTCTTGGCAGAGCACAGGCCTTGGCGAGAGCCCCGATCACCTCGGCATTTCCCAGCAATCGGTCTTCAACGTTCAGGGGTTTGCCGGGTGGTGTCTCCATTCTCGGCTTCCACGCTGCTGGGGCAGTTCGGGGCCCGGAGGCCGATCCGGACCCTTGCCCCGCCGAGATCAGCGGCTCGCGCGTTGGCCCGACAGTCGACCTGCTGACCTGCCGCACTCTTCTCGGCCGGCGCACTCTTTTCTTTCGGCGCGCTCTTCTCGCCCCCATTTTCGGTGGAGCTCTTAGCTCCAGGGGCCTGTGAAGGATCTTACCCTTCGGCTGCAGATCAGCCTTTCGACTCTTCTCCCCGGCTTTGGACTTCTTCCTGGGCGGGACCCCCTCCTTCGAGCGCTCCGGCGAGCATTGCCGAGCTCCACCGCTCGGAACGGGGACAGGAGCAGAGAGAGCACCAGCGCCCACCGGACCCGAAGCAGCACGAGTACCGACAGGCGATGGGCCCCAGAAGACGACGACCTCTGCCTAAACTTGGCAGCCAGGTCCTTGACAGCGAGCTCCCTCGAGCTTCCCTCCATGTCCTCTCCGATCAGAGAGGATAAGCGTCCACTATCTGCGTACAAGTCCGGCAGCTCCGGATCAGGAAGTGGACGCCTCAGCTCCAGACGCAGTTCGGTCGGGCAACAGGATCGGTCAAGGGGACCCCGCTAAATCACCGCAACTGATACGGTTGGACGGTCCAAAGGTGCGTCTCGTCCACCTCAGGTACTCCAGTCCTGTGGTAGTGGCCGCGATACCTCGGCGTGTACCCAAGCAAGCTTCCAAGCTGACCTGGTCTCGTGCCCCTTGTACCGTTCGACCTTGTTGATGTCGTCGGTATTCCTCCTCCAACCTTTGCTAACAGCTCGGCGTCGCCTTGCACCCGCCTCTGCTCAGCAGGCGAAAAAGAGTATCAGTTCGGCATCAAGAGGATAAGCAAAGCAGTAAAGGAGAAAAGCAGTGATGATTACTTGGGACTTCCCCAGGGCGACGTGGGACCGAAAGCCTCCTGCTTTTCGCCTGGGCCGAACTCCCAGTCCCCCGAGACACAGAAGAAATCTTCCTCGGCGTTCTTACTTGAATCCTCCAAGGCTAGGACGAAGCCCCTTCGCTGCGGCTTCACACGGAGATAATATCTTCCCTCCCCAGCCTTGCAGATATCATATGTATCCTCGATGTCGTGAGGGCCTAGGTTGGTCCCCAAGATCTCGTTCAGCTTCGCTGTGCCCATGATGACCTTGTAGCCATTGGGCATCAGCTGGCCCGGGGCGAGGGACCAAAGGCTAAGGCAGGACCTAAGCAGGGGATGCAGTGGAAACCTGACCCCACCCTCGATCACGGAGATCAGAGGGAACGGCATCCAGCCGCCGTAGCAGCGATACAGGGCAGCGTCGGCAAGGTCTGCCGGTTTTAGGAGGACCCCCTCCGGAATCTTGAAGGCAGCCCTAAACTCGGCTAAGCCCTCATCGGAATCTACCCTGAATCTAGGGGTGCCCTTGTCTAGAAGGGGAGACGACGAGGAAAAACCCTAGAAATCGAAAAACCCCAAGAAGAACCAGACGGAAGAACAGAGCGACTTACAGGGACGAAGAGGCAGATCAAGAGCAGATCCGGGCGCGTTCTACAGTCGTCCCCCTCGAACAGATCTCAGGAACCAGAGCAGAAATCGAAAGTAAAGGCGAAGACGAAAGAAATCGGGAGCGAGAAGAAGAAGGGGACGACCCTATTTATAGAAGGGGAACCCTCATTTGGGTACCGCCTCCGAATTCGAAGAGACATCTCAAAGCCCGTGCCCGTCAATCAATGCGACAACGCAATCGGCGCAGAAGCTGCGCGTGTAGCCGTTAACTCGGTCCCCAAGACGAACAGGGCAGGGCATTTATTGCTTTAAAGAGTTGAAGCGACACCAGGCATAAAGAGTTGAAGCGACACCAGGTAATGATCACAGTATCCCCAGACGGATTCTTCTAGCTTTCAACCCCTAAAGGCTAGCACACTTCAGAGGTCAAAAGCTAGGGGGCAATTGTGTGGGGAGATTTCCAGAACCACAGGATTAAGCTGATCACAGCCATCAGATGAGACTAAGCACTCTCACGTGCCATCCGCGTGCCATCCACGTGGCACGAAGCTCACCCCGGCTACCAGGACAAGAGGTCCGGCCGAAGTCAGGCAGCTCCGGGCCCTCAGCGCCGAACTGGCCCACCTCGGGCGTCACCTCGGCAAGGAGCTCCACCTCGGCTGAGCCACCCCGGGTGCCATCCCGGCAGCGAACTCCAACTCGGCTGAAGAAGCCGGGACAGAAGCCGAAGCAAGAGCCTTCACTTGCGCCCCTCATCCCCCACGTCATCAGGCACGTGGAGGGATAGGGGCACGAGCTAGTGGGACAGACACGACATCCAGCCGCCCACAATCTTCGCCAGATCCCTGACAGGGCGGCATCCAGCGGCTGAAGCCACATCAGGGCAGGGCCCGAGGGCAGATCCGCTGGTACCCCTACCGCCAAAGGCGCCCAACAGGGCCTGGCCCAATAAGACGTGCATTAAATGCGATGTGGGCTGACCCGACGGGCATTTAATGCATAGTGGGCTGGATTGGACCGCAATTAATGCAATGTGGGCTGATCGTGACTTCCCAGTCAAATCACGGGACCCACACCACAATATCTCCCAAAGATACGATCCAAACTCTATAAATAGAGGCTCATACCACCATCAAAGGTACGCCATTTTTCATACACAGAGCCCTTACTCTGCCTCTCTTCTTCTCCTTCCATTGTTCCAGTTCTCATACTGACTTTGGCATCGGAGAGCCTTGCGCCGCCCAGGCCAGGGTCCTCTGACCGTTTGCTATTCCCTTTCAGGCTTCCGGACGGCATCCAGTCATTCCCAGTCACCATCATCTTCTCGGATAAGTCCTATAAGGCTCCCTCCTTATTGTGGGTCATTATTTTCTGCACCTACAGGAATCATGTCGAAATCCGGGGATGGAGGTGGCAGAGTAGTGGAAGAAGTCGAGGGCCTTCTGAGGATTATGGAGAGATTTGAGGATCTCAGAGACTTCAGAGGTGGTTAGGGTTATGGTTAGGGTTTGAAGGTACTGAGAGAGGTCGAGGAAGGGGTTATCTGAGTCAGATGAATGCAGGACATTTAGCACACGACAGACAAGGTCACGGCTGTTGGAATTTGAGATGCATTGAGTTGAATCTTGAAGCATTGGTGTGTTTGGTGTCTCAAGCATCAAATTGTATTGGAATTATTGTCAACACTATGTCTCAATCATGTGTTGAAAGAGTGGAAGTGATAGAGCTCAAGAAGAATGAAAAAGGAAAACAGTGAAGAAAATCAGTTTTTCCTGGTGCAGTGTACCCGGTCGACCGAGCTCCCTGGCCGGTCGACCGAGCATGAAGAAAGTGCAAAATCAGAGCTTACAGTTATTTTTTGACACAGAGGTCATCCGGTCGACCCAGCTCCTGGTGCGGTCAACCGAGCATGCACGCGGTCGACCGAGGCTTCCAGGATGTCGACCGAGCTCGGATCCAGAATTTGACAACTTACAACTTTTTGAAAGTTCGTCAGGCGCCCAGTTCACCCGGTCGACCGAGCAAAGTATGATGTCGACCGAGCACACACAGACAGCAAGTAACGCAGAATTAGAAGTCTTTTGCTAAAAGTTAGGAATTTTTTGTAATTCGTTTGGGACTCTTTCTAAACGAATTGTAGCCTATTTTGGACACTCTTTGGGGTTGCTAAAACCTATATAAACACTCCTAATCTCGTTTTCAACAACAAGCATCAAAGAAAGAAGAGTTTGAGAGAGTTTTGGAGAGAAGAGTGCTTGGAGAAGAAGGTGCTTGTGTCTTGCTGTTGTGGAGCAACTTTCTACAGCAAGTATGGACGAATTTGAAGCCTCATGAAGATGGTATTTTCGTTCATAAGATAAGTCTCTCTTTTATGCTTTAGATTTCTATTTGTAAGGGATTGAGAGAAAGAGAATTGTAGAGGGGAAAGGGCTGTAGATCAGTTTATCTTCTTTGCTGTAATCATCAAGTTGGTGCTTGGTGTTTTGGGGTTTGGTGATCCTGTCTGTGGGTGCAGACAAATTGTAAAGGGAGTTGTAGCTTCCTAGATAGTTGGTGCTATCTGAAACCTAAGGGAGTCGGTGCTTCCTAGATAGTTGGTGCTATCTGAAACCTAAGGGAGTCGGTGCTTCCTAGATAGTTGGTGCTATCTGAATTTAAGGGTTGGTGCTCTTTGTCGTCGGTGCGACTAAATAAGATTCAGACCTGTACCGGATTGTTGTTCGGACGGGATTGAACCGTGGACGTAGCCTTTTGGTGAACCACGTAAAATCTGGTGTCAAATTGTGTGGTTTGATTTGAATTGTTGTTAGCAAGGACCTGTTTAAAAGAGATCACTGATTCACCCCCCCCTCTCAGTGATCACGAGATCTAACAATTGGTATCAGAGCGTAAGGTTTCCCTTGATAAGCTTAACATGCTAAGGGTGATCTTTGTCAAATCACATGGCAACCAGCACAGCGAATATGAAAGCACCGTTGTTTGATGGTTCTAATTACAGCTTTTGGAAGATTAGAATGCAGGCCTTCATCAAATCTCTTGGCTATGATGTCTGGGAGACTGTCAGAGTCGGTTACAATTCTGCCATTGTACCCACTGATGCTGCAACGAAGAAGTTAGCAGACAACGACTCTAAGGCACAGAATGCACTCTTTAGCGGCCTTGTTGACAGCGAGCTGATCAAAGTTATAGCATGCAAGACAGCCAAGGAAATCTGGGATAAGCTGAAAAGCATCCATGAAGGAGATGAGAAGATCAAAGAAGCGAAATTGCAAACTCATCGCTCCCAATTTGAGTCGCTTCGCATGGAGGATAACGAGAATGTTGATTCTTACATGCAACGGGTGAATGAAGTCACGAATGACATTCGTGGACTAGGAGAGGAGATTAAAGAACCAGTCATCGTCAAAAAGGTTCTAAGATCTCTCCTTCCCCGGTTTGATTCTAAAGTCTCAGCCATAGAAGAAGCCAAAGATCTGAACGAGTTTTCAATGGATGAGCTGCATGGTTCTCTCACTGCCTATGAGATGCGCATAGGTAAGACGTCTTCATCGGATAGAGAAGCGGCCTTCAAAGTTCAGAAAAAGGCAAAAGAGATTGCTGGTCATGATTCTGATGATGATGAGCTTGAGGCTCAATTTATTAGAAGGCTGAAGAAAGGAAGCAATGGCAAGTATAAAGGGAAGCTACCCTTTAAATGCTTCAATTGTGGCGGTGTTGGCCACTTTGCTGCGAAGTGCCCGCTGAAAGAAGACAATGATAATGACTCTTATGTTGATAAGAGTAAATGGAAGAAGAATTTCAGAAAGAAGGGCAAAGCAAAGAGCTTCATCAGTCAGCATAATGACAGCACGTCTGAATCTTCGGACGATGATGAATCAGTCGAGGCGACTGAAGCACTCTTCATGGTTACTATTGAAGAAGACGATGAGCAAGAGCTGGAAAACGAAGAGGAGGCTGAAGTGAATCTTGAAGAAGAGCTCATTGCTGCACTTGAGGAGCTTAGCAAGGAGCGAAGATCAAGTAAGAAAAATCTGAAACTTCTTCATGAATCTGAAATTTCAGTTATTGCTTTGAAAACTGAATTAGAAGAGTATAAAAGAATGGTAGATGTCCTAGAAATACAAATCTGTACCAAAACTGAGGAAGTGATGAAACTTGAGAATGAAATCCTTGGAGCAAGGACTGAAAATATGCAAATGAAACAAAAGCTCAAGGAGTTTCAAGCTATCAATGGTACATTGAAGCTGAATGAAATTTTGAAAGTTCAAAGACCCCCTCACTTCAGATTTGGAATAGGATTTGAGAATGGAGAATCTTCTAAGGTTACACCTTCTGTAGAGACGGTGTTTGTAAAGCAAGTTACTACACCTTCCAATTCTGTGAAGCCCACACTGCCTAGAAAAGAGCCCATTCAAGTGAGAAAGGACATGAAGCCTAACCAGCCATATAAAAGATACAAATTTTATGGCTATTGTTATCATTGCAATAGGTATGGACATAGAAGGGCAGATTGTAAATTCTATGTGAGAAACAGCCCAGTTGTGAGAAGGAACCCTTTCTCAATCCTAAATAGCCACAATATTGAGTGCTATATGTGTCATAATTATGGACACATGGCTAGGGATTGTAGGCTGCCTACTGCTAAACCAATTCAGGTTGAAAAGAAACCCAAGTTAGTCAAAACTTGGAGGGCAAAGAAAAGTGCAGAAAAAGGCAAGGAATCTCTCATTGTGCAAACCGCTTACAATGCACAAAAGAAGACAGCACCATGGGTCCTTGATAGTGGCTGTTCGAGTCATATGACTGGTGATAAAGAAAAATTCATCAAGTTACAGCACTATGAAGGTGGTTCGGTAAAGTTTGGTAACAATGATGGTGCCAAAATTGTTGGAAAAGGTGTTGTTCAGCTGATGGCAAACAAGATCAGATCTGAAGAGGTCTTATATGTGTCTGGATTGAGACACAATCTGTTGAGTGTGAGCCAGATCTGTGATAAGGGCCACGAAATTGTTTTTACAAAGAATGGGTTTGCTATCAAGAAGAGTAGCAACGGCAAAACAGTGGCTACTGGGTCAAGGACAGCTGGAAATCTTTACACCTTGTCAGATGGAGCTGAAAAGACATGCTTATTGAGTCGGTCAGAAGAGAGTTGGTTGTGGCACAAACGCCTTGGGCATCTAAGCTTTGGCAACATGTCAAAGATTTGCAATTCAAAGGCTGTTAGAGGTATGGCTACAGTTGAAAAGCCTTCAAACCCCATTTGTGACTCTTGTCAAAAGGGAAAGCAAACGAGGGTAATGTTCAAGACGAAGGAGCATCATACGAAGAAACCTCTTGAGCTGGTACACACTGATCTCTGTGGACCGATGCGGACTCAAAGCACCAATGGAGATAAGTATTTTATGCTTTGCATTGATGATTTTACTCGCATGACATGGGTATTATTTCTTAAGCATAAACATCAAGCACTTGATCGGTTCAAAGTGTTTAAAGCACAGGTTGAAAACATGCTAGGGAAGCAGATCAAGACGCTAAGGTCTGATCGTGGAGGCGAATTCACATCTGATGAATTCACTAAGTATTGTGAACATCATGGCATCCAAAGACAATACTCAGCCCCTAGAACTCCACAGCAGAATGGAGTTGTTGAGCGCAAGAACCGCACTGTGCAAGAAATGGCACGCACCATGCTGGTTGAAAGTAAGATGGCTGATAAGTATTGGAAAGAGGCGATTCATACGGCTGTTTATATTCAGAATCGTTGCTTGATCAGGCCACATGAAGATAAAACACCTTATGAGCTATGGTTTGGAAGAAAAGCTACAGTCAAGCACTTCAGAGTCTTCGGTAGCAAGTGTTACATCAAGCGGCTCGAACAAAATCCGGGCAAATTTGAAGAAAGAGCCGATGAAGGTATTTTTCTGGGTTACTCATCCTCTAGTAAAGCTTACAGATGCCTTAACAAAAGGACCAGAAAAATTATTGAAAGTGCTGATGTTAGAATTGATGAAAACCATGAGTCAAAGAAGGTAACTCATAATGACAGTCAGTGTATGAGGACTCGAGTGAGATTGATAATGAAGTGGCTGAACCTGATTCTGAAAAGGCAAAAGATGATTCAGAGGATACTTCTCCTAGAAAGAAAAGTACTTGGGTAGAGCCAACACCCTAAGGATCAAATCATTGGAGATCCTGAGGCCGGTGTAAAAACTAGACAAAGTGTAGTTAGCAATTACTCACTTGTGTCCACCATTGAGCCCAAGACAGTAGCTGAAGCTAGTCTAGATGAAAGCTGGTTAAAAGCTATGCATGAGGAGTTGGAGCAGATTGAGAAAAACTCCACATGGGAACTAGTCCCTAGACCTACTGATAAGAATGTGATTGGTACAAAATGGGTCTTTCGGAACAAGCTGAATGAAGATGGTCAGGTCATACGAAACAAGGCAAGGTTGGTTTGTAAAGGCTATGCACAAGTTGAAGGCATAGATTTTGAAGAGACCTTTGCACCGGTGGCTCGTCTGGAAGCCATTCGTATGTTTCTTGCATTGGCTGCCTATAAAACCTTCAAGGTATTTCAGATGGATGTTAAGTCAGCTTTCTTGAATGGTTTACTTGAAGAAGAGGTCTACATTGAGCAACCTGATGGCTTTCTAATTAGCAAAAATTCAGACTTAGTTTGCAAGCTGAAGAAGGCTCTATATGGACTGAAACAGGCGCCAAGGGCATGGTATGCAAGGCTGGATCTTTATCTTCGCAAGATCGGTTTTGGAAAAGGACTTGTTGATAGCAATCTGTATGTCAAATCTGATTCAAGCAAACAGCTGGTGGTTATTGTTTATGTTGATGACATAATATTTGGAGGCAATGATGAGAATATGTGCAGGATTTTTGCTGAAGATATGACGAAAGAATTTGAGATGTCTATGCTTGGAGAGCTAAAGTTCTTCCTAGGATTACAAGTTCAGCAGCTGAAAAATGGTATTTTTATATCTCAGATGAAATATATAAAGGAAATGCTGAAGCGTTTTAACATGGAAGACAGCAAGCCCGTGAGCACGCCAATGACAACGAACACGAAACTTAGCAAAGATGATAAGGCTTCGTCCGTTGATCACACCACCTATCGTTCTATGATAGGAAGCTTGCTTTACTTGACTGCTACAAGACCAGATCTTCTACAAGCAGTATGTATGGTGGCTCGATTTCAAGCATCACCAACTGAGACGCACCTTACAGCAGTGAAAAGGATATTTCGATATCTAAAAGGTACTATGGAGCTTGGAATATGGTATCCTAAAGGTAAATCCTTTACTCTTGTCGCATACTCAGACGCCGATTGGGCTGGTTGCGTAGATGATCGCAAGAGTACAAGTGGTGGTGCATTCTATCTTGGTGATAGATTGGTAGCTTGGCACAGCAAGAAGCAAGACTCCGTCTCACTTTCGACAGCGGAAGCAGAATATATTGCAGCGGCAACTTGTTGTACGCAAGTGTTATGGATGCGGCAAATGCTCTCTGATTTAGGAGTTCCAACAACAGATCCTACGCCGATCCTCTGTGATAACACTAGTGCAATTCATATCTCCAAGAATCCAGTTCAGCATTCAAGGACTAAGCATGTTGCAATCCGCTATCACTTTCTCAAGGATAAAGTTGCAGATGGTGAGGTAAAGTTGGAATACGTTCCTACTACTGAGCAAGTGGCTGATATCTTCACAAAACCTTTGCCAAAGGAAGTCTTCGAGTATCTCCGAAAGAAATTAGGAGTTACTCACTCTCCTACACCTTAGGAGATGTGCCAGAAAGGGGGAGCAATGAATTCGTTGAATATCTTATTTGCTCCTAGATTGGTCCCTTTGGAATTATTGTCAAAGGGGGAGAAGATTATGCATGGAAAGGTTGATATGCATGTCATCTTGAGAAGGTTATCTGGAGATTGGTATCAAGTTATGCTGAGAAGATTATGCAAGGAAAGACTATATGCATGTTGAAGTTAGTCTTATGCTAAGAAGATGGAAATATGATAGCATGAGGAAGATGGAAGATTGGAATGAAAATTGGTATCAAGATAGTGAATGAGAAGATCATGTTCCAAGGGGAGTTTATTGTTCTAAAAAGGCTCTATGATGTCAACATGTTCCAAGTGTCTGTGTTGAAGTTCCAAGTGTTGCCAACAATTCCAAAGGGGGAGATTGTTGGAATTTGAGATGCATTGAGTTGAATCTTGAAGCATTGGTGTGTTTGGTGTCTCAAGCATCAAATTGTATTGGAATTATTGTCAACACTATGTCTCAATCATGTGTTGAAAGAGTGGAAGTGATAGAGCTCAAGAAGAATGAAAAAGGAAAACAGTGAAGAAAATCAGTTTTTCCTGGTGCAGTGTACCCGGTCGACCGAGCTCCCTGGCCGGTCGACCGAGCATGAAGAAAGTGCAAAATCAGAGCTTACAGTTATTTTTTGACACAGAGGTCATCCGGTCGACCCAGCTCCTGGTGCGGTCAACCGAGCATGCACGCGGTCGACCGAGGCTTCCAGGATGTCGACCGAGCTCGGATCCAGAATTTGACAACTTACAACTTTTTGAAAGTTCGTCAGGCGCCCAGTTCACCCGGTCGACCGAGCAAAGTATGATGTCGACCGAGCACACACAGACAGCAAGTAACGCAGAATTAGAAGTCTTTTGCTAAAAGTTAGGAATTTTTTGTAATTCGTTTGGGACTCTTTCTAAACGAATTGTAGCCTATTTTGGACACTCTTTGGGGTTGCTAAAACCTATATAAACACTCCTAATCTCGTTTTCAACAACAAGCATCAAAGAAAGAAGAGTTTGAGAGAGTTTTGGAGAGAAGAGTGCTTGGAGAAGAAGGTGCTTGTGTCTTGCTGTTGTGGAGCAACTTTCTACAGCAAGTATGGACGAATTTGAAGCCTCATGAAGATGGTATTTTCGTTCATAAGATAAGTCTCTCTTTTATGCTTTAGATTTCTATTTGTAAGGGATTGAGAGAAGAGAATTGTAGAGGGGAAAGGGCTGTAGATCAGTTTATCTTCTTTGCTGTAATCATCAAGTTGGTGCTTGGTGTTTTGGGGTTTGGTGATCCTGTCTGTGGGTGCAGACAAGTTGTAAAGGGAGTTGTAGCTTCCTAGATAGTTGGTGCTATCTGAAACCTAAGGGAGTCGGTGCTTCCTAGATAGTTGGTGCTATCTGAAACCTAAGGGAGTCGGTGCTTCCTAGATAGTTGGTGCTATCTGAATTTAAGGGTTGGTGCTCTTTGTCGTCGGTGCGACTAAATAAGATTCAGACCTGTACCGGATTGTTGTTCGGACGGGATTGAACCGTGGACGTAGCCTTTTGGTGAACCACGTAAAATCTGGTGTCAAATTGTGTGGTTTGATTTGAATTGTTGTTAGCAAGGACCTGTTTAAAAGAGATCACTGATTCACCCCCCCCTCTCAGTGATCACGAGATCTAACAACGGCGTGGGAGGGCATACCCACGCACATCACGGGCTAGGGTTGGGGGTTCAACCTCGATTGCAATGGTGCGGCCGTCTGAGCCGTGTCGGACGACGCGGCCGCTGTAGCTCGTGGCATAGGTGCGGCAACTACCACGTGAGAAGTGGAAAGTGCGGAGCTGCATCAACAGCAGCAGCTGATGAGGTCTCTTCATCGTTGTTTTTGCTACTCTCTTTTCTTGATGGTTCCTTATATCATATTAGGGAATGAGAAGTCTCTTGGGTAGAAGAATTACTTTGCAGATAAAAATAACCCTGGACTTCACAGAACTGATCCTATAAGGGTGGAAAAAGGTTTTAATGATGGTGATGCTGATAAAAGCATGACCAAGAAAGTCATACCTGCTTCAATAAAAAAAATATATATATATATATAATAAGTAGTCATTTAACAAAACTCAACCTAACAATTGTTAAACGATCTTGCCATAAAATGCAACTTCTTTAATTAGTTGAACTTTACAGCATTAACTAAAGAAGATTTCATATTTAACTCTGTAAGTGCCTAAATATTACGGACTTTGTAATGGGGATTATGTCGAGTCTGATGCTCCTTCGAAGATGGTGAGTGGCCTGGGAACCTGAAAGGGGAGAAGATTAAGAAGTCAAAGGACCCTGGCTGTGGGCAGCACAAGGCTCTCTGATGCCTAAGTCAGTATGAGAACTGGACAATATGATAGAGATAAGAGAGAAGAGAGACAGAGTAGCAGCTCTCAGGTTGTGATTGTGCGTACCTGTGATGGAGATCATTCCTCTATTTATAGAGGAGGAAGCCTACGTTGCATGGCGGGGCTCATGATGACGTCTTAGTACTCCCAGGGGTGCTGTCACGTCAGCCCACTATACATTAAATGACAGTACGATCAGCCCACTATGCATTAAATGCTGGTCTAATCGGGCCTTACCATATCTGACTTTTGGGCCTAGTCCCATCGAGCCTGGCCTGGAGCCATACCCTGATGGGACGTAGCCGCTGGATGCCGCTCTGTCAGGGTTGAAGGGCGGCTAAGATGACTTTGTCAGACTCAGCTGGATATCCGTGAAAGTACAGCCATCAACGTCCATCTCGGCTAACAGTCTGGCTCTGGTGCCGAGCTGAGTGGTCGATGTGAAGACTTCGTGTCGAGGTCGAGGGTGCCCGAGACCAGAAACGGTCTCGAGCTCAGATAGCGCATTAGTAACGTTCGCCGAAGTCAAGGCGTGATTAGCCGACACTAGCACCGAAGTTAGTATAACCTCAGTACTTTGGGAGACATCCCCACACAAACTTAAGATGCATTACTGATGTTTTAAAAATAAGTTAAATAAATCAAAGTGGATCCTCAAGTTTCACTACATTATTGATATTGAGAGCAAACGTTTCTAACCATTATTACAGAGTTCTGAAGCATTAATAGTATATTAGCTGAGTCCGCAACCAACCATCCCCAGCCCCAGCCCTCGCACAGCCCACTCTACTAGCCGAAACCCCTTTCGGCCATTACCGGAGCCCTTCAAGCAAAAACCCAGCCTAGAACCATCATCGTCGTCGCACCACCGCAGCCCTCCGTCTTCGCCGGAAGATCCGTAGGCCTCCTCTTCGGCGAACAACGGCAAGAGGTCTTCCTCTGTTTCGATTAAAAGAAAAAGGGTTTCTTCAACCCTTCGTTTTTCCTCTCAGCCAGAGTTCGAGGACGAGGTAGGAAGGGGGAACATGTGCCGATACGTGGCTGAGCCCTGGGCCCATATGGTAATTTTATATGTAAAATAAAGTGTAGTTAACATTCCTGCCAATGGGACGGGATGGTTGTGCATGAGTTGTCCTCCCGAATATTAGACGGGCTTACCCGTGTTTGTCCAATTATGGCCTTAAATTGAGCGAGCCTATGGTGAATCCCATTCTATGCGAGCTTGGGCTGGGCCCGAGCCGGGCCTAGGCTTTAGCATGATCTTAAAAATAAAATCAACATTCTTTAATTATTTCTATACTATCACCGAACTTTAAACCCAACCACTATTATATATATATTGAGTTTCTTACTGCTAGGATTTTACCTTTCACGGCTTGCATGAAACTATAGCTTTCCAACAACAATAGTGCAACAACAACAACAACAACAACAAGAACAGCGGCATCAATTGAATAATAATGTCCACTACTATTTTTTGTGGAGTCCTTTTTTTTCCAATCATGCAGTTGCCAAAATGCTATCACTATTTTTATTGTTATATTAGTTGTTCTAGTTGTGGATTGGATGAAGAAATGGTGGATCATGTGCTCATTCATGTGAAACTTTGTTGGGACATGAAAGAAGATTAGTGGATACTGGTTAGTAAAGGATCGAAGAAATGTGCATATTCGTATAGTTGGAAAGTGTTCATTACTTCAACTATGAGGCTGGCATATTGCAGTTTCAAAAAAATACATAAAAATTAGAAAAATAATCTTGCGGCCGGACCTGGATGGGCTGGGCAGGCTTTGCCTATTCCCAGTCTCATTTTGGACGGGCTTTAAAATAATTGTCCAAGCTCAGCCCACTGAGCTCAGATTTTTCTAAAAGCCTTGTGTTTTTGGGCTTGGGACGTGCCGGGCCAAGTTAGGTACCTGTAAGGTCCGTGACCTTACTGGGTCAGTTGGGCCCAAAACCCGGCCCGTTGACCCGTTTAATTTGTTATTATTTTATTTAATTGTATTTTAGATATTTAAGTGGGTTTAGATCATGAGCGAGTTTCTTTTAGCATTATAATAGTATCTGTGTAGTTCCGTTCGATTCCGAGTTAATTCGTTTGATCATAACAGGGGTGCAGTTTGCAATTTAGGGAAAATTGAGTGTTTTTCTGAAATATTCCAAACGCCGTGATTTTTGGGTTCTTGGAAAGGTCTCGTCATTCTGATGATTTTTGTCTCTTGACTCGTCGTGATCCGACGATCAGAAACCTTTCAAGTGGTCCATTCTTTCTCCGGACCCACTTAAAGGGTAATTCGGTCTTTTTCTTCCTATTGTTTTCTTAATCAGGGTTTTGCCCTAATTCCCACTTCGTTCTCTGCAACGAAAGTAACCCAGCAGCCCATTTCTTCTTCCTCTTCGTTTTTCAAGCCAGAACTTCGCCCTAGAAGATCCAACTTGAAGATCCGATCCGCTAGAATTCATCCTCGCGATCCCCTCTTGCTTCCGGTATCAATCTGGTAAGGTTTCCAGTAACGTCATCTTTTCAATTATCTTCCTTTTGGTTTAGATTAAGTTAGATCTTGATCTTTTTCCTTTATTTCTTCTCCTTTGTGTTCTAGGTTGTAATCGTTCGGGTTAGATTGTGACTTTGAGGGTAGAAAAGCTTCTCCTCAAATTTCAACCAATTTCAATCTTCTTCTGACATTGAGGCAAGTAGATATGCATTACATTATAAGCATGTATATTGTTTTATTATTGATCTGGCTATGATTCTTGTTAGATATCCTGTTAATTCCAAGCCTTTCTGATTTTAATTGAAATTATATTTTAGGTTAGGTTTGTGGATAAATGATGATATTAGGTTGATTAGAGTTTACTTAATTTGATTAAATGAAATGAAATATGATGAGAATGTGATTGATGGATTGAATGGGGAGCAAGGAGGCTCAGTTTCTGCAGGTTAGTCATGGATTAGCCGGAGGAAAAAGGGAGCAGAAACCCAATTCGGGCTTCAGGTTCGCTGTCCGATCGATCGGTCGCCCTGTGCGATCGATCGGATAGTGAACAGTCCCCGAATTAACAGTGAGCGATCACAGTTCGATCGATCGGTCACACAGTCCGATCGATTGGTCTGTGAAAACTCTCAGTTAACTGGGAGGTGCCCAGTGCCGATCGATTGGTCACACAGTCCGATCAATCGGATTGTGCACTAACTGTGAGGTGTTCAGTGCCGATCGATTGCACCTTCGGTACAATCGATCGGAGGGTACATGGTCACCGAAACTTCGAAGGCTTGTAACTTTCAATCCGCCCGTTGGATGTTTATATATAATATACCGTTGGAAAGCCCTCGTGACGTAGAATCCAATGGTTTTGGTTTCATCATGATCGGAGGTCAGGAAGTGATGTAATTATTTGAATTAAGGATTTGACTCTTATAATTTGAAAAAGAGACTGTTTAACCTAGGACTTGGGACTTAGATGTTGGAAACCACTAACTTACTATCACATGACCATAAATGGGATTGAAATCGAAGCACATGGCTTGGTGTCTGTTGACACCAAAAATGTCACTTTGCCTCTTCAAGATCCAAAGAGCTACATGAAGTCGCAACCTGCCATAAATAGGCAATGCTACTTCCAAAAATCAAATCTTGTCAGAATCAAACAAAAACTGCAAGATCCTTCAAGACAGCCAAAAGAGGAGTACACAAGAAGTTTCGGGCCATTTCAAAATCATTTGGCCTAACTTTGCTTCTCCGACAGCCGAAAAGGAGCTCTCGGCGGCAAAAGCATCGGAGACACCAAATCTTCGATCAGAGCCGATGGATGGTCTCAAAATACTTCCAAAAGGCTCCACGTCAAGTTCCAAGTCAAATCGACAACGTTTGACCCTACATCAACCCTTGAACAGCTAAATCAAGCCTCTCGGCGGCGAGAACCACCGAGGCCATTACTCATCAGATAGAGCACATGGACGGCTTCAAAATGCTTATAAAGGGCTACACGTCAAATTTCAGGTCATTTCGACAACATTTGACCATAGTTTGACGCTCGGAAGCCAAATCAGGCCTCTCGGCGGCAAAGCTCTCCGGGACCATGGTTTCCAAGACAGAGCCTATGGATCATCTTAAAATGACTCCAATAGGTTCCCTGTCAAATTTCAAGTCAATCGGACATCGGTTGACCGCACATCAAACCGCGACATCCTCATCGCGACAAAAGCGAGTCTACTGGTGATAGGACCCCAAACGGCTTCAAAACTCAAACAAAAGCCTAGGTTGGTCTTATTTATTGCTCAGGAGGCTTCACACCAAATTTCAGGTCATTCTGACATCATTTGACACAGTTTCAGCTTCTGACGGAAAATCGGCAGCTCTGCGCGACAAAGTCTTCGGCTTTCTCAAGAAATTGGAAACTTTGCAAAATAAAATGCAAGGATTCTCATCAGGTTTCCTACAGGGAAATCAGGCCAATAAATGGTCAAAATGTCAAGGAAAAATACAGAAGAAAAAAGAATCGAAAAACAGCAAAAACGGACACAAAACGAGACAAAAAGGGGGAAAACCCCCCCAGGGTCGTAGACCCCTGCGACCCTGGCCCAGGGTCGCCGGGAAGGCCCCGGAAACCCCGGTTTTTGCCATTTTTTCGCGATTCGAAGCGCCTAGCCTCTGGTATTTTCCAAAATTCATACTTTTGAGACACCAAATCCTCTGACATCCGTCCAAAACATGGGTCAATCATCAAGAGTATCGAAAACAATATTGATCGCCACCCGGTCAACCAAAAAAAGTGTGCTTTCTACCCGACCGATCGAGAAATCGACAGGACAGATGGCACCGACCTGCTGTTTGCAACAAACACCTGAAATTACATGGTCATCCGATGTCGATCTACATGAAGATCCATCGATGATCATCGCCAGAAGAATCCCAAAAGACGCGGCACGGCCCGCGACTCTTCAGATGCTCGGCGACCACTTAATGCGATTAATTGACTAGCTTTATTACAGTCATTAATCCATTTCTTTGGACGGACCAATCAGAAGCAAGCATCCGGGAGTTACAAGTCAAGAGATTCATGGCATTTAACCCATGAAACTCCTCCCATCATGGCGATTAAAGGCGATTAAATGCCCTCAATCTCCTCCGGCCAATCAGAAGCCAAGAAAAAGGAGTTACAAAATAAAGAATTCAATTTTGTAACTCCTCCCTTTATGTAGCTTTATGACAATCAAGGCTCATAAACCCTCCTAAATGGCTACCTAAAAGCCTATAAATAGGAGAGCTCTCCAAGAAGGACAAACAGCAGACACACAGACAATAGACTGCAGAAAATCCGGAAACTCAGACAGAAAGAGGCATCAGAAATCTAAGAGAGAAAACTCTGCGGAAATCCTACACCGACCATTGCTACAAGGTGACAAACCCCCCAAGGTCCTTGCCTTCTCCTTCTGCCGCCAATGGCTTAGACATGGCTTTTCAAGCCCGTCTACTCGGCTTTTCATTGGACATAGGACCTTCTTTTGGTCTTTGTTCTCTAAAAACCTGAGGTTATAGCCAAGCCAAGCGAATCAATAGCATCCTCTGTTCTCATCTGCATGGATGATGGCGAAGCCTACATATGGCTTGCGACCGTCAATCTAAACGGGTCCCCCACAATCTCCTGAGAAGTTAGATCCTCCTTTTCTTGCTTTTCATTGTAGTTTGTATTTTTCTAAAAGAGACAAAAATCACAACTCTTGTCTTTCATTATTGATAAGGATTGTAAATCGGCTATAAACGCCAAAATCGGCTATAAACGCCAAAAATCGGCTATAAATGCCAAAAAAATCGCCTTTCACGGCAAACCAAGAAAATGTCTCTTTTCTTAAATATATGTGCAATGGAAAACTTGAAAGAAGTTGATTTCCTTTTTACTTGCGAAGGTTGATCTCCAGATCATCACTTGTAATTCCAAGTAAAAATAGAAAATCTGGCACACCCACACAAAAAAAAAGAAATGTTGATGCACGCCCTTGCCCCCCAGTTACGAAAGGGTCGGACCCGACGGACTCCCACGTCCGCCGACCTCAGTAGAACCGAGCAGGAGCGCGGTCCATCAAGCTGGCACACCCGGTGGGACTCGTTTATTTGAGAACACGATGCGAGAAATGAAATATTTGCATATCATATATTTTGCTCTATGCTTATATTTCTTTTCTCGATTCCTTGGCTACTTTATAATTGGTGGCCTATGTTGGATTCCGCATCTAAAAAAAAATGAGATGAGATTTTTTGGAAATTTTTAATTCTTTAAATTTATTTCCACTCTTTCTATTTTCAAAAAAAAAAAAACAAAAAAATCAGATTTTTCCGTTTGGATTCAAAATTGAGAAACCTTGATCCGTTCCTATCGGTCATCGCGCTTGCAGAAATGTTGAGCCTGTTCGACTAAGGTTTTGGGCCATCGTTTCTCTTCGATGAGTTCATTAAAGATCTAAAAAAAAATGAGATGAGATTTTTTGTTTGGAAATTTCTAATTCTTTGAATTTATTTCCACTCTTTCTCTTTAAAAAAAGAAAAAACAAAAAAATCAGATTTTTCAGTTTGGATTCAAAATTGAGAAACCTTGATCCGTTCCTATCGTTCATCGCGCTTGCAGAAATGTTGAGCCTGTTCAACTAAGGTTTTGGGCCATCGTTTCTCTTCGATGAGTTCATTAAAGATCTAAAAAAAATGAGATGAGATTTTTTGTTTGGAAATTTCTAATTCTTTGAATTTATTTCCACTCTTTCTCTTTTCAAAAAAAACAAAAAAATCAGATTTTTCAGTTTGGATTCAAAATTGAGAAACCTTGATCCGTTCCTATCGTTCATCGCGCTTGCAGAAATGTTGAGCCTGTTCGACTAAGGTTTTGGGCCATCGTTTCTCTTCGATAAGTTCATGCTGGATCATGCTAAATCCGGCTTCCAAGTGCCCAGAAAAGAGAGTCTCAATCCAAGAGCTCAGAACTCGCACCACCACCTTCTTCGCAAAAAGAAGAGATGGCCCAGCTGAAGATTCGCCCAACTCCGTTGGTCGGCTGCTCATGTCATCATCTGTTGAAAGAGTAACAAAAGAACTCTTTCCAGTTGAAGCTGCTCCTGCTCGGGAAGGAATCTCAGCGCGAGGAATCTCCTCAACATTGTCAGAACTGGTCCCAGGAGTCTCTACCTCTGGATTAACCTCTGGCATCCCTTGCTCTGGAAGCGACGGACCCTCCTCTGTCACTTCAAAACCTGCCAAAGAAACACAAAAAGGTATGAATATAATCCTGTTTGAAAATCATTATCAGGGTTATTACTATAAATTACCTTCTTCGACGACTGGCGGAACACTCTCTTCCTCCATGAACTCATCGAAAGCAT
Organism: Litsea cubeba; assembly: GCA_012931725.1. Lineage (NCBI taxonomy): Eukaryota > Viridiplantae > Streptophyta > Magnoliopsida > Laurales > Lauraceae > Litsea > Litsea cubeba. Next base: position 43,242,077 of record CM022948.1, on the reverse strand, counting down.
CATCAACATTTGCATCCATCGATGGTTCAAAGTCATCAGAACCCTGTGGCAAGTCAGCTGACAAAAAAAAAATGTGTTAGCAAACCAAGTCACAAAACCAAAAAAAAAAAAAAAAAAAAAAAAAAAAAAAAAAAACAAAAGAAAGCAAAAAAAAAAAAGAAAACGTGTGAAAAAAAAAAGAAGCAAACACGTGAAAGAAAAAAAAAGAAGAAAAGAAAAAGAAACAAAAAAAAAAGAAAGAACTTTATTTTTCCTACAATGGAGTTTTCTTGAAAAAAGGGAACTTACTTGATGCCATTGATGGAGAAGAAGAAGAAAAGTCTTGAAGATCTTGAAGAAGAAGAACTCTTGGTCTTGAAGCCCTCTTGAGATTATTGCAAAAGAAAGTAATAAGAGCAAGAGATCCAACCTTCTCCTTGCTTTTATAGAGGAGAGCAAACCAAAGAAGGAAAGAAGAAAGAGGTAAGTGTTACTAATTAGTAACCTTACCAAAAGAAAGAGATTAGAAAGATTCTTTCCCAAAAGAAAGATATCTTGAAGGATTTTCTCCCAAAAAGAAATCGATGACGGATTCTTTCCCAAAAGAAAGATATCTTGAGATATCCTATCCCAAAATAAAGGGATCATGAGAGATTCTCTCCAAGTAAAGATATTCTTAAATATTCTCTATACAAATGAGATATTTTTGGATATTCTTTACAAAAATGACACCATATGAGATCTAAGCCATTTCAAAAGCTTAAAGTCCCATGGGTTAGCCCATATGAGCCAGGTTTGACCACCTAGGCACAAAAAAAAAAAAAAAAAAAAATTGGGCTTTTAGTCAAAGAGAAATCCCTCTTACCAAGAGCATACAAAAATGGTTCCATGCCTCTTTTGAGTTGATTGGACCATACAAAAGAAAATTCCAAGCCCCATGAGCTTCCAAAATCAAACCATCCAGCCTCATCTACCAAATTGAGCCAAAATCTTGAAATTGACATTCCACAAAAATCAAACCAAATCCTGGTCCCCTAACTTGCCACATACAGCCTGTTAGGTCACAAGACCAAAACCAAAAACCAAAACCTGGTCCCCTAACTTGCCACATACAGCCTGTTAGGTCACAAGATCAAATTGATCCCCCAACATACCACATACAGCTTGTTGGGTCACACGATCAAAACCAAACCCGACCCCCTAACCTGCCACATATAGCCTGTTAGGTCACAAGGTCAAAACCCAAATCCACATCCCTGATGTCATCTTCAAAACTTTGCCTCGAGATGGTACGTGATCCCTTTCACTACCATAAAATTCCCCTGGAAGCTCAAAAGGCTACAAATACCAAAAAGAAAGACTGCTCAAAGACTCTTGGTCAAGTCACAGGCTCTCCTTCGAAAATCTCTTCGAGGCACATCGACTACAAAAGTTAAGCAACTCGTCGCTGTACCTCGAGGGGGCATTTGTTGACACCAAAAATGTCACTTTGCCTCTTCAAGATCCAAAGAGCTACATGAAGTCGCAACCTGCCATAAATAGGCAATGCTGCTTCCAAAAATCAAATCTTGTCAGAATCAAACAAAAACTGCAAGATTCTTCAAGACAGCCAAAAGAGGAGTACACAAGAAGTTTCGGGCCATTTCAAAATCATTTGGCCTAACTTCGCTTCTCAGACAGCCGAAAAGGAGCTCTCGGCGGCAAAAGCATCGGAGACACCAAATCTTCGATCAGGGCCGATGGATAGTCTCAAAATACTTCCAAAAGGCTCCACGTCAAGTTCCGAGTCAAACCGACAACGTTTGACCCTACATCAACCCTCGAACAGCTAAATCAAGCCTCTCGGCGGCGAGAACCACCGAGGCCACTACTCATCAGATAGAGCACATGGATGGCTTCAAAATGCTTATAAAGGGCTACACGTCAAATTTCAAGTCATTTCCACAACATTTGACCATAGTTTGACGCTCGGAAGACAAATCAGGCCTCTCGGCGGCAAAGCTCTCCGGGACCATGGTTTCCAAGACAGAGCCTATGGATCATCTTAAAATGACTCCAATAGGTTCCCTGTCAAATTTCAAGTCAATCGGACATCGGTTGACCGCACATCAAACCGCGACATCTTCATCGCGACAAAAAGTAAGTCTACTGGTGATAGGACCCCAAACGGCTTCAAAACTCAAACAAAAGCCTATGGTTGGTCTTATTTATTGCTCAGGAGGCTTCACACCAAATTTCAGGTCATTCCGACATCGTTTGACCCAGTTTCAGCTTCTGACGGAAAATCGGCAGCTCTGCGCGACAAAGTCTTCGGCTTTCTCAGGAAATTGGAAACTTTGCAAAATAAAATGCAAGGATTCTCATCAGGTTTCCTACAAAGAAATTAGGCCAATAAATGGTCAAAAGGTCAAGGAAAAGTACAGGAGAAAAAAGAATAAAAAAACAGCAAAAACGGACACAAAACGGGACACAAAAGGGGGAAAACCCCCCCAGGGTCGCAGACCCCTGCGACCCTGGCCCAGGGTCGCCGGCGACCTTGGAACCCGGGGTCGCCGGGAAGGCCCCGGAAACCCCGATTTTCGCCTTTTTTTCGTGATTCGAGGAGCCCAACCTCTGGTACAAAATTCATGCTTTTGAGACACCAAGTCCTCTGACATCCGTCCAAAACACGGGTCAATCGTCAAGAGTATCGAAAACAATATTGATCGCCACCCGGTCAACCAAAAAAAGTGTGCTTTCTACCCAACCGATCGAGAAATCGACAGGACAGATGGCACCGACCCGCTGTTGGCAACAAACACCTGAGATTACATGGTCATCTGATGTCGATCTACATGAAGATCCATCGATGATCATCGACAGAAGAATCCCAAAAGACGTGGCACGGCCCGCGACTCTTCAGCTGCTCCGCGACCACTTAATGCGATTAATTGACTAGCTTTATTACAGTCATTAATCCATTTCTTTGGACGGCCCAATCAGAAGCAAGCATTCGGGAGTTACAAGTCAAGAGATTCATGGCATTTAACCCATGAAACTCCTCCCATCATGGCGATTAAAGGCGATTAAATGCCCTCAATCTCCTCCGGCCAATCAGAAGCCAAGAAAAAGGAGTTACAAAATAAACAATTCAATTTTGTAACTCCTCCCATTATGCAGCTTTATGACAATCAAGGCTCATAAACCCTCCTAAATGGCTACCTAAAAGCCTATAAATAGGAGAGCTCTCCAAGAAGAAAGGAGACAGAGACAGACAACGAAAATCACAGACAGAAGCACAGAAATCCAGAGAAAGGAAAAAGAGAGAAAACTCTGCGGAAGTTCTACACCGGCCACCGCTACAAGGTGACAAAAGTCCCTTGGGGGGTACCCCTCCCCAAGGTCCTTGCCTTCTCCTCCTGCCTCCAATGGCTTAGATATGGCTTTTCAGCCCGTCTACTCGGCTTTTTATTGGACATAGGACCTTCTTTTGGTCTTTGTCCTCTAAAAACCTGAGGTTATAGCCAAACCAAGCGAATCAATAGCATCCTCTGTTCTCATCTGCATGGATGATGGCGAAGCCCACATATGGCTTGCGACCGTCAATCTAAACGAGTCCCCCACAATCTCCTGAGAAGTTAGATCCTCCTTTTCTTGCTTTTCATTGTAGTTTGTAATTTTTTCAAAAGAGACAAAAATCACAATTCTTGTCTTTCATTATTGATAAGGATTGTAAATCGGCTATAAACGCCAAAATCGGCTATAAACGCCAAAAATCGGCTATAAACGCCAAAATCGGCTATAAACGCCAAAATCGGCTATAAATGCCAAAAAAAATCGCCTTTCACGGCAAACCAAGAAAAATGTCTCTTTTCTTAAATATATGTGCAATGGAAAACTTGAAAGAAGTTGATTTCCTTTTTACTTGTGAAGGTTGATCTCCGGATCACCACTTGCAATTCCAAGTAAAAATAGAAAATCTGGCACACCCACACAAAAAAAGAAATGTTGATGCACGCCCCTGCCCCCTGGTTACGAAAGGGTCGGAACCAAACGGACTCCCACGTCCGCCGACCTCGGTAGGAACCGAGCATTTGGAGCGCGGTCCATCAAGCTGGCTCCACCCGGTGGGACTCGTTTATTTGAGAACACGATGCTAGAAATGAAATATTTGCATATCATATATTTTGCTCTATGCTTATATTTCTTTTCTCGATTCCTTGGCTACTTTATAATTGGTGGCCTATGTTGAATTCCGCATCTAAAAAAATGAGATGAGATTTTTTGTTTGGAAATTTCTAATTCTTTGAATTTATTTCCACTCTTTCTCTTTTCAAAAAAAAAAAAATTTAAAACAAAAAGCAAAAAAAATCAGATTTTTCATTTTGGATTCAAAATTGAGAAACTTTGATCCTCTCCCTTCTGGGCACTGGCGCTCACGGAAATCGCTGAGACCGTGTTCGGATCAGGGGTTGGGCCATCGTTTCTCTTCGATGAGTTCATTAAAGATCTATATATATATATATATATAAAATATATAAAAAAATATTTTTTAGATTTCTCAATTTGGATTCAAAATTGAGAAACCTTGATCCGTTCCTATCGTTCATCGCGCTTGCAGAAATGTTGAGCCTGTTCGACTAAGGTTTTGGGCCATCGTTTCTCTTCGATGAGTTCATTAAAAAAATATAAAAAAAAAAAAAAAAAAAGATATAGACCACTAAGGTTAACCAACTGTGTTCTTTGATCATGGTTGATTCAAAGAAAAGCCTGTCCAGAGTGTGGAGAAAGCTTGACTGTTCTAGGCAAGGGTCCTCCAAACGGGTTCATTAAGTAATCCTACCCTTACCTGGGGGCAATTCTATCAATCAAGATTTCATAAGACCGGGTTAGGAGGCCTATGTGTACTCTCTCGTCTTTTAAACAAATAAAAAAAATAATAAATTTTTTTTAAAATAAAATAAAAATTTTAAAATAAAAAATAAAAAATAAAAAATTTTTCAAAAAAAAATCTTAAAAATAAAATAAAAAAAAAAGATTTAAAAAAAAAAAAAAAAAACTTCAAAATCTTCAAAAAAAAAAAAAAAACTTCCGTCATTTTGGGTTTAGATTGGAGAAATCTTGGTCTTCTCCTTTCTGAGCACTGGCGCTCCTGGAAATCGCTGAGACCGTGTTCAGATTGGAATGCCTTTTGCTCTCTTTGATGAACCCGATATTGACTTTTCAAAAAAAAAAAAACTCGTCATCTTTAGATTCAGATCCGAGAAATTATGGTTCATTTCTTTCTGAGCACTGGCGCTCGCGGAAATCGCTGAGCCCGTGTTCAAATCGGAATACCATGTGCTCTCTTTGATGAATCCAATCTTGACCTTTCAAAACAGAGAATCTCATCTCATGGATGCGGTCTCAAAACATTTGTGTCTAGCGGTACTAGTACGCCCTTTCAGGGTCTACTGTATTGCGACCGGCACATCTGTAACTCCAACTTTATATTCTTCTTACCTCGAGCAAGCTCTGCTTCTCGATAAGTCGAATTTAAGTTCACAATTGCTTCTAGCAGTCACTGGGATGCCCATTCCGGGCTTACCATACCTGCGATCTAAAAACAATTGTACCTTCTATGGCATTTTGCCTTCCTCATATTGCTTGGGTCATCTACCTCGAGCAATTTGAAAAGACGAAACCATAGAACTTCCCATTTATGATCATTATATTCTTGTGATTACTAATGGATGTGATCTTGTTTCAGAAATTTTCGAAAACTAACAATGGCAGCTTCACTAACCATTACTTTTGATGAAAACAAGCACCAACTCATGCTTCAACAGAAGCAAACCACGCGCACCTACAAGCACCCCATCAGCTGCCGAAGTGTCAACTCCCTCGGCAACTCTCTGAACTCCGGGTCGACCTCGACTCCCCGGACTATCGTCTTTGGGACGCTGGGACCATTCCCACTTCCTGAGGAACAAACTGCTCCCTCCAAGAAGCAGAAACTCGCCTCTCAACGTGTCACTACCGTGACACCAAAGGCGAGCACCAGAAGGCCTGAAGCCCGTGGCAGCCCCACGAAGCCTCGACCTGCAAACAACTAGGTCTACCCCAAGACTTGGTCCCCAAGACCTTCACCAAAACAGAGAAGGTCCCAGACATCCACTAAGCCAGCATTCCTGGCCCCACTCAAGGAGAACCAGTTCTATCCTCTTGCCTACATGAAAGAGGAGAGACCCATCTCCGACTCGACTTCCAAGTCATCCTAGCATGAGCCGGCTTGTTCCTACAAGCCCAAAATCAAGTCATGCATCACAAGGCCTCTACAAGCACCTGCTAAGGCCTATAAACCTGCAGTTCGACCCTTCATCTCTACAGGGGCCGAACTTCAAAAACTCAAAGCTTCGCTGCAACAGGCGAAGGACAGGGTTCGCATCCTGTCCTTGCCCAGCTACAAAGAAGACAGGCTCGGCTGCTGCGCCCGAGGGAGCACATCCTTCATCGTCAAAGCCCAGTCAGAGCTGACCGAAGCTCAAATTGCTCGTCGTATACGCCGCCGCGCGTCATACCGGCAAAAGAGACTAGAGAAGCAAAGGACCCAGCCTCCTACACTCCAAGTCTCTCCCAAATGGGTCGAAAAAGAAAGACCCAACCAAGTTGCTGCAGTCCATATGGTTGGAAAAACCAGAAGGCGCCAAAAATCAGCAACAAAAATCCATGTCCGACGTCCGATGACCCGCAGCGTCTCCAGGACAAGAAGACATTCAGAAGAATCCCCTGCTCCTTCAAGCAAAGGACAGCAGAGTGATCCTTCCTCAAGCTCCTCTTCAAAAAGAATGAGCCCCAGCTCAGTCACCAGGACAGTTTCTTCGTTCGAATCACGAAGGATGAATGTCTTGGCTACAAATTCTGAGCCACCACCCCGCAATCCACCTCCAGAAGATGCGATCACCCGCATCCAGCAGTTGGAACAGGGCCAGCAGAGGATTGAAACTCTGATGGAAAACCTTCTCCTCGCCTTCCAAAATCAGGCGAACAATGAACCTCCTCCGAATCATCAAAACGACGAGGTAAATGGAGAAGAAAATGAGTCACGCGCCCTTACCAAAAAGGACGTAGACGGTATCCTCGCCAAAGCAAAAGAAGAGGATATACTCAAGGAGCATGGGATCAAGCCACCATATCCCTTATGGATGGACTCGGTCCCGTTCCCCCACCAAATTCAAGCATCCTACTCTCCAAACATATACGGGGAAAGGATCAGCCAGACAGCACGTCATCCACTTCAAGATCCTGACGGGAGCTATCGCGGATCAAGATGCACTCAAGATCCGCCTCTTTGCAAGTACCCTAAAAGGTACGGCCTTCGATTGGTACTCCACTCTGCCGGAGGACTCAATCCAAAACTGGTCCATGCTAGAGACACGCTTCCTGACTCACTTCAAAGGTGAAGATCATCCCGCTACTATGGCTCAGCTGTGCAGCCTAAAACAGGGGGAGAATGAATCAACATATGACTTCATTCACAAGTGGAAAGCAATGGCATACAAATGCTCTGATGTATTGCCACAAGCGTCGCTAGTCGACATCTACCGAAACAACATGAGAGCCAGAATCCGCTCCATGATCATCGGGAATAAATCAAAAAACCTGGGAGAACTCCTAGAAGCTTCCATGGAAGCTGAAACGGTGATTAAAGACCTCAACAGTCAGAAATCATCAAGAAAAGAGCCAACCGCCATTACGACCTCAAAACCAAAGAAGAAAGAGGTCCTCAATGTGCAGACCAAGTCAGCTCCTCAGCCACCAAAGAAAGCTGAAAACAAAGCTGTTGGTAAGAAACCTGAACTCTCTGTTGCCTTCAAAGAACGAGTAGAGAAGAAATACCCTTTTGATGAAGATGTTGATGAAATCTTCGGGGCTCTTGTGGCAAACGGCAAGCTCACCTTGCCTGAACCAAAAAGACCGGGTGATGTTGGCAAAACCAACGATCCTCGGTACTGTCCATACCACCAGATGATCTCGCATCCTCTCAATCAATGCTTCGTTGTGAGAGAGAAAATAAATGAGATGTGGAAAAACGGAGTCATCACCTTTGACAAAAACTATGGGTCTGCCTCCGTCAATATGGTGACATGTGGACAAACATCAAAATCACCGAAGAAGAAGATCACTACTTCCTTCAAGGTGATAAACTCAATCCAAGCGTCCGAGGGACTGGTTCCTTACCCGACACCAGACGGACAACCGATATGGGTACATCCCGATCTCCTGGAAGATGAAAATTGAGAGGTCGTGAAAACAAAGCCTACAGCTCAACAACGAAGGCAGGCTAGGAAACATCTCCTCAAGCTCAAACGGCAAGAGAAGACCCAGCCAAAACTAGAGGTCAAAGAAAAGGCAGAGGCTTCCTCTACCGCTTCACTGGAGGTAACAAAAACATCCCTTCCAGAGACTTCAAAGGGGGTAAGGAAATTCACTCTCAATGATTTCATGCCACCTCAATTTAAAGAAGCCATGCAGGAGGCATCATACTCTTGCAATTCGGTAGTTGGATTCTCCATTGATGGATACGAGTCCAGCGACACCGATGATGGATTCGAATCCAACTACACAGATGAGTGGGAGGAGTCCCTTGAAATAGGAGAATATCTCTCCGATGAAGAATGGGTTCCTGAGTCTCATCTTATGCCAGTAATCTGGTATAACCCCCTACAGCCACAAGGATCCTGGTCTGATGATGAAGAAGACCAAGAAGCTGTACATGAAAATGCTGCTGACCCAGCACCTCTCATTACTCCAGTGGAAATCAACAATGTTGAGCCACAAAGAGATGATGAAGAAGAAGATCCGGCTCCCATGCCTGATCTTGAAGAATATGCAAGGATCTTGCAGCGACTCGCTCTAGAACAAGAGCAAGAACGTGTCAACGAGCCTCCTCGCAATCCAGAGCCTGAAGTCCCTAAAGACCACCAGGTACATCCTCCCTTAACTCCTGAAAATGGAGAAAATTGCTGGATAGACGATCCTCTCACATCCGAGGATGAGTCTGACTCCGATCAGGCAACGTCTCCCGTCAGAGCTTCCTGTAATGTGATAATTCGGGATTATAGCTCTTCCGAAGCATCGTCTGATGAGAGCACTTACACTCCGGCTTCGCAAACACAAACTGTGAATGAATCCATTGAAATGCTTCTTCGGCATCTCGTCGGGTAAGTTCCTCGGATTCTTAGTTCGGAAAGCTGGAATAGAGCTTGACCCCATAAAAGTCAAAGCCATTCTAGAAATGCCCTCTCCAAGAACCTTGAGAGAACTCAAAGGGCTTCAAGGGAGATTGGCCTACATCAGACGGTTCATCTCCAATCTTTCGGGGAAATGCCGTCCATTCTCCCGATTGATGAAAAAGGGTGTAAACTTTGTCTGGGATGCTGACTGTGAAGCTGCTTTCCAAGACATCAAGTCATACCTGACAAAACCTCCAGTGTTAGCTGCTCCTACCACTGGAAAACCACTCATCTTGTACACAAGAACCCTTGATCACTCTCTGGGAGCTCTGCTTGCGCAAGAAAATGATCAAAGAAAAGAAGCTGCTCTATATTACCTCAGCCGCATGCTAGTAGGTGCAGAGCATCGCTACTCTCCAGTCGAAAAAGAATGTCTTGCAGTGATGTTCACCGTACAAAAGCTGCGTCACTACTTGCTTTCCAACACAGTCTACCTGGTCTCGAGGGTCAACCTCTGAAGGTCCTTGTCACAAAGGCAGGTTCTCTCAATGCTCGACTGGCAAAATGGTCCATCCTTCTGTCACAATTTGATATTAGGTATGTACCACAAAAAGCAATCAAAGGGCAAGCTCTAGCGGACTTCCTCACAGAGTATCCATTGCCTAAAGATTCTCCACTCAGAGATGATCTCCCAGACGAACCAGTCTACAATGTGGAGACTTTCTCACAAAGTGCCTCCTGGGATATGTACTTTGACGGTTTTGCAACCAGGACAAATGAAAAAGACAGCTTGATCTCGGGAGTTGGCATCCTTTTTGTTAGCCCTGACAAATACATGATTCCAACACGCTTTCTCGCTACTGGAACCATGCACAAACAATGCAGCTGAATATCAAGCTTTGATCTTAGGATTGGGACTCGCCATCGAATCCGGTATCACCATGCTGGAAGTCTTTAGGAGACTCTCAACTGATCGTCAACCAGATGAATCAGAAATTTGAAGTCAGGAAGCCAGATTTGTTGCCCTACTACAACAAGGCACAATCACTTCTGCAAAAGTTTGACATCTGTCACATCACCCACATTCGTAGAGGTGAAAACATACGTGCAGATGCCCTAGCCGGACTTGCCGCATCCATGGCAATCCAGGAAGGGGAAAACATGCAAATCACAGTGTGCGAAAGGAGAATCCTTCCTCCTCTTAACACACACCAAGCAGTTGCTGAATGCCACCAAGTGGTCGGAAGTCGGATTTCAATCCTTCAAACTTCAATCGGCGACTGGAGGGATCCGTTCATTGATTACATTATGTTCGGAATCCTACCTGAAGATCCAAAAGAACGGGTAAGCATCCAAAGGCGAACCCCAAGCTTCCATTTGGATATTCCTTCAAAAATCCTTTACAGGAAATCCTTCAACGGAGTACTTCTACGCTGCTTGTCACAACAAGAGGCTGAAGAAACACTCAAAGAAGTTCATGCTGGTCTTTGTGGAGCTCATCAGGCTGGACCTAAGCTCTATGATCAGATAAAAAGGTTAGGATATTACTGGCCTACCATGGTAGCTGACGCAATGCAATTTGCTAAGCACTGCCAACAATGCCAAGTTCATGGAGATTACATTCACATGCCTCCAGAATGGCTGCATCCTACAGCGATCTCATGGCCTTTCGAAGCCTGGGGTATGGACATCATAGGTCCTATTTCTCCCCCTTCAAGGAAAGGTCATCGCTTCATCTTCGCCGCTACGGATTACTTCTCCAAGTGGTCAGAAGCATTTGCGTTTAACGAAATGAAGACCTCATCAGTCCTTCAGTTCCTGCGCACCAACATCATTTGTCGTTTCGGCATACCCAAAAGATTCGTCCATGATAACGGACCATAGTTCCGGGAATCATCGATTCTACAAGTTCTGCGACAAATACAAAATCCAAAGCTGTCCTTCGACTCCATACAATCCGGCATCAAACGGGTCTAGCAGAAGCTTTCAAAACAAGACACTCTGCAAATCCCTCAAAAAAATGGTCTCTAGTCACAAAAGAGACTGGGAGCGACAAAATGTCTGAAGCTTTGTGGGCCTATCGAACCACCGTTCGAGGAACAACCCATAGCACACCATTCTCCTTGGTCTATGGATGCGAAGCTGTCGTGCCCTTGGAAGTACAAATTCCTTCCTTGAGGGTATCCTTGCAAAATGACATGACTCAAGAAAGCAATGTCAAATTGCGACTCCATGAGCTGGACAATCTCGATGAGAGACGGCTCGAAGCTCAACAAAGCATTGAACTTTACCAAGCACGTATGGCAGGATCTTTCGATAAAAAGGTCAGGCAACGCGCCTACAAAAAGAGTGACTTGGTTCTTGCGGTAAAAAGACCAATGGTCTTCGCTCACAAGTCCAAAGGCAAATTTGAGCCAAAATGGGAGGGACCCTACGTCATCGACAAGGTTTTCTCTAATGGTGCATACGCACTCCTAAACATGGAAGGTGACAGATGTATGCTGCCTATCAACGGCAAGTTCTTAAAGCGGTACTACCCTTGAAGACTTACCCAAACTGTGTAAGAGCAATGCCTGCACGGCCAAAGCCGGTTTCTAGGTACACGCTCGCTAAACCCACCCTTTTTTTTAGAATTTCATATCAAATGTTGAAATTCTAGAAATCTAAAACAATGCTTACTTTCATCGTTTCATTGTTCAAAAAAAATATATATATATCCAAGTTTAGGAACCTTTCCCTAACTTGACCAAAATTTCAACCCTTGAACCCAAAAATTCATGGTTGAAACAAAATTCGGATTCAGGGATTTCCACCCTAGTCCACCCTGCCTTTTTACCGCCAAAATGGTTTAGGTCAAAACTTATGACCCTCGTGTCCTTTAACAAAAAAAAATTGGTTTTTCAAAAAACCACGAGGAAGCGACGCTTAGTCGATACTCGCACAAATCGGAAGCAAGCGAACCACGTTCACACTTCCAAAATCGCAAGGAAGCGACATTTCGTCGGTACTTGCAAAATCCAAAGCTGTGGAGATGCAACATTTCAGTTGATATCCATAACCCAAAGGTTCGAAAAAACCTAAAAAACCATGGAGACGCAACATTTTAGTTGATATCCATAACTCAAAGGTTCGGAAACCACAAATTTCAAAAATCGTGGGGAAACGACATCAACTCAGTACCCGCAAAACCAAAATTTTTGAAAAGCAAGGATTGCGACATTCCATCGATACTTGCACCCAAAATCCGCGAGGATGCGACATTCCATCGATACTCGCAACCGAATGAGCAAGGATGCGACATTCCATCGATACTTGCAAGAACATTCAGCAGGGAGGCGACTTTTAGTCGATACTTGCATTTTTGAAAACCAAACCGGCTATAAATGCCATCAAAACAGGCTATCAATGCCACCAAAACCAAACAGGCTATCAATGCCACCAAAACCGGCTATAGATGCCACAAAACAAACGGGCTATCAATGCCACCAAAACAAAACCGGCTATCAATGCCACCAAAACTGGCTATAGATCCACAAAAAAAAACTCGGCTATCAATGCCACAAGAAAGCTGGCTCTCATGCCAAAATTGGCTTCCATGCCACAAACAAAAACCTGGCTTTCATGCCAAAACAATCACTTGACAAAAGATTTTCACAAAATGACAACCTTTTGATCAAATCCCATTTAGCAATTACTTTTATCACAAAAAGATTCAAGTGAGCGTAGGGATAACAAAAAAAAGAGTACCAAAAAATACATGTGGTACCCAAAAAAAAGAAAGTGTTCACAAGCACTAAAAAAAAAGTACCAAAAAAATACAAGTGGTACCAAAAAAAAAAAAAAGAAAGAAGGATGGTTTCTGTATACAGGAGCTCAATCAAAAATGGTCTCCAGCCAAGAGTTCAGCTCCTTAAGCAAGCTTTTGGCCTCATCCGTCAAGGATTCCAAGGCACGCTTCTTCAGGAACCTGCCATGAGATGCTGGGGTGGGCTGTAACCCTTCTTTTGCACTGGGAAGCTTCCCTCGAGCGGTTTTCCATTGTTTGTTCTCATCAGACTTCCTTTTGAGAACTCGATTGGCATCCGCAACTCGATGAATCAGAGCAGTCTCCCTTTCACGAGCCTCTGTTATTTCAGTCCACTTGGCAGCGACTTGTGCCTGCAGATGCTCAAGACGTTTCCTGGCCTCATCGACCTCCCTATCAAGGATGTTAAGGTCATGTGTCAGCCTAATGATGGTTATCTCTTCTAAGTTCCTCTCTCGGACTGCCTGCTTCTTGCTTTCTGTAGCCTCATCCAGGTCAGATTGAGCCTTATCCGCAGGGTCCAAGAACATCTCCTTGAAGAACTGATCGTCAGGAAAACCCATGGTCTCAAACCACTTGTCACCCAGCGCAATGATCCTATTAACGATCGCCCTGGCATCTGTGACATCCAAACCAGCCTCTTCAGCATCACCGAGAATCTCACGCACATGCTGGATCATGCTAAATCCGACTTCCAAGTGCCCAGAAAAGAGAGTCTCAATCCAAGAGCTCAGAACTCGCACCACCACCTTCTTCGCAAAAAGAAGAGATGGCCCAGCTGAAGATTCGCCCAACTCCGTTGGTCGGCTGCTCATGTCATCATCTGTTGAAAGAGTAACAAAAGAACTCTTTCCAGTTGAAGCTGCTCCTGCTCGGGAAGGAATCTCAGCGCGAGGAATCTCCTCAACATTGTCAGAACTGGTCCCAGGAGTCTCTACCTCTGGATTAACCTCTGGCATCCCTTGCTCTGGAAGCGACGGACCCTCCTCTGTCACTTCAAAACCTGCCAAAGAAACACAAAAAGGTATGAATATAATCCTGTTTGAAAATCATTATCAGGGTTATTACTATAAATTACCTTCTTCGACGACTGGCGGAACACTCTCTTCCTCCATGAACTCATCGAAAGCATCATCAACATTTGCGTCCATCGATGGTTCAAAGTCATCAGAACCCTGTGGCAAGTCAGCTGACAAAAAAAAAAAATGTGTTAGCAAACCAAGTCACAAAACCAAAAAAAAAAAAAAAAAAAAAAAAAAAAAACAAAAGAAAGCAAAAAAAAAAAGAAAACGTGTGAAAAAAAAAGAAGCAAACACGTGAAAGAAAAAAAAAAAGAAGAAAAGAAAAAGAAACAAAAAAAAAGAAAGAACTTTATTTTTCCTACATTGGAGTTTCTTGAAAAAGGGAACTTACTTGATGCCATTGATGGAGAAGAAGAAGAAAAGTCTTGAAGATCTTGAAGAAGAAGAACTCTTGGTCTTGAAGCCCTCTTGAGATTATTGCAAAAGAAAGTAATAAGAGCAAGAGATCCAACCTTCTCCTTGCTTTTATAGAGGAGAGCAAACAAAGAAGGAAAGAAGAAAGAGGTAAGTGTTACTAATTAGTAACCTTACCAAAAGAAAGAGATTAGAAAGATTCTTTCCCAAAAGAAAGATATCTTGAACGATTTTCTCCCAAAAAGAAATCGATGACGGATTCTTTCCCAAAAGAAAGATATCTTGAGATATCCTATCCCAAAATAAAGGGATCATGAGAGATTCTCTCCAAGTAAAGATATTCTTAGATATTCTCTATACAAATGAGATATTTTTGGATATTCTTTACAAAAATGACACCATATGAGATCTAAGCCATTTCAAAAGCTTAAAGTCCCATGGGTTAGCCCATATGAGCCAGGTTTGACCACCTAGGCACAAAAAAAAAAATAAAAATAAAAAAAATTGGGCTTTTAGTCAAAGAGAAATCCCTCTTACCAAGAGCATACAAAAATGGTTCCATGCCTCTTTTGAGTTGATTGGACCATACAAAAGAAAATTCCAAGCCCCATGAGCTTCCAAAAATCAAACCATCCAGCCTCATCTACCAAATTGAGCCAAAATCTTGAAATTGACATTCCACAAAAATCAAACCAAATCCTGGTCCCCTAACTTGCCACATACAGCCTGTTAGGTCACAAGACCAAAACCAAAAACCAAAACCTGGTCCCCTAACTTGCCACATACAGCCTGTTAGGTCACAAGATCAAAACCAAAATTGATCCCCCAACATTCCACATACAGCTTGTTGGGTCACACGATCAAAACCAAACCCGACCCCCTAACCTGCCACATATAGCCTGTTAGGTCACAAGGTCAAAACCCAAATCCACATCCCTGATGTCATCTTCAAAACTTTGCCTCGAGATGGTACGTGATCCCTTTCACTACCATAAAATTCCCCTGGAAGCTCAAAAGGCTACAAATACCAAAAGAAAGACTGCTCAAAGACTCTTGGTCAAGTCACAGGCTCTCCTTCGAAAATCTCTTCGAGGCACATCGACTAGAAAAGTTAAGCAACTCGTCGCTGTACCTCGAGGGGGGCATTTGTTGACACCAAAAATGTCACTTGCCTCTTCAAGATCCAAAGAGCTACATGAAGTCGCAACCTGCCATAAATAGGCAATGCTGCTTCAAAAATCAAATCTTGTCAGAATCAAAACAAAAACTGCAAGATTCTTCAAGACAGCCAAAAGAGGAGTACACAAGAAGTTTCGGGCCATTTCAAAATCATTTGGCCTAATTTCGCTTCTCAGACAGCCGAAAAGGAGCTTTCGGTGGCAAAAGCATCGGAGACACCAAATCTTCGATCAGGGCCGATGGATAGTCTCAAAATACTTCCAAAAGGCTCCACGTCAAGTTCCGAGTCAAACCGACAACGTTTGACCCTACATCAACCCTCGAACAGCTAAATCAAGCCTCTCGGCGGCGAGAACGCACCGAGGCCACTACTCATCAGATAGAGCACATGGACGGCTTCAAAATGCTTATAAAGGGCTACACGTCAAATTTCAGGTCATTTCCACAACATTTGACCATAGTTTGACGCTCGGAAGACAAATCAGGCCTCTCGGTGGCAAAGCTCTCCGGGACCATGGTTTCCAAGACAGAGCCTATGGATCATCTTAAAATGACTCAATAGGTTCCCTGTCAAATTTCAAGTCAATCGGACATCGGTTGACCGCACATCAAACCGCGACATCTTCATCGCGACAAAAAGTAAGTCTACTGGTGATAGGACCCCAAACGGCTTCAAAACTCAAACAAAAGCCTATGGTTGGTTCTTATTTATTGCTCAGGAGGCTTCACACCAAATTTCAGGTCATTCCGACATCGTTTGACCCAGTTTCAGCTTCTGACAGAAATCGGCAGCTCTGCGCGACAAAGTCTTCGGCTTTCTCAGGAAATTGGAAACTTTGCAAATAAAATACAAGGATTCTCATCAGGTTTCCTACAAAGAAATTAGGCCAATAAATGGTCAAAATGTCAAGGAAAAGTACAGGAGAAAAAAGAATCGAAAAACAGCAAAAAACGGACACAAAACGGGACACAAAAGGGGGAAAACCCCCCCAGGGTCGCAGACCCCTGCGACCCTGGGACAAGGTCGCAGGCCCCTGCGACCCTGGGCCAGGGTCGCCGGCGACCTTGGAACCCGGGGTCGCCGGGAAGGCCCCGGAAACCCCGGTTTTCGCCGTTTTTTCACGATTCGAAGAGCCCAGCCTCTGGTACTTTCCAAAATTCATGCTTTTGAGACACCAAGTCCTCTGACATCCGTCCAAAACACGGGTCAATCGTCAAGAGTATCGAAAACAATATTGATCGCCACCCGGTCAACCAAAAAAGTGTGCTTTCTACCCAACCGATCGAGAAATCGACAGGACAGATGGCACCGACCCGCTGTTGGCAACAAACACCTGAGATTACATGGTCATCTGATGTCGATCTACATGAAGATCCATCGATGATCATCGACAGAAGAATCCCAAAAGACGTGGCACGGCCCGCGACTCTTCAGCTGCTCGGCGACCACTTAATGCGATTAATTGACTAGCTTTATTACAGTCATTAATCCATTTCTTTGGACGGCCCAATCAGAAGCAAGCATTCGGGAGTTACAAGTCAAGAGATTCATGGCATTTAACCCATGAAACTCCTCCCATCATGGCGATTAAAGGCGATTAAATGCCCTCAATCTCCTCCGGCCAATCAGAAGCCAAAGAAAAAGGAGTTACAAAATAAACAATTCAATTTTGTAACTCCTCCCATTATGCAGCTTTATGACAATCAAGGCTCATAGACCCTCCTAAATGGCTACCTAAAAGCCTATAAATAGGAGAGCTCTCCAAGAAGAAAGGAGACAGAGACAGACAACGAAAATCACAGACAGAAGCACAGAAATCAATAGAAAGGAAAAATAGAGAAAACTCTACGGAAGTTCTACACCGGCCACCGCTACAAGGTGACAAAAGTCCCTTGGGGGGTACCCCCCCCCCCAAGGTCCTTGCCTTCTCCTCCTGCCTCCAATGGCTTAGATATGGCTTTTCAGCCCGTCTACTCGGCTTTTTATTGGACATAGGACCTTCTTTTGGTCTTTGTCCTCTAAAAACCTGAGGTTAATAGCCAAGCCAAGCGAATCAAATAGCACCCTCTGTTCTCATCTGCATGGATGATGGCGAAGCACAAAGATGGCTTGCGACTCGAATCTAAACGAGTCCCCCACAATCTCCTGAGAAGTTAGATCCTCCTTTCTTGCTTTTCATTGTAGTTTGTAGTTTTTTCAAAAGAGGCAAAATCACAATTCTTGTCTTTCATTATGATAAGGATGTAAATCGGCTATAACGCCAAAATCGGCTATAAACGCCAAAATCGGCTATAAACGCCAAAATCGGCTAGATAACGCCAAATCGGCTATAAATCCCAAAAAAATCGCCTTTCACGGCAAACCAAGAAAAATGTCTCTTTTCTTAAATATATGTGCAATGGAAAACTTGAAAGAAGTTGATTTCCTTTTTACTTGCGAAGGTTGATCTCCGGATCACCACTTGCAATTCCAAGTAAAAATTGAAAATCTGGCACACCCACACAAAAAAAGAAATGTTGATGCACGCCCCTGCCCCCTGGTTACGAAAGGGTCGGAACCAAACGAACTCCCACGTCCGCCGACCTCGGTAGGAACCTAGCATTTGGAGCGCGGTCCATCAGTTAGATCCTCCTTTTCTTGCTTTTCATTGTAGTTTGTATTTTTTCAAAAGAGATAAAAATCACAACTCTTGTCTTTCATTATTGATAAGGATTGTAAATCGGCTATAAACGCCAAAATCGGCTATAAACGCCAGAAACCGGCTATAAACGCCAAAATCGGCTATAAATGCCAAAAAAATTGCCTTTCACGGCAAACCAAGAAAAATGTCTCTTTTCTTAAATATATGTGCAATGGAAAACTTGAAAGAAGTTGATTTCTTTTTACTTGCGAAGGTTGATCTCCGGATCACCACTTGCAATTCCAAGTAAAATAGAAAATCTGGCACACCCACACAACAAAAATGTTGATGCGCGCCTCTGCCCCCCGGTTACGAAAGGGTCGGACCCAACGGACTCCCACGTCCGCCGACCTCGGTAGAACCGAGCAGGAGCGCGGTCCATCACTTCTGGAGGAGAGTGTTTTGAGCCGCAACATCTCCTCCATCATCAGGAGATTGCGCACGGTGTGGCTCTTCCACTGCCACAGCCTTGTCTTTGGGAGGCCGCTCGCGTCGACGCTCGTTCCGTCGGGGAGGCGTGACTTCCTCGCCTGAGAGCGAGGCCTCAAGTCCCTCTTGGAAGGGGATATCGACGAAGAGTTGCGAGCCTAGGCGGCCCTCGCCTGCAGACGCGCCATGCACCGTTCTGGACCGCCCTTGAGGAGGGGCGTCCGTCGACGGGCCCGGCTGCTCGAGCATTGCTCTCAAGGACTCCCCGCCCTTCTTAGCTTTTGGAGGCATGGTTTCTGGGAAGATTGAGAAGGTTGGGAAGGTTGGGATATTGCTTTCTCACAGACGGCGCCAATTGTAAGTGTAGAAAACTAAGACTCACAATAATGGGGGTGCCTTACAGGACTTATCCAAATGAAGGAGATGATCTGTTGCCTCTAAGCCTGAAAGGGAAGAGCAAACGGTCAGAGGACCCTGGCCAGAGCGGCGCAAGGCTCTCCGTTGCCTAAGTCAGTGTATGAACTGGAACAAAGGAAGGAGAGGGAGAAAAGAAGCAGAGTAACAGCTCTCTGGTTTTTGGTGTGCGTACCTTGCATGTGGAATGGAGTTCTATTTATAGAGAACTATGGAGGATATCTTGAATGATATTTTGGAGTGGGTCCCATGATTTGATAGGGAAGCCCTTATCAGTCCACAAAGTCATAAATGCGGTCAACTTCAGCCCACATTGCATTTAATGCATGTTATGTTGGGCCAGATCATGTTGGACGCCTTTGGCGGTTAAGGTCCCATCGGATCCACCCTCGGGCCTTGCCCTGATTTGGCCACAGCCGCTGTATGCCGCTCTATCAGTGGTCTGGCGAAGATTATGGACGGCTGATGTCGCATCTGTCCCACTGGCTCGCGCACCTATTCCGCCACGTGTCTAATGACGTGGCAGGCATAGGGCGCGAGTGGGGACTCTACTTTGCTTTGGCTTTCGTCCCGGCCCTTTTGACCGAGGTCAAACTCTTTAGCCGACGTGGGCCCTTGGTAGCCGAGCTCGGTGCTGCAGCCAAAGCCTATCTGGTTTCAGCTGAGGCCTCCGTCCCGGCAGCCGAGGCGAGTCTGGGTGCCACATGGTTGGCACGTGGGAGTACTTAATTCCATCTTATAGCCGTGATTAGCATAATCCTGGAGCTTTGAAAATCTCCCCCACACAGTTGTACTTGAAGACCTTAAAAAAGGTTAGAAAAGTTGGTGCAACCATTCCATTTAGAAGAAGCCCTTACAAAAATTATTTATAATCATTAAACTAAAGTAAGATCTCAACCACATTCTGATGCCACTGTGCATCTTCTTCCCCTGCATTATAACATAGCCAAAATAGGAACAGATTGCCTATTCATGAGTAAATATCCAGCAGTAGCTCACATTTCTCTTACTACATTCATATAGGATTAGGAAAGTGATATTTTCATTCCTCCACATCACATATCATGGCTTTTGGGACAACGAGATCAGCTAAGCAAGAGCAGTTTCTTCAAAACCTTCAATATAACCCTCAAGCTTAGCCTTTTGCGGCCATGGATAGAACTAGTACTTCTCCTGGACATCTTCAATGGAGAAATTACATCAAATCTGTAACTCAGCATTGAATGGGAGGAGGTTCTGCTGAACTCCACCACATCATCTCGAACAAAAGAAGCGCAACCTAATTCGTCGTTGAAATCCTCCCACAGAATGTCCATCTTCTCTTCACCATTGCCAAAGCTTTCATCCACATCATGGAAAATAGCAGAATTCTCATGACAGCCATTGTCAATCACGAAGCTTTTCCGTTCGGCGGTGTTCTGAGTGAAGTAGCAATCTTCTTCTGGGGATGGTCGTTCTGAATTGCCTCGATTACAATTCGTAACCACCTTCGGAGATGCATACCGGAAAGAAGAGGCATCAAAGCCCAAGAAGCCTAAATGGCTCAGAGAACTATGGCCTTCAAATGCAGGGAGGCTGAATTCATCGAAAACCATGGCTTGGTTGATCATATCTGCCTTGATTCTTCTTTCTTTCTTTCTTGCTGTGGATAACAGAGGAGTTTATGTAGAATAAGCTCTTCAGTTTCCCCAGTGCAGCAAACCACTGTAGGTGCTTAATTTATACCTGTTAGAGGATATGGAATAAGAAGCAAAGTGGAGTGGAGCCCTCTGTTTATTAAACTTTTGGTTATTAGGGTAGTTGAACACCTTATCTACCAAGGTAAACTGTCTTTGGAGTGAGTTCTAGTGTATATTTTAAGGTGAGAGAATTCCTGGGTATCTGCATTGCAAAAGAACAATAATTACCAATTGGATTGTAGGTTCATCCCACCAAGCTCAAAAGCTGAGGTTGGGAATGGATTGGTTATGAGAATATGTAGTGCTGAGTGAGGACTGCAAACCGGTTGGGTTTGGCTTGAATTTGGGTCCGGATCTCCATCCTAGGACTTTAATATTGGTACACCAAATTATATGATCACAGGCCTTTACTATTGGTTTCATGATCCCAACTTTTGATTTGATTAGCCACTTGCATTCATATAAATTATTCCAAGATTTTCTATAAAATTTAGGGGTCTTTAGCAATTTAGGGCCAGCCGCCGCCCCTGGGTATGACAGTTTTCGATGTAATTCTAAGTTTCTCAAATGCTACAATAAATTATATTTGTTTTGTTCTCTTCATTGTGATCTTCTTTGGATTCTTAATCTTGTTGATGTAAAGTGTGCTTAGTTCAAGAAATAAAGAAAGAGAAAGTGAGTTGGGGTTCACAATGTTGTAATATTGTCATTTTTGTTTTGAATGCCAAGCTAATCGATAATTTCGATATTTCAGACTCAAGAAATAACCTATTTGTTTGCCATGAAATAGATTGAAGTTAGAGTGAAATGAAATATAATAGTTACATTTTTTTTTATAAACGTGTTTATAGAGATTACAAGCAATAAGTGAGATTTGTTGTACCGGCCATGAAACCAATGGACAGCACATCCTAGGACCAGATTGATAATTTTTAATTTGGTGTACCGGCCTGAAACCCAGATTTGTTTTTATATGGATCACACATGTAAACAAACACGCACAGTATCCGCACTGCTTTTTTTCTTTTTCTTTACTTTTCTTCTTTCTTAATTTATGAGTTTCTTAACCTTCTTGGAGTGCAATATCAGCATTATATTGGTTACATACTATGTGGTCTCTCCTTTGAATATATTTAAGAGGAATATTTATAAAACAGCTGATGGGTATTTGAGACTCATTTTCATCTAGAGAGCATAACATCCTTTCTCAATATTATAAGGTATATTTATGTTAGGTTGTCACAAGGTTTTAGCTGTGGACCCCCCACGGAGATGCAGTACTTTTCAGGTTGGATCCAGTTCAGTCTTGGGTCCAAGTCGCCCAAGACAACATCATAGATACAAACCTACAGGAACAGTACCTGTATCTGTACTCTGTAACAGTTCTAGGATCTTAATTCTTAAGTATAGTGTATCAGTAACAGTAAGTCACCACTGTCACCCCATTTTCTTATAGGAATTAGTGCATGGGCAGGAGACATGGATCCACCCACTTTCCAACGTCATGGCTTGCTGAGGATGATTATATCTCAATGGAACTAAAAGCCATCTGATACATGATTGATATGAACAATAGGACAATTCATGAAGTGCTTCCCCAAGAGATCTCTATGGTGGGGCTCACTTTGCTTAATCTAAACCGATAGTTCTCTTAGGCAACAGTTTCGATTGGGCAAGGCATGACAATGATCAGTAACTGCACTTTTTGTGGTATATTCAAATACATTTGATCATTCCTCGAGATAATTCTTTCTCTTTAAAGCTGAACTAGCAAAAAAGTTCCCTGGGATGCACGGTTAAGTATTAATTAATAAAATAATAATAATTGACTAATGATAAATTCATATTATCCTATAATTAACTAAAAAGAACATGATAATGTTTGAATTAAATTCTTAATAGCATTAGAAGCACAAATCACTAAAACTGGAGTTGGTGCAACCATTGAATTAATCATATGTTAAAGTTTGATCTAGACAACAACATTTCCAGTGAGCCACTCTCAGTCTTGAGGGATGAATGCTGATAGACTTAACTCATAACATAATTGTCTAAATATGAAATATGAGTACACAAGTGTGTGGGACTGATCACACCCGAAAATGTGATTTACTATATTGGAGTTAATCAAGGAACCAATTAAAAGTACTAATAAATTAGCCCAACACTTGAGAAATTAGAAAAAGAAAAAAAACTACAAATCATTCACAATTACTTCAGATTCTGCAGAATTTATTCCAGGAAACCCGGTCCATGCTTCCTTTCTCCACCGTGAATATGTTGCAGACAACAAAATTAGGAATCTTCCTCTTCTGGGTCTTTTCTAAAACACTGCAAAAGCATTTTTTTTTTTCAATTGATTATCCCATATAAGTACTTTACTTCAGTCTACGCAGGAACGGTACCTTTCGCTGATCCAAAGATGGCTCAAGTAATCACTTCTTGATCAGGACAATCGTGCCATCTCAGACAGTCCATAGGTGGCTGACATTAAAAGAGCTGTCTTCTCAATACACCCAGGTAAGTCCCCAGGATCGGACGGAACCGACGGATATAACGCCTTATTTTATCAAAGATTTTGGCACCTAGTAGGAGCAGATGTGGTTCTTATGGTCCAGGACTTCTTTAGTACCGGACGTTTAGACCCACGGGTCAATGAGACCTGTATAACTCTACTGCCAAAAACCCAGGGGGCTGTTCGGTTGGATGATTTTTGGCCGATTAGCCTTTGTAATGTGCGGTATAAGATCATTTCTAAAATCTTGGAACAACATCGCCTGCGTCCGTTGCTGCGCAAATGTATCTCTCAGCGCCAGGTGCCTTTATTTCAGGAAAGCGACCGTTTGGATAATATTATCATTGCAAAGGAATTTTTACATAGGATGAGTGCAGGTGGTCGTAAGAAAAAATACTGCTCCATTAAACTGGATATTCACAAGGCATATGATAACATTTCCTGGTCATTTCTCGAGGCCTGTTTAACTCGATTTGGCTTTGCAGTTAATGTAATCCGCTTAATCATGACCTGTGTTGTGTTGGTCATTTGTTTTAGTTTGTAATTGTTGTCAATCCTAGGGTGTTGGCATGGTGTTGGAAAGCAGTATGATGAAGGTTGCAAGCATTCAAAGTGAAACTGGGCAACTGCATGTCCAGGTCATGTCAGTTAAGCATATTGTTATGCTTATATCTTCACATCTAGCACCTGAATTAAAAAGTGGTCAACATGACTTTTGTGCATCAGTGAGAGGGCTTGATTTTTGGTTTTGGAATCAGGTCGATCCGACTTCAGGTTTTAAAGTTATGGCCCAAACAGTGGGACAACTCTGCCTCTCTCAGGTTGCTGTTTTTCTCAGACCAGTCAGCTTCGAGGTGATTTTACACTACCTTCCATTCAATCTGGGTTAAATCTCAAAGCATGAAAGTTGTAGCCCTCTGATAAATCTTTTATTTGGCTCAAGAATCATGTCGTTTCGAGCTCGAAAGAGGAAGTTATGAATTTTCTAGTGGAGACAAATTCTGCAGTTTTTCTGCACTGCGAGATTAATTCTTCTTCTTGGTACCTTGTTGTGGGTCCCATTATGTGTTGGGATGTAATCAGCAGATGACCCATCAGTTTCATCTGATTCAAATGGTAGGTCAGTCCATGTGCATAAGTCTTCATTCAAATGCAAAAGTCTTTTGCATTATAACAAAAGTCTTTTGCATAATGCAAAAGTCTTAATGGAAGAGCCTACAATTGTTGAGTGTGCACTTATTTTCAATTAGAAAAATGGGGTTTATTCATTTTTCTTCATAGAGTGCAAAAATCTTGTGCAAAAGTCATTCTATCAAGTCAAGGTTCAAATATTTAATTGATTCCTACATCTTGTTGGGATCAATTTTCTTCCCCTTGGTGTGCTTCTTTGAAACAAGCTCTTTGAAATCATCATCGATGCTACAACACAAGAATCCCATCAATTGAAGTAATCTTGATTCTATTCTGGAGAGAGTTGCAGAGATAAACTGAAGGCTGAAAAATCCAAAGTCCCGGTGCAAGCAAGAGAGTTTCAAAGTCTGAGATTCACTCTTGAGATCGTACGAGCCTATCACCATCTCTCACTCAGAGTCATGATTAATATGTTCTTCAGTACATGATGATCTGTTCTTCATCTGTGGTATGGTCATCCTGCCCTCTATTTCATGTGGATTTATATTCCTACTTGTAGTCTTCCTCAGATTATGATTGTGCAGACAAAGGGTGTGACTAGAAATTAGTGATTGTGGTTGATAAGAGTTGCAGGGCAAGTGAACTCATCTCGGTGAAATTATTTGTGTGATTGATATTTTCTTGACACCTATGTGTATTGCTGGAATTTTATTGTAAGGCACCTGTGTGTGTTATAAATTTGTTTATCCTTGTAATCACTCAAGTGGGTGCTTGAGTGTAGGGGTTGGTGCTCTTGTCCGTTGGTGCGGGCAAAGTTGTAAGGGGTTGGTGCTCCTAGCAGTTGGTGCTGCTAAAATAGTGGAAGTGCATTTTTGTGCACCGTGGATGTAGCCTGAGGGTGAACCACGTAAAAACTTCTGTGTCGTGATTGTGTGGTTGATTGTTTGCATATAAATTTTTAGACACACTGATTCACCCCCCCTCTCAGTGTCCGTGTGGGGTCAACAATTGGTATCAGAGCAAGGTCCCATTTACAAGCATAATCTGCTTTGGGTGATCTTGTCACAACCCACATGGCTTCAGGAGAAGGTTTCTCTTCTAATAAAGCACCACTATTTGATGGGACAAATTACTCTTTTTGGAAAGTCAGGATGCAAACTTATCTTTCAGCATTGGGGTATGACATATGGGACTGTGTAAGAAAAGGCTACAAAGGAAAAGAAGATCCTACTGATGCGGCTGAGAAGAAATTACTTGAGAATGATTCAAAGGCAAGGAATGCTCTGATGTGTGGACTGTCAGACAATGAACTTGTCAAGGTCATGTCCTGTAGGACCTCAAAGGAGATATGGGATAAGCTGCAGAGTGTTCATGAGGGAGACAAGAAAATAAAAGAGGCAAAACTGCAAACTCACCGGGCTCAGTTTGAGAGTTTGAAAATGACCGAAAGTGAGACCATTGGATCATATCTACTGAGAGTCAATGAAGTTGTGAACTCTATTAGAGGGCTTGGTGAAGAGCTAAAAGAAGAGTCTATTGTTAAGAAAATTTTGAGAACTCTTCCTGCTAGATATGATGCCAAAGCTTCTGCCATCGAAGAAGCCAAAGATCTAGATGTCTTCAGCATGGATGAACTGCATGGTTCACTGACAGCATATGAGATGAGAATAGGGAAGCCCAAATCTTCTGACAGGGAAGCTGCTTTCAGTGCAAAGAATAAGGCTAAGGAAGTGGTTAAGTCAGATAAAGATGATTCAGATGATCCAGATGAAGAATTAGCGGCTAACTTCGTTCGAAAATTGAAGAAGGGTCAAGGTAAATATAAAGGGAAGCTGCCTTTCAAGTGCTTTAACTGTGGAGATGTGGGTCATTTTGCTGCTAAGTGTCCTCATAAGGACAAAGAAGAAAATGACGATGATATACCTAAGAAAAAATTCTTCAAGAAAAACTATCGCTTTAAGAAAGGGAAGTCTAAAAGCCTAGTGTCAAAGAAAATGTCCAGTTCTTCAGATGATGATTCCGAAGACAGTGGGAATGAAGCAGCAGAGGCTCTTTTTATGGCAATGCTTGATGAACAAGTTGAAGATAACAAGTCTGAAAAGGGAAAATCATCAAGTGATGATGAAGATGCTGAAATTAACTTGGAAGGAGAGTTGTTGGCTGCACTTGAGGAACTATCTTCTGAAAGGAAAAATCATAAGGAAACTTCAAAAAGGCTAGTTGATGCAGAGGAGATTGTTGTAACATTGAAAGTGAAATTGGAGGAAAGCAAGAGGATACTTGAAGATCTTGAGGCACAGGTAGTTTTGAAGACTGAAGAAAATAGTAAGTTAGAGGAGGAGGTGACTGGTTTGAAAACACAGTTGGAGAAGTTCTCACAGAAGCTGAATGCTTATCAAGGGTCCTCCAAGTTGAATGAGATTCTCAGTGTTCAAAGGCCTCCTCATCTAAAATTTGGCCTTGGGTATGAGGGAGAGTCTTCTTCTAAACAAGTTAAAGAAGCGCCTCAGAAAACTGAACAGACAGCTGTGAATGTAACTCCTCCAAAAGCAATACCACAAACTCAAAAACCTCAAAGGAAATTTGCTCCACCAAAGAAGATGCCAGAGCAGCAAAACTTCAGGCCTCCTATGCGGATACAATCTACAAACTTCAGGTCAATTTCTCACTTCCATGGTTACTGTTTCCAATGCAATACATATGGACATAAAATGATGACCTGCAAATTTAATTTGAGGCCTAGAAATTTTGTGAATAGGAACCATTTTGATGCTCTTATGATGTATCCTGTAGAATGCTTTATTTGTCATAATTTTGGACATCTTGCTAGAAATTGTATGCACGCATATGCCCCTAATGGAAGACAGGTACAATTTCAAAACGCAAATGCTATTACATATCAACAGAGGGCTCCTAAGACTGCTGAGTTGGCCAGTATTGAAACAGATAAGTCTGCTAAATCAGTTAAAAAGGTTTGGAAAAGAAAAGAACAAAAAGACAAGGATAACTCCTTGATAGTACAGACAGCCTTCAAAGCACAAGG
This sequence comes from Litsea cubeba, assembly GCA_012931725.1. NCBI lineage: Eukaryota > Viridiplantae > Streptophyta > Magnoliopsida > Laurales > Lauraceae > Litsea > Litsea cubeba. Next base: position 43,214,592 of record CM022948.1, on the reverse strand, counting down.
AAAATTGACTTCATGGATTCTAGACAGTGGATGCTCTAGTCACATGACTGGTGACAAGAGTAAGTTCTCCAAGCTACAGCAGTATGATGGAGGATCAGTGAAATTCGGAAATAATGATGGAGCTAAGATTGTTGGGAAAGGTTTGGTCAGGATAATTGACGGCAAAATCAGATCCGAAGAAGTGTTGTTTGTTGATGGGTTGAAACACAACTTGTTGAGTGTCAGTCAGATATGTGATAGAGGACATGGCATTTTCTTCAACAAACATGGCTGTGAAATCTTAGACAACAATGGAAAGGTTGTGGCAGTTGGTATGAGGACTTCAGGCAACTTATATACTCTCTCTGAGACTACAGTGAATACATGCATGCTAGGGAGGGAAGATGAAAGTTGGTTGTGGCATAGGAGACTTGGGCACATAAGCTTCAAAAATTTATCTAATATATGCTCCAAGAAGGCAGTTCGGGACATACCTCACATTGGGAAAGCTCAAGACAGTGTCTGTGATGCATGTCAGAAAGGGAAGCTAACTAGATCTTCTTTCAAGTCAAAAGAGTACAACACAAGCAAGCCTTTAGAGCTGGTACACACGGACTTGTGTGGCCCGATGAGGACTCGGAGTTTGAGCGGAGACAAATACTTCATATTATTCATCGATGATCACTCTCGCATGACTTGGATTATGTTTCTGAAGAACAAGGATGAAGCATTTAATATGTTCAAGATCTTTAGAAAACAGGTCGAAAATCAGACTGGCAGGAGAATCAAGGTGTTGAGGTCAGACCGAGGAGGAGAGTTTACTTCAGATGAGTTTGAGGAGTACTGTCAAGAACATGGGATTCGTAGGCAATTTTCTGCAGCTCGCACACCTCAGCAAAATGGTGTGGTTGAGAGGAAGAACAGGACAGTACAAGAAATGGCCAGAACCATGTTGACAGAGAGCAAGCTTGCAGATGCATTTTGGAGAGAAGCAGTTCACACTGCTGTATACATTCAGAACAGATGTATGCTTAGAGCACACACTGACAAGACTCCCTATGAACTGTGGTTTGGCAAGAGAGCATCTGTGAAGTACTTCAAGGTATTCGGCAGTAAGTGCTTTATAAAAAGATTGGATCAAAATCTTGGGAAATTTGATGATCGTGCAGATGAAGGCATCTTCATAGGCTATTCTACTAGAAGCAAGGCCTACAGGTGCTACAATAAAAGGCTTCAGAAAATAGTCGAGAGTATAGATGTTAAGTTTGATGAAAACAAAAAAATTCCAAAGAATATTCAGGAGATTGAGTATCCAATGTATGAAAATCCTGATGATAACAATGAGATTGAAGACTTGCCTAGTCACAAAGAAGGAATGTCGGACGATAACTCAAAAGAGAAGAAAGAAAATGACAGATGGCATAATTATCATGGTATTAACGAAACTGATATCATTGGAGATCCACAGGTTGGAGTACAGACTAGGAGGATGAAAACCAGTTTATTCTCTCTCTTGTCCACAGTTGAACCCAAAACTGTTGCAGAAGCAAGTAAAGATGATAGTTGGGTCAAGGCAATGCATGAAGAGTTGGATCAGATTGAGAAAAACAAAACTTGGGAGCTTGTACCTAGACCAAAAACCAAAAATGTCATTGGTACCAAGTGGATTTTCAGAAATAAGTTGAATGAGGAAGGACAAGTAGTGAGGAACAAAGCTAGACTTGTTTGTAAAGGCTATGCACAAGTTGAAGGGATAGATTTTGAAGAAACCTTTGCACCTGTGGCTCGGCTTGAGGCTATTCGTATGTTTCTAGCTTTGGCAGTATATAAGAGCTTCAAAGTCTACCAAATGGATGTCAAGTCTGCTTTTCTGAATGGCAACCTGGAAGAAGAAGTATATATAGAGCAACCGGATGGATTTCAGTTGGGAGACGACTCAAATATGGTATGTAAACTGAAAAAGGCTCTCTATGGCCTAAAACAAGCACCAAGGGCATGGTACTCTCGGCTGGATGCCTACCTACAGCAACTTGGGTACAAAAAGGGTGTTGTAGACAGCAACCTATATGTGAGGACAGAAGATGGTACTCAAGTAGTTGTGGTAGTGTACGTGGATGACATCATCTTCGCGGGCAACAAAGATGAATTGTGTACAGAGTTTGCAGAGAAGATGAGGACTGAGTTTGAAATGTCCATGATTGGGGAGCTCTCATTCTTTCTTGGCCTCCAGGTTAACCAAATGAAGAACGGCATGTTTATCTCACAGGTAAAGTATGTCAAGGAGATGTTAAAGAAGTTTAACATGGAAGACTCAAAACCTGTCAGCACACCCATGACAACGAGCTGCAAGTTGAGTAAAAATGATGAGTCAGTGACTGTTGATAACACCATGTATAGGTCCATGATTGGAAGTCTATTGTACCTGACAGCTACTAGGCCAGACATTTTACAAGCTGTGTGTATGGTTGCTAGATTTCAGGCAGATCCAAGGGAAACACATGTGACAGCAGTGAAGAGGATATTCCGGTACATCAAAGGCACAGCAGAATATGGTTTATGGTATCCACGAGGAAAGGACTTCACATTAATAGCCTACTCAGATGCAGATTGGGCAGGATGTGTAGATGACAGGAAGAGCACTAGTGGAGGTGCATTCTACTTAGGTGACAAGTTGGTAGCCTGGCACAGCAAGAAACAGGATTCAGTTTCCTTGTCTACAGCAGAAGCTGAGTATATTGCTGCGACAACTTGCTGCACACAACTTCTTTGGATGCGACAGATGCTAAAGATTTGGGAATTCAGTTAGTGGAGGCCATTCCTATTTTGTGCGATAATACAAGCGCCATTAGCATCTCAAAGAATCCAGTTCAGCACAGCAGGACCAAACATATTGCCATCAGGTACCACTTCTTGAAGGACAAGGTGAATGATGGAGAGGTGAAGTTAGAGTATGTTTCGACTACAGAACAAGTTGCGGATATTTTCACAAAGCCTCTACCGAAAGAAGTCTTTGAATACCTCCGGATGAAATTGGGGGTTACTTCTTCTCCAAAGCATTAGGGAGAATTGGAGACAGGGGGAGTGCGGGCATATTGTTGGAGCACTTTTCCCTTCTGGACATCTCCCTTTGTTATTGTTGTCAAAGGGGGAGATATGTATGTTTTGCAGTTGAGCTGAGAAGGTTCGGTGACAGGTATGTATGCTTTGCAGTTGGGCTGAGAAGGTTCGGTGACAGGTATGCATGTTTTGCAGTTGGGCTGAGAAGGTTCGGTGACAGGGGGAGTCAAATGAAATTATATGTATGCTTTGCAGTTGGGCTGAGAAGGTTTGGTGACAGGGGGAGTCAAATGAAACTTATTTTCTTCTCCAAGTCCGCAGGTGTTGACAACAATTCCAAAGGGGGAGATTGTTGGTCATTTGTTTTAGTTTGTAATTGTTGTCAATCCTAGGGTGTTGGCATGGTGTTGGAAAGCAGTATGATGAAGGTTGCAAGCATTCAAAGTGAAACTGGGCAACTGCATGTCCAGGTCATGTCAGTTAAGCATATTGTTATGCTTATATCTTCACATCTAGCACCTGAATTAAAAAGTGGTCAACATGACTTTTGTGCATCAGTGAGAGGGCTTGATTTTTGGTTTTGGAATCAGGTCGATCCGACTTCAGGTTTTAAAGTTATGGCCCAAACAGTGGGACAACTCTGCCTCTCTCAGGTTGCTGTTTTTCTCAGACCAGTCAGCTTCGAGGTGATTTTACACTACCTTCCATTCAATCTGGGTTAAATCTCAAAGCATGAAAGTTGTAGCCCTCTGATAAATCCTTTATTTGGCTCAAGAATCATGTCGTTTCGAGCTCGGAAGAGGAAGTTATGAATTTTCTAGTGGAGATAAATTCTGCAGTTTTTCTGCACTGCGAGATTAATTCTTCTTCTTGGTACCTTGTTGTGGGTCCCATTATGTGTTGGGATGTAATCAGCAGATGGCCCATCAGTTTCATCTGATTCAAATGGTAGGTCAGTCCATGTGCATAAGTCTTCATTCAAATGCAAAAGTCTTTTGCATTATAACAAAAGTCTTTTGCATAATGCAAAAGTCTTAATGGAAGAGCCTACAATTGTTGAGTGTGCACTTATTTTCAATTAGAAAAATGGGGTTTATTCATTTTTCTTCATAGAGTGCAAAAATCTTGTGCAAAAGTCATTCTATCAAGTCAAGGTTCAAATATTTAATTGATTCCTACATCTTGTTGGGATCAATTTTCTTCCCCTTGGTGTGCTTCTTTGAAACAAGCTCTTTGAAATCATCATCGATGCTACAACACAAGAATCCCATCAATTGAAGTAATCTTGATTCTATTCTGGAGAGAGTTGCAGAGATAAACTGAAGGCTGAAAAATCCAAAGTCCCGGTGCAAGCAAGAGAGTTTCAAAGTCTGAGATTCACTCTTGAGATCGTACGAGCCTATCACCATCTCTCACTCAGAGTCATGATTAATATGTTCTTCAGTACATGATGATCTGTTCTTCATCTGTGGTATGGTCATCCTGCCCTCTATTTCATGTGGATTTATATTCCTACTTGTAGTCTTCCTCAGATTATGATTGTGCAGACAAAGGGTGTGACTAGAAATTAGTGATTGTGGTTGATAAGAGTTGCAGGGCAAGTGAACTCATCTCGGTGAAATTATTTGTGTGATTGATATTTTCTTGACACCTATGTGTATTGCTGGAATTTTATTGTAAGGCACCTGTGTGTGTTATAAATTTGTTTATCCTTGTAATCACTCAAGTGGGTGCTTGAGTGTAGGGGTTGGTGCTCTTGTCCGTTGGTGCGGGCAAAGTTGTAAGGGGTTGGTGCTCCTAGCAGTTGGTGCTGCTAAAATAGTGGAAGTGCATTTTTGTGCACCGTGGATGTAGCCTGAGGGTGAACCACGTAAAAACTTCTGTGTCGTGATTGTGTGGTTGATTGTTTGCATATAAATTTTTAGACACACTGATTCACCCCCCCTCTCAGTGTCCGTGTGGGGTCAACATGTTGCATCGGTTGTGTACACGGTGGGAATCAATGGTCACCGCACCGACCGGATTATTCCACTCGGGGACTTCGTCAAGGTGATCCCCTATCCCCTTATCTGTTCATTCTGTGTAGTGAGGCACTGCCCGGTCCTTGCAAAAGATGGCAGGGCCGCGTCCATCAATGTTTCCTTCCATGGTACAAAGAGGAGACAGAATTCCATTGTTTCAGTACGCTGATGATACACTGCTCTTCATCAGTGCGGCCGGGCAAAACGCGGAGAGGATTAAAGCTTTACTTACTGCCTACGGAGCTGAGGCGGGCCAATCTTTTAGTGACGTCACACCGAATCCTATTACCCGTGAGATCAAAACAATTCATCAAAGTCTACTATAATTTTTAGTGAGGTCACACCGAATCCTATTACCCGTGAGATCAAAACAATTCTGGGGATCCGATCCAGCGGGACATCCTTCACCTACCTTGGCGAAACAGTGGGACTGCGGAGAGAGGGACCAGATATGGGATAAGGCTTCGAGATCCAATCCGGACACGAATCCTTTTGTGGAGAGGTAATTCTCTCTCCCTCGCTGGCCGGGCAACCCTACTAATTAAGGCGGTCCTCACAGCCATTCCTCAGTATTGGATGGGGTTCCGGTTGCTTCCTAGAAGGATCTGCAGCCGACTATGTTACACCACACCCCGAGTTAATTAGGATTAACTCTAATTAATCGAAATTAATATGGATTAAGCATGATTAATCGATTTAAATGAGATTAATGATCAATGTGACTTAAATTAGTCTTGAAGGATTGAATTAAGCAAAATGCAAGAGTTAGGAAGACATTGACTTGATTTTTTACCCCAATTAATGAATTTGAAGACTTTTTCATAATTATAGATTTATGTGTAAATAGTCGAATTGGGTGGAACTTGATACCAACATGTGTATCTTAATGAGTACATCAAATGTCATAATACACTTAATTTCATTTGACTTATGATAAATTAAAGAGGTCTTAGTTTGACTTTAAATGTAAATTCAAATTTTGAATCGGTTTAAGTTATAAAAAGGGAGTACATATGTCCTATAGTCATTACATGCAATTCAAGTGAGTCCCAGATGTCATAAGTTGCATTTCAACTCAATTGCATGTGGTTTGGTTTCCTACTGAAACTGGTTCTTCCTCTTTTTCTTCTTCTTCCTTCTTCTTCGTTGAGTTAGTCAAATGGGTTTGAAGCTTTAGAAGCTTTGGATCTCTTGTCTTAAGATTCAAGATCTGGGCTTATTACAACTATAAGCTTCAAGAAAGTATAATTTGCATTGCTTCACAAAGAGGAAAATGGGTGGTGTCATCTTCTTCCTCTCTTTGCTTGAGTTCTCTTGAAGCTTGGCATTTGGAAATCTTGGAGTTCTTGGTAGAGCATCCAAGTTCTATTGGGGGAAATTGCCCTCTCAAACCACAAGTGAACAAACAAAAAGGGGTTTTTGGATTCAGCTGCAGTAAAGGCAATTATAAACAAGTATATATGATTAGATGCTATTGCATGTTGGTTTCTTTGAGTTTCTTTGTGAATTGGAGTTCAGCTCTCTATAATTATGTTAATTATTGTGTTGGAATTGATGGAATGATATGTTTATGGAATTGAAGTCTTGGTGTCATGTTAATATGTTGTGTATATGAGAGAGGTTCCAAGTGATTTCTGTAGGTTGGAAACAAAGCAGAATGAAACAGAATTCGTGTGTGAATTCTGCAATTCTGGGCGAATTCGGTCAGCTGACGATGTCGGTTAGCCGAAGGCTAACCCACAAGCTGACCGATAGTGTAAAATGCCTGAAAAAATTCGTCTCTGGTTTTCAAATCGAGACCTGACCGAACCAGTTCGGTTAGCCGACAATCGTCGGTCAACCGACATGTGAACCAATGCTGTAAAATGAACAGGACAAGTCGCCTCTGGTTTTCGAACCGTCAATCTGATCGACACACGTCGATCAGCCGAAAAGCATACTTTGGTTGACCGACAGGCCAACCGACGAGCGAACCGATAGTTAACCAAAATGGTGTATTTTCAGACTTTAAGTCTGAATTTCAATATTTAAAGCCTATTATTTTATTCAAGGCTGTTTATAAACATTATACCCCCATAGGTGGTAATGAAGGGGACTTTAATGTACAACTTTTCATACGAACTGTAATGTCTATTGAGCATAACACATGTACATTAGATCACTGAGAATTACACCCATGTAGGTGGTAATTATTTGAATCGTAACCGTTCGTTATATGTAATCGAATTTAATGACATACATTGCACATGAGTTGGCACTGCATAATGATTTCTACATGCTCATTGAGCTGATACTGACTGCAGCAGTTTAATTTGAGGAGTGTTCCGGAACTCCGTGGCGATGTCAGTAGTTCCTGGCCCGGACACTGATAATTTCCACATATTATTCTTCCGTAGGGAAGATGGTAATTCTCCTTGTTTAGGGAGATGGTAATCCTTCCTCTTAAGAAAGATGGTATTTGACTTGATTCGACTGGAAATATTATGTTAGATGCCAATGAATTATAAGACTTCTACTGAATTGGTTTACTCCTACTGTTTAATATTAGACAAATTGTCTTAGTAGCATGAATGATCATAACACTATTTATACATTGTTGAATTATTGAATTCACACGTGTTATGGATGGCATTACAGGCTCAGCTGCCCCTACCGCTTGTGCGACTGCACCGGCAGCGGAGGAGACCACTCCGATTCCTCCAGGCGGATTAGTTGAGTGGAAATGACGACATATGTGTTATGAACCTTTTGATGTAAATCCTGTAAATGGAAATCGATCTTTTGGAAGTGTTTCATACTTTGATCATTGCAGTGTTTTATATATGCAAATGATAGTTATGATCAGATTGTAAATAAATTTTGAAATCAATGTATATATTGGTTTATATTCCGCATTATGTGTATACTGTTGTTATCTTTGATTAAAATTTCGGGTTCGGGTCGTAACAGACTATCACAGCACAAAAGCTAACTTCCTCTGGAAAGGGTCTGTGGACAGCGTCTCTTGGACGCCAGTGTGAGGCCTGGCATCAGGTCACAAAACCAGTGGGCGAAGGAGGCCTTGGCATCAGGGACGTGGAAGTTCAGAATAGAACATCCATGGCACATCTAGTATGGCGCTTTCTCCAGGACGAAGACGCCTAGTGGGCAAGCCTGCTTCGACAAAAATACCTGCCTAAAACACCATTTGAACAGTGTCTGCCTCCCTCGACAGACTCACCACTATGGAAAGCGATGTTAAAAGTCAAAGCAATAATCACTGATAACCTGAGATGGGTCATTGGGGATGGAACTCAGGTGCGCACACTGGATGATGTCTGGGTACCGGGTGAAAGCACACTTCGACATAAGTTGTTGTCCAGCCACCTACTCTTCAGACCGGACCAGGATCATACGCTACCGGCAGGGACAGCCTCTGATACAGTCCTCAAGGTTGCTGCTTTACTGACCGAAGCGCCGTCCGGAGCAAATTGGAACGAACCTCTGTTACGTCGCATATGGCCACAAGAGGTGGTGACTAAAATATTGGAACTCCCGCTAGGAGGGAGGGATCTGCGGTGCTGGCTCAATGCACCTGCAGGCCGTTGTACCTACAAAGAACTGTTCCGGTATTTACAACATCCATCTTGTTTTGGCCCGGCTTTCCCATGGAAGGAGGTATGGCGTTTGCAGGTTGCACCAAAGCTTCGCTTCTTCGCTTGGCAAGCTTTGCTAAACAAACTTCCCACCCGTGCTCGTCTAGCACGTTGGGATACAAACATTAGTCCTCTGTGCCCACTCTACAGGTGTGAGATCGAAACGGTGGACCATTTGTTCATACGCTGTCCATGTGCAACTTCACTGTGGCTGACGTTTCCAACATCTATACCGCGACCGGAGTCCTCTACCTCATTCTCTCAGTGGTTTTGGTTTGTTGCATCTGCTGCCAATCGCCAAGTGGGGATTACATTATTTTGGTATCTTTGGAAGGCTAGAAATATGTACATCTTCCAACATCACCCCCTTTACCCACTCCAGATTGTGAGCAAGGCCGTTTACTCTATTTTTTACTGGAATCTCTCTCACCTCTATGCAGGTCCAGGTAGTAGGGTGACACTGACTACAGATCGTTGGTTGCCGCCCCCTCCAGTGTGGCTTAAATTTAATTTTGATGGAGAGTTCAGCAGCAACACAGGAAAGGCGAGCGTCGGAGAATTGGTGCGTGATTCCGAGGGGAACCTAATCCTTGCATACACTTGTCAGGTGCATGCGGCCCATCCATTGGAGGCGGAACTCATGGCTCTCCAGCGAGGCCTGCTTCATATGGGTCATCTACATGATGTGCCACTGATGCTTGAAGGTGACTGCCTAGTGCTAATTACCAATATTCAGAACTCAGCTCATCTAATCTGGGACATGATGCCATTATGGCGGAGAACTATGCACAGGCTGTCCAACTTTCATCATTGGACCATCCAATTTTGCATACGATCAGCTAACTCGGTGGCAGATTTACTGGCGGCATATACCACCCACCATGCTTCAACTACATTCACAGGTTTACCTCCACATATACAGACAGTTTTTCAGCAAGAGAAGGAAAGGGCCCAGGCATACACTTCTTTTATCATCTACGAGCCCAGGCTGAACGACCTGTTGTTCGCCGAGCAGAACCAGCGACTCCTTTACAACCTGCTAGCACGGAACCATCAACCACCACGGCCGCCAAGCTGGCAGCCGAGAACTAAACAACGTGTTGACGATGGCTGCACCCACAGCAACGGACTGCACACATGGACAACTTCGGACATCTGGCTCCTTTTGCTTTTCTTTATCTCTTCTACTATCGCTATTTCCGTTACTTTCTCTGGTCTATGCTACACTTTGCCCTGTTTTGCTTATGTACCTGTAGGTGCAGAAAATTATGACCCACAATAAGAGGGTGCCTTACAGGACTTATCCGTGAAGATGATGGTGTCTGGGATGTCTGGATGCCGTCCGAGAGCCTGAAAAGGAGTAGCAAACGGTCAGAGGACCCTGGCCTGAGCGGCGCAAGGCTCTCCGATGCCAAAGTCAGTATATGAACTGGAACGATGGAAGAGAGGGAGAGGAGAGGCAGAGTAAGGGCTCTGTGAATAATAATGTGCGTACCTTGCATGGTGTTTGAAGGTCTATTTATAGAGGAATGGATCGTATCTCTCAGAGAATATCTGGGTGTGGGTCCCATGATCTGACTGGGAAGTCATGATCAGCCCACAAAGTAATAAATGCGGTCTAATCCGGCCCACTCAACATTTAATGCCAGTCGGGTCAGCCCACATTGCATTAAATGCATGTCTTGTTGGGCCAGATTGTGGTGGGCGCCTTTGGCGGTAGGAGTACCAGCGGATCTGCCCTCGAGCCTTGCCCTGATGTGGCCTCAGCCGCTGGATGCTGCCATGTGGCGGTCTGGCGAAGATAGTGGGCGGCTGGATGTCGTGTCTGTCCCACTAGATCGTGACCCTATCCTTCCACGTGTCTGGTGACGTGGGGGATGAGGGGTCCAGGCGAAGGTTCTTTCTCGCTTCGGTTACTGTTCTGGCTTCTTCAGCCGAGGTGGCTTTAGCCGAGGTAGGGTTATCTGCGGAGATAGCGTCCGGGGTGGCCTTGCCGATGTGGACTCTCTGCCGAGATGATGCCCGAGGTGGTCCAGTTCGGCGCTTGTGGCCTGGAGATGTATGATGTCGGCCAAGGCCTCTGCCCTGGTAGCCGGGATGAGATCGGTGCCACGTGGATGCGATGCACGCGGATGGCACGTGAGAATGTTTAGCCCCGTATGATGGCTGTGATTAGTTTAATCCTGTAGCTCTGGGAATTTCCCCACACAATTGCCCCCTAGCTTCTGAGCTCGCGTAGAACGTCAGTGCCGTGAGGTCGGGAGCTATGTGCCGGGTCTATCTGTAGGAGATCCTCTTTCGGCCCTGACTCGCTGTCGCTTTGGATGTTCGAGGTGATAAATGGCGTCCCCTATTCAATGCTGAAGACAGTTCGACGGCTCCACGTGTCGTCCCCTGGCTGGTTGTCTGTCTCTTCGAGGTCGTACGCGCCGTTTCGTCAGGGGCGCAATCAATTTTTGAAATGATTTGCGCGCCGCTTCAGGGAGGCGTAATAAATTTTCGAAATGATTCGCGCGAAATCCCAGGGGGGGGGGCGCCCCTTGGCACGCCCGATTAGGGTTTCTGTAAAAAAGGGGGGACTCTCTACTATTTATAGGGCAGTTGAGGTCTGCTCCATCCTTCGTTTGCGATTCTGAATCAGAGGCGAGCGTCAGAAGAGGGAAGGCTACTGTGAGGGAGCTTCATCCGAGAAGTGGTGCGCTGCTGAGGTTGAGTCCCTTCGCTGTCCAGCGTCTTTGTTCTGCTTCCGTAAGTTCTTCATGCTCTGCTTCTTCTTCTGCGGGTTTCTCTGCTTTTAGACTGGGATAGGAATGGGGATTTACAACCACTGGTTAGAGAGCGAGGCAGCGATCGAGGGCTTTAGGTCGGCCTTTAGGATCCCTGCTGATGTCCAAGTCAGGGGTGCTGATCCCCATGGCTACAACCCTCGCGCCTTTCTGGGAGGCTGGATGCCTTTTCCGCTGGTGGCTGTGATAGAAGGCGGGGTCCGATTCCCCCTTCATCCGCTTCTCAGGAGGTGCCTTAGTCAGTGGCGTCTCTGCCCTTGCCAACTGCTGCCGAATGCCTTCAAGATCGTGATGGGCACGGTCAAGTTGAATGAGGTCCTGGGCACCGACTTCGGCGTCTTCGATCTTGAGGACGTCTATGACATATGCAGGTCCGGGGAATCTTATTATCTCCGGGCTAAGTCAGGCCGGGACGGCTTCGTCCGATACTTGGAGGATTCGAGCAAGTATGCCGGGGACGATCTTCTATACGTCTCTGGGAACTGGGAGTTTGGGGAGGCCGACACCGATAGAGGCTACCAGGTCCCTCGCCACTTCGGTACCATCCCAAGTAAACATCCTCCGTTTCTTTTTTCTTTTTTCACAAGTTTCTTTTTATTCTGCCGTGCTTATGCTTCTGACTGTTGCAGCTTTGAAGGAGAGGAGACGGGCTGCCAGATACATCTGGAAGAGGAACGATGCCTGGCTCCGTCTGGTGAAGCGGTACAGCGGTCACGACGGCAGGGCGGCTTGGTCGCTGCTAGGATATGAGCCGAAGTACCGCGGGTATCTGAGGGGCCACCGTAGAGCCGATCCCGAGTGAAGGTGCCGGATCCGGGGTTGGTCAGGAGCAGGCCGTTCCGGAGGTCGCAGAGCCCTCGCGGGCGTCGTCTGAAGTTAGGGCGGCATCTGGGATCCTAGCTTCCTTAGCGGAATCGAGACTTCCCCAGGTCGCGGGAAGGGAATCGAGTCAATCTGCCCGATCTCCCTCGCCAGGATCCGAGATGAGGCACACCAGGCGTTTGTCCTTCGAGGATCTTGAGGCTTTGGCGCTTGGAGTGGAGGACGTCCGAGCCCCCGTGGAGCCGGTAGATTCTCCGAGGCATCCGTCTCCGAGGGCTCGGGTGGCTTCTCCTGCAGAGGTGGCGGAGGTGCCCGTGCCCCCTAGCCCTGTTGACCTAGGGGTACGCTTGCCCCCAGCCGAGGTCGAGCAGGAGGGAACTCGGCCGCTGAAGATGCCGAGGACTGATGCGGGCCCTAGCTCGGCCGCTGCCTCGTTGCCGTCGGGGCCGCAGTTATGGGAGCCAAGCTTCATGCTCGGGCCGGGGAGGCCGATGACGGTGGAGGATAGCATTCTTCACAGGATCGATCTCCCGGTCCTCGAGGCCCTTGGGCGAGCATGTGCCCTTCCCCGGGACATGGAGCGGCTGGATAAGTACAGCGATCAGAAGCTGATCTTGTCGATGCTGCAGTCCAACTTCGTGGTAAATCTTCATTTTCCTTTGCTAAACCAGCAATTTAGCGTCTGACGCTCTTTGGATCTAACATGTACGTCTTCATTTGACAGGCGGCTCAGAAGTCCATGGCCGTTGCTGATAGGATCTGGAGGTACAGCGCGGACGCTGCCGAGCTGTCCGTGGAGAAGAACGGCCTGCAAGAGTCCCTGGACGCTGTGAGCCAGAAGTTGGCCAAGGCAGAAGAGGAATTCGCGGCGAAGCTCGAGCAGGCGAGGGAGGATGCCGAGGCGGAGAGGACTAAGTCGGCCGAGCTCGAGGTCTCCATTTCGAAGATGGGAGACGATTATGCGGCCCTACTTCAAGCCGAGGCCAAGAGAGCGGATGAGGCCGAGGCGAAGCTTGAATCCGAGTCCAAGAGGGCGGATGAAGCCGAGGCTAAGCTCGAGTCCGAGTGCGATGCTGCATTCGATGATGCCAAGGCGCAGGTCACCGCCCACTACAAGGAAAGGGTTCTTGTGGTGAGGGATAAGGCTTGGGCGAAAGGGTGGCTTGCCGCACTGAAAGAGGTCGGGGTCTCGGAGGGCCACCGCTCCTTTCGGGAGCCGCCTCCGTACCCGCTTCCGGTGCCGAACTCTGCCCGTTCATCCGGCGAAGCCTCTGACGCCACAGCTCGTGCAACTGACCGGTCATGACCTCGGGACATCGGGACCTTGGGATTTTTACTTCTTTGCTTTATGCTTTGTAATTTTCTTCGATTTGTATTTGCTGAACACTGTAATGATTGAAACTTTAATACAAATGAAGATTTTCCGAAATACTCGTGCTTTTCTCTTTTAAGCTTGAGTTCTTCGATTTGCTTGAGTTCGGTAGAGTGCTCCCTTAAGATCTTTTTTGGCATTTGCGCTGATACTCTGTATCTTGGGTGATCTTCATTGGTATTCGCGCTGATCCTCCGTATCTTAGGTGATCTTGAATAGCAATGAACATGGTGGCGCGGCAGACGAGGGAGTCTGACGGATGTCTCCACGTGGCGCCATAGGGTTCGCTGGTCAATAGTCGCGCCTTCCCAACAACGCGTGGGAGACTTCGCCCCATAACTCCTTTTGGAGACTGGGCCTTCTTCCATCCTATAAATAGGGGGAACAGGCTCGCCATGGGAGAAGGAAAGAACATAGGAGCCATGTCTGGGAGGTGTCTGAGATTGCTTGATCCGGGGGAAAATCCTGCGCCGTTGGACGGCTGCCCCCAAGGGGGGAAGGCTGTCGTGGCCTGCGCGCTCTCTAAAGGAACTCCCCGTGGGCCACGCGCTCTCTGAACGCGGGTCCATGGGCACTGGCCCTTGGCCAGACAGAGTGAGGATGCGCTGCGAGGGGACGGTGGCGCATTCTCGTCCAACACGACCCCGTGCGCCCGTCGTACGGCAGGCGGGTTGAAGCTCTGCTGGACCTGGGGTTCGCTGATGGAGAGAAGAAGAGAAAGAGGGGCGGTGGTGCCCGCTGCACTTCTCGTCCGACAAAGTCCGAGGAGTGATTGAAGATCAGAGTCTCCCAGTCTTGATTTCATTTCCTGTTTTCAGAGGACTGCGATCCTCCTTTCTGTACTTTCCTTTCTGTTCTAATCAAGCAGTTTTTAATGAATAAAAAAGGAGTTCTGTGATCACTCAAACCATGTGCAATGCTTTTGAGTTCTCCTCTTTCTTCGCACTGTTCTGGAATGCTTGCATTTGTGTTTGAGTGCTGGAACAGCTCTCTTCTGGAAATCTGCCTTTGGCCGAAAATCTGCCTTTGGCCGAAATGGTTGGCTTTGGCCGAGACGAGCTGCCTTGCGCCGAAATGGAATCATCATTCCACTGGTCTCGGCTGTGGAAGCGTGAGCTCGGCAATGATCTTTGAGGGGTGTAAAAGCCCTGATCTTAGGAATCCGGCCGAGTGTCCGAACTCGAGGCCTTCTCCATAGCCCAAGGCTAGGAGCTTTAGGAATCGACCGAGCCTGGACTCGAGGTCTCTTCTAGGGCGGTGGGCCCGATCTCGGCTGAGTGTGAACTCGAAGCCTCCCCATAGCCCAAGGCTAGGAGCTTTAGGAAGCGACCGAGTCGGGACTCGAGGTCTCTTCCAGGGCGGTGGGCCCATGTGTCCAAGACACGGGATTTTAGGAAAGGCTGAGTGTAGGAACTCTTCTATGCCGTTTCCAAGGCGTTGAGCCTGTGTGTCCAAGACACGGGATTTTAGGAAAGGCTGAGTGTAGGAACTCTTTTATGCCGTTTCCAAGGCGTTGAGCCTGTGTGTCCAAGACACGGGATTTTAGGAAAGGCTGAGTGTAGGAACTCTTTTATGCCGTTTCCAAGGCGTTGAGCCTGTGTGTCCAAGACACGGGATTTTAGGAAAGGCTGAGTGTAGGAACTCTTTTATGCCGTTTCCAAGGCGTTGAGCCTGTGTGTCCAAGACACGGGATTTTAGGAAAGGCTGAGTGTAGGAACTCTTTTATGCCGTTTCCAAGGCGTTGAGCCTGTGTGTCCAAGACACGGGATTTTAGGAAAGGCTGAGTGTAGGAACTCGAAGCCATTTCCAAGGCGTTGAGCCTGTGTTGCCGGAGTCGTCCGGGGAGACAGATTGATGACAAGGCAAGAGCTGCTTTTATTGATTCTGAAGTTCATTACATCTTTAGAAATAGAATTTCTTCAAGTGGGATGCATTCCACGGTCTCGGCAATGGCTTGCCATCCAAGTCTTCGAGCTTGTAGGCTGACTTTCCTGCCAGTGAAACTACTCTGTACGGGCCGTGCCAGTTCGGAGCAAGCTTCCCCTCATTTAGTTCTCTGTCAGCTGGCAGGGTCTTCTTTAAAACGAGCTCTCCCGTGGTGAACCTTCTTTCCTTGACATTTTGATTGTATGCCCTGGCTAACCGTTGCTGATAGTCGGTTAGTTTCAGGGCTGCTGCTTCTCGTCGTTCGTCCGCTAGCTCCAGCTCCATCGCCAGGTTCGTCTCATTCCGACCTTGGTCGACCAGCTCTGTCCTCAGGGTAGGAAGGCCGATTTCCAGGGGAATGACCGCTTCCATCCCGTAGGCCAGAGAGAATGGTGTCGCCGAGGTGGATCTCCTAGGAGTAGTTCTGTAAGCCCACAGCACGCTCGGGAGCTCTTCTGTCCATCTGCCCTTTGCCTTGTCCAGTCGTTTCTTCAGGCCGTCCAGGATCACTTTGTTGGAGATTTCTGCCTGGCCATTACTCTGTGGATATGCCGAGGTGGAGTAATGGTTTCTGATGCCATGTTCTTGGCAGAAATCTCTGAAGGATTTGGAATCGAACTGAGTTCCGTTATCCGAGATCAGGGTCCGAGGGATGCCGAATCTTGTGAGGATGTTTTTCCAGATGAAGTTCCTGGAGTCCCTGTCCGTGATGGAAGACAACGGTTCAGCCTCTATCCACTTGGTGAAGTAGTCCGTAGCCACTATCAGCCATCTTTTGTTCCCTGGAGCTCGGTGAAGAGGCCCCACAATGTCCAGGCCCCATTGAGCGAAGGGCCATGGACTGGAGAGGGGACTCAGGTCCTGCGCTGGCTGATGGAGGGAGTGGGAGAACTTCTGGCATTTCTCGCATTTTCTGGCGTAGACCTGGGCGTCCTTCTGCATGTAGGGCCACCAGTAACCCTGGCTGATTGCCCTGTAGGCCAATGAGCGGCCTCCTATATGGCTGCCGCAGATTCCTTCATGGATCTCGTACAGGAAGTCGTCCACCTTGGATGGGTGGACGCATTGGAGGTACGGGCCTGTGAAGGACTTCCTGTAGAGTTTGCCTTCTGGAGAGAGCCAAAAGCGGGCTGCCTTGAGCCTGATCTTGTGGGCTTCAGTCTTGTCCTCGGGGAGCTGGTCATCCTTCAGGTAGGCAACGATTGGATCCATCCAGCTGGGGCCGAGGTCAGCACAGAGGACAAGCCGAGATGACTGGAGTTCTAGACTTGACCTTGATACTGACCCGACCTCGATGGTCCTCTTCTTTCCTGCTTCAACAGCGGAGGCCAGGTTTGCAAGCGCATCTGCGTGCGTGTTGGTATCTCGGGAGATTTGCCTGACCTCGGCTTTCTGGAATTGGGAGAGTAGCTTTTTTGCCAGGGCTAAGTAAGCCGCCATCCTGTCGTCCCTGGCCTGGTAGTCTCCAGCGAGCTGGCTAGTTACCAGTTGAGAATCGCTGAAGATTTCCAGGTGCTGGGCTCCGAGGACTCGGGCGCTGTTCAACCCTGCGATCAGTGCTTCGTACTCTGCCTCATTGTTCGTCGCTTTGAAGTCGAGGGTGAAAGCCTGCTCTATGACCAGTCCCTCTGGCGATTGGAGAACTATGCCGGCGCCAGCTCTCTTGGAGGTGGACGACCCGTCGACGAAGATCCTCCATGCCGAGGTGGGAGACTGCTGGACTTCTATTTCTGCTGGCTCTTGCCCTGTGCCCCCCAGTGCCGTGCCAAGCTGGGTCTGAGCCTGGTTGGGGCAGGCGAATTCGACTATGAAGTCTGCCAGAATCTGGGCTTTGATTGCAGTTCGGGGACGGTACTTTATGTCATACTGCCCCAATTCAACCGCCCACTTTGATATGCGCCCTGAAAAGTCAGCTTTTTTGAACAAGGAATGGAGTGGGTGCTCCGTGATCACCACAATAGTGTGGGATTGAAAATAATGGGAGAGCTTGCGGGAGGCAGTGACAAGAGCCAACGCAAGCTTCTCCAACAGAAGGTACCTGGTCTCGGCATCGAGCAGGGTCTTGCTCGTGTAATAGATCGGCTTTTGAACTCCCTCGTCCTCCCTGATGAGGACGGAGCTCACTGCGTGATCCGAGACCGCTAGGTATAAATACAGAATCTCCCCCCGAGTCGGGGTGGAGAGTAATGGGGGTGACATCAAATAAGTTTTGAGTGCGGCCAATGCCTGGTCGCACTCGGGGGTCCACTGGAACTTCAAATTTTTCCTCAAAAGCTGGAAAAAAGGCCTGCACTTATCTGATGAGCGGCTGATGAAGCGATTGAGTGCGGCGGCCATTCCCGTAAGCTTTTGAACTTCCTTTGTGGTGGAGGGACTCTGGATGTCCTGGATGGCAGTGATCTGGTCTGGATTGGCCTCTATCCCCCTCCGCGTCACCAAGCTGCCGAGAAACTTGCCAGAGGCTACGCCGAAGGCGCACTTGGAAGCGTTGAGCTTGAGCTTGTAGGCGCGAAGGATGTCAAAGACTTGGCCGAGATCTACCAGGTGGTCGCTGGAGCGCACAGATTTGACGACCATGTCGTCGATATACACCTCCACCGTTTGGCCGAGCTGGGCCTGGAACATCTTCGTGACGAGGCGCTGATAGGTCGCCCCCGCGTTCTTCAGCCCGAAGGGCATTACTTTATAGCAGTAAGTGCCGCGGGGGGTGATGAATGATGTTTTCTCCTCGTCGGGCCCATAGAGAGGGATCTGATGATAGCCTCGGTAGGCGTCGAGGAAGCTCATTCGGTCATGACCAGCGGTGGCGTCAATCAGTTGGTCGATCTTCGGGAGGGGGAAACTGTCCTTAGGGCAAGCCCTGTTCAGGTCGGTGAAGTCTACGCACACCCTCCACTTTCCAGTTTTCTTCTTGACGACCACCGTGTTGGCCAGCCATACCGGGTACTGGACTTCCCGGATGGCCCCTGCCTTTAGCAGGTTGTCGACCTCTTCCACGACCGCATCTGTCTGCTGCAGCCCGGTCCTGCGGGCCCTCTGCACTACTGGTTTGTGGTCGGGGTCGACGTTGAGCTTGTGGCACATGACCTCAGGGTCGACCCCGGGCATTTCACTCGGGCTCCAAGCGAAGACGTCCACATTCTGCATTAAGAACCGGGAGAGTTCGGCCCTTTCTTCGTCCGACAGCTGGGTGCCGATCAGGAAGAACCGGTCTGGGTCTGCCGGATCCAGTCTGACCTCGGCCAGGTCCTCGATGCTTTTCTTCTCAGGGTCCCGGCCGATCTCATCGAGGCCTTTCTCGAACTCGGCCAGGTTGACGCGCTCTGGCTCCTTCACGGCCGGGACTGCGGCCAGCATGCACTGCTTGGCTTGCTGCTGGTCTCCCTTTACCGTGACTACTTCCATCTTGCCTTCATCGTTCTCGTGGACGAACTTCAGCTTTTGGTGGAAGGAAGATGGAACTGCCTCTAGCTTGTGGAGCCACGTTCTACCCAGAATGACATTGTAGGGAGAAGGGGCGTCCACAACCAGAAAGTCGGCCGACACGGAGGCTCCGCCAACTTGGGTTTCCAAGGTGATTCTACCCTTGGGGTAGACTGGTGTGGCGGACAACCCTAGCAGAGGTGCACGGACCTCCGTGAGGTCTGCTTCGGAGAGCTTCATCCTCTTGAAGCAGTCGTAGTAGAGGACCTCGGAGGAGCTACCGGAGTCGACGAGGATCCTCTTTACGGTGAAGTCTCTCAGCTTCATGGTGAGGAGCAGGGGGTCGTTGTGAGGGACCTGGACTCCCTCCAGATCTCGATCCGAGAACGAGATGGCCGGTCTGTCACGCCGGGCTTTCTTGGATGCCGGGGCGAGGTCGGCTTTCATTACTTCTTTCTCGTGCGAAGCCCGCCTGGCTTCGGCACGGGTTTGAGAGCTTCCCCGGGATGAGGAAGCGGGAGCTGAGGACGCCAGATGGATCACGTTGATGATCTTCTCTGAGTCCTCGCTCTCTGGAGCTTGGGCTGCGCTCTGGTGGATCCGGCCCTCGCTGCCGCCGGCATCTCCTTCCTTGATGAACTCTGGGATGTGGCCCTCTTTGGCCAGCTTTTCCAGATACCACTGCAAAGTCCTGCATTCTTCGGTCCTGTGCCCGTTGCCCTTATGGAAGGAGCAGTAGTGCTTGCTTCGGGCTCCTTCGGTGGGTTCATTCTTCAGGGGCGGAGGATACTTGAAGAATGGCTTGGATTTGATTTTGGCCAGGATGCGGTAGATCGGCTCCTTGAAGACGACGTTGACGCTCTGGCTGGCGCTGGAGGGAGGTCTGGGCTTCCAATTGCCCCCAGACCTGGACGACGAAGGCTTCGTCGCACTAGAGGCCCAGTCCCGCTTGGGCTCCTGCTTCTGGGAGGATCTCCCGCCTCTTTGCCGAGGCTGGCTGTCTTTCTGTTCGGGCTCCGGATGCCCGTCGCGATCCTTAGCTCGGATCTCGTCTTCCTCCCGGGCGATAAAGCGCTTCACCCGGGACATCAACTCTGTCATGGACTCTGGGGTGTCCCCGGCCAAGTCCTTCCGCACGTCGATGCCGGGGATCAGGGCGTGCTGGAAAGCGTAGATGGCTATCGCCTCTCTCGCGTCTTCGATCTGGCTGTAGATCGCCCAGAATCGGTGGGTGAACTTGGCGAGGGTTTCGCCCTGCTTCATTCTCAGGGCGATGAGGTCCCCTTCCTTCTTGGGGACGACGGCGTAGGCCTGGAACTTCTTCAGGAAGGAGAGCTGGAGCTCCTTCCAACTGGAAACTGACTGCTCCGGAAGGGAGCAGAACCACTTCAGGGGGAGGTCACCCAAACTGGAGGAGAAGATCTTGCAGTTTAGATGACCCTCGTTTCCCCAGATGGACATCTTCTGGGAGAAGTGTCGGAGGTGCGCAGATGGATCGGACAGTCCGTCGTAGGGGACGAACCGCGGGACGGAGAACTTCTTGGGTAAGGGGGTGTGCTCGATTTCTTTTGTGAAGGGAGAGCCCCCGAGATCAGTGTGACCACAGAGCTGCTTCTGGTCCCGCATGTCCAAGTTGCGCTGGAGAGCCAATCTGACGCGCTTGTCAAATCGCTCTTGCTCGTCATCCTTCTCTGGAGTCTGAGCTCGGGTCTTCCTCTTGGGACGGCTCGGGCTGCGACGGCTATGGGTTCGGCCGCCTCGGCTGTGGTGACTTCGGCTGTTGCTCGAGCCTTCGTCATGGATGTGGCTCCGTTTCTGGTGGTCCGGATGATGTCTGAGTTCCTCACGGGGAGGCTGGGCTGCCCTGCTGGGAGCATCCCTCCTTTTCCCTTGAGGCTCCGAGACCTCCCTCAAGGAGGCAGTTTGCACTGCCTTCAGCTGCTGCTGAAGTTCGCGAATCATTCGTTCTTGCTTCTGGAGTTGCTTCTGGAGGAGGGCAGCTTCAGGAACCTCCCCAGGGGGTTGAGCGTGGCGCGTTTCCTCTACGGCCACGGCTTTGTCCTTCCGGGGACGCTCGTGCTGACGATCCTTGCGTCCAGGTGGCGCGACTTCTTCCGGTGAAATCGAGGCCTCGAGTCCCTCTTGTAATGGGAACTCGATAAAGAGCTGAGAGCCTAAGCGGCCCTCGCCTGCAGTCGTGCCATGCACCGTGTGGGGGCGTCCTTGAGGAGGGACGTCCGCTGGCGGTGGTGGCAGCTTGGGCGCTGCTCTTGAGGATTCTACGCCCTTCTTAGCTTTCGGAGGCATGGCTTCTGAGAGGTTGAGGTGAAGAAGGATTGTTTGGAAAGATTAGGAGAAGGTTGGGAAGGCTGGGATATTGCTTTCCCACAGACGGCGCCAATTGTAGGTGCAGAAAATTATGACCCACAATAAGAGGGTGCCTTACAGGACTTATCCGTGAAGATGATGGTGTCTGGGATGTCTGGATGCCGTCCGAGAGCCTGAAAAGGAGTAGCAAACGGTCAGAGGACCCTGGCCTGAGCGGCGCAAGGCTCTCCGATGCCAAAGTCAGTATATGAACTGGAACGATGGAAGAGAGGGAGAGGAGAGGCAGAGTAAGGGCTCTGTGAATAATAATGTGCGTACCTTGCATAGGTGTTTGAAGGTCTATTTATAGAGGAATGGATCGTATCTCTCAGAGAATATCTGGGTGTGGGTCCCATGATCTGACTGGGAAGTCATGATCAGCCCACAAAGTAATAAATGCGGTCTAATCCGGCCCACTCAACATTTAATGCCAGTCGGGTCAGCCCACATTGCATTAAATGCATGTCTTGTTGGGCCAGATTGTGTTGGGCGCCTTTGGCGGTAGGAGTACCAGCGGATCTGCCCTCGGGCCTTGCCCTGATGTGGCCTCAGCCGCTGGATGCTGCCATGTGGCGGTCTGGCGAAGATAGTGGGCGGCTGGATGTCGTGTCTGTCCCACTAGATCGTGACCCTATCCTTCCACGTGTCTGGTGACGTGGGGGATGAGGGGTCCAGGCGAAGGTTCTTTCTCGCTTCGGTTACTGTTCTGGCTTCTTCAGCCGAGGTGGCTTTAGCCGAGGTAGGGTTATCTGCGGAGATAGCGTCCGGGTGGCCTTGCCGATGTGGACTCGCCGGATGTGCCGAGGTGTCCAGTTCGCGATTGCTGATGTATGATTCGGCCAGGCCTCTGCCCGGTCCGATGAGACGGTGCACGTTGGCACGCGGTGGCACGCGGATGGCCGTGAAGTTTAGCCCGTTGATGCTGCTGGATTGCTTCTCTGGAGCTCTGATCCCCACACTGAGTGTCGGGCTTCCCAACCCTCCATGGTGCAGGTGCGGGTTGCCCTGGGGAGCCTCCGGGCCATAAGATGTAAGGACGCACCCAAGTCCCCAGTGTACCAAATGGCCCGCGGGCCTGGGGGGCTTTGTCGGATGGTCTCCGGTGAGGAGGTATGCTTGGAGCCCCGTGGACCCTATCAGGGATGCGGCGGCCCGGCTCTGTGTACATTGGGACGGCTTAACGGTGCTCCTACATGCTTTGGCTCGGAGTTGCCTCCCCGGACTCAACCCAACCCTCCATGTCTAAAGTATTTTGGGAGGTTCGTCACTGAGTACCAGGATGCTTCCCAAAATACCTTATCACATGGTGAGAGGTTGCGGGTTCGAGTTCCTGGGGAGGCCACTCTACGGAGCCAAAAGCATGTAAGGACGCACCGTAATAAGCCGTCCCCAAGTGTACACAAATGAGCCCGGGGCCCTGGGCCCCGCCTACCCCCTGTAGAGGGTCCAGCTGTGCGACTCCCAAGCGGTTACCTCCTCAGCTCGGATACCCTCCTACAGTACCTTACGTTTATTACGTACACGTCTACCTCGTTTTAATATAAAAGTTCCCTATTCAGCAAAAAAAAAAAACAGAAACGCAAATAAAAAAAGCAAAAGAACCCATTAAAGCAAAAAAGCAAGCAATAAGCAAGGAGTAAAAACATAAAATACCAATTGAAAAAAAATGATCTGATGAAGATATATTTGCCGTGATTTCTTTCTTTCTGCAAGAGATCAATGGAGCGGGTGTTCGCACCAAGTTCACAGAACTCTTGCCATGTCAAAGTTACAAAGATATCGTTTTGAGGCAACGAGGCATTAGGAAGAGAAAAATGTCATTGCTGCGCAAGAGAAAGAAATGGTACGTCTTTTAGGACAGCAACTCTACTAATATAGTAAGGTAAAGTTGATTTTGAAGAAAGAATAAAATATAAGTGGGTTATGATGGTATTTTATTTTTAGTTGTTTGTTTTGAAATATTTTTTACTTTTGTATGAAAGTGAAGTTTTTTTTTTTTGTATTTTAGTGGATAAAGGTAATTGCTTTTTTACTTTTTTTGAAAAAACTGGAGGGAGTTTTGAATTAAAGTGTTTTTGATGTGACATCTTGTCTGAAAAATGAAGGCTTTATTTGACTTTTACTATATTAGTAAAGTGCCAAACTAGCCTGAACGCATCTTATCGACCAAGGTGTTGATGTGGCTTAATGAGAAGAAAGATTTTGACTTTTTTCTTAACCGTTATTCAACTTTAAAAATGTTGGTTGCAAAAAAACCTCAAAAAAAATCCTCAATTCTGGCCGTAGGAGAAGCCACATCAGTTTATTGGAGCCCATTTGTGGATGTGTCATTTCAAAAATACATAATATGTGCCTTTTCAATAAAAGGTGTCTCTTAGGCTAAATATGTGCATTTTTAATAAAATGTCTCTTCGGCCCATTTGTGTGGATCGATGTAACCCAATTCAAAGGGATGCCTTCCAACTCTATAAATTAAGATTATTTTTAAAGTTTTTATTGAGTATTCAAAATGAGCATAAATTCATATGAATCCTTTATTTTGTGTATGCTGACGTGGATTAAGCAATGAAAAGTTTGGTTTTCATAATTTTTTGGTTGATTTGAATTTTTTAATTAGTTTGTTATAAATAGATTTATAAGAATGGGATATTAGTTTTAATATATTATTCAGGACTTAACATGTACATTGCGCATGGGCTTCATGCTAGTAGTAATAGTAATGATAGATCCTTACAGTACTGGGACTCACTTTCTAGAGATATCTATTTACTCAAATTTCCTTAAAGGATCCTGCCCCAGAAACATTCAGTCATAGGGTTTGGACTATAATCCATAGATAAGACCCGATCAATAACTAAGTCGGATCAAGTTGATAATCAAGCTGGATTCCATGCCAGTTTATCTAATGGCAGCATTGTAAAATTAGCAAAACTTTGTGTTTTAATCAGCACAGCAATCTAGGGATGCAAACGGGGCGGTTTTAGGCCAAAGCCATCTTGGACTCAAAACCAACGTCGTTTTGTAATGGCAGTTTTCGGTTTTGGTTTTAGTTCTGACTCAAAACCCAATTTCATACCCAGCAGTTTCATACCCAGTTCCTATAACGGACCGATTCCAACTTCTTATTTAGTTATTTATTTATTTATTTTTTACTTAAAATTGGGATATCATAGAACCCAAACATCTAAGGAGGGATATCATTGTGCATCAAGTCTTTATTCCACTGATAAAATCAGACATCTTTATAACTAATATATAGGACGTTGTAAATTACATGAGATTTTTGCATTAGCCTATACAAAAAGTCAAGAAGTGTCTTAAAAATGCACATCCACGGGCTAGGTCACTGGTTCATGGGCCGGAGCCTATATAGACTCACAACTGGATATGTTTAGCAATATGAACCTAAATTGGGTTTGGGGTTCAGATTCCTTTATTAATCAGAACCTAAAATAATTTCTAAACCTGATATTTTACAAGTTGGGACTCTTCGATAATTGTGTTAGGGATTTCGTGTGTTGTAATTTAATTGGTGTAGTGCTTAATTTTTAATGAATGTTTTTTTTTTAATCTGAAGCTTGATTTTCCATGCAAAATTGTTTTAAAAAGAAACATCATAGATTTCTTAGGCTTGCGTTGTATGTCTTTTTTTTCTATTTTATTTATGCAATCTTTTTTGGTTTTTTTTTTTTTTTCACCTCAAATTAACATGGATAAGGCCATGAGAACCCATGACAAATTAAGTTAGTCAATTTATTTTATTTGGCTAAAAAGGTTTAACTTTTGAAGAACGTTGCTACAGTAACATTGCTATAGTACCATTACTACATTGATGTTACTACAGTATCATTGCTACAAAACTGGTGGAACTTTTTCTATAAACTCAATGGTAGTTCCGTGGCTTTCGTAGTCTTTAAGAAAATAGAGCTTGCCAAAGGGGTTAGAGCTGGAGAATGGTAAAAGGAGAAGAGTTAAAGCTAAAGAAAGGATTCTTCACCTTGATTCACATCAAGTTAGCCTAAAACTTTCATATTCTAAGTTTTACATGCTTTATTGAAATCTTCGTTTCCTTAATAGTGTGTTTCTTTGGTTGAATCTTTTCATTCTTGATTCCATCACATAAAAATCACTGTCAATCTATATTATAATTTGGATTCAACACTGCTTATACATCACATGCCTTGTTTTTAAATCTTTGATCAACTTATAATTTATTGATTTTCAATCTTCAACTAAGTTGACATTGATGCATACCATATGTTTGACATATTGCCTCGATCAAATCATATCATGATTTCGTATCTTTCAAAAGGCAAATCAAACTTTAGTATGTTTTCATTTTATTTGGCAGTCTTTACTTACTATATCACCTTCTTTGATTGATGGAATACACACATTACACTATAATCTTTGTATCTTCACATTGTGTGTGTATTAGGCCAGACTATCACTTTAATATTCACCTATTTTAGAGGAATCTTCTTGTAGTTCATTTTATCTATTCTTGTGTTCTACACACATTCTTAAGAGAAAACCTCATTATTGTAAAGGTCATTATTTAGCCTAAAAGGCATTTGTAATGATTATAAATTAGCCAAATAAAATCTTAATGGTTGTAAGGTTTCGAGGTGAACCAACCTCTAAGTGACTAGTGAGATATGTGTTGGGTGATGAATTTCAAGCCGGGAGTGGATGTATGCATTTTGGTTGAACCACTATACATTGTTGTGTTATGGCGGTTGCTTTCCTTTTATGGTGAATATTTATTGATTATGCTTTTATTTTTATATTTCTCCAAACTTCACTTGTGCCTGTGTTACACTCCGTCCCGAGTTAATCCTAATCAACTCTAATTAATCGAGCTTAAGGTGGATTAAGCATGATTAGTTAACTTAAATGTGATTAGTGGTAAATTGAATTAAGTTCATCTCAAATGAATGATTAAATGCTAATGAGATGATTTGTAAGGCATTAACTTGATTAAGTTATGATTTGACTTGAAATGGGAATAATGAAAATGCAAGGGTTAGAATGCAAAGTTCTGATGTTGAAAAAGGGTTTAAAAGAACCCAGATGTATTGTATTCCATTGTTCCAGCACTTTCAAAGGTAGTATGATCAGCTGGAAGTATGAGGTCATGCCAGCAGGAAACATGTTGACAAGGCTTTAAGCAACTAAGAGCTGGAACCATAGGACTGTTTTCAAGGAGGGCGTTCCAGCAGCTGCTATGAGTGCAGTTTTCTTCTTCGTTTCTTCTTCCTTATTTCTTTCTTTGTCAAGAGCTGAACAAGGGAGTTGCAAAAAGGGATTTGCTAATTAAGTAGGTTTTGAGAAAAGAATTACTATCATCTTCTTCATCTCTTCTTGGAGCTAAGCTAGAGAAATCTCTGGTAAAGTTACAAGTTAAGAAAGAGAGTTTGAATTAAAGTGAAAGGCAAGTATAAATGGTCCTCTATGTCTCATGTGTTAATTATTAATATAGTTCTTTTCCATTTCATGATAGAATAGGGTATTGAACCCATTTTATGATAGAATAGAATAAATTGATTGAATGGAATGGATTGAATGATAATTTACGGAATATAAGTGTTAATTGATGTTTAAAAATGAGGAAGGGAACAGGAGGTTCCAAATGTGTTGTGCAGATTGGAAATGAAATGGTGAGAAGACAGAACTCTGTACGAATTCTAATAAAAATCTGTGTATAGTTCGGTTAGCCGAAATTTACGCGTCGGTTAACCGACATTGCCAGTTCGGCTAGCCGCAAGGCTGACCGACGTTGAAAAATGGAGAAATTCGCGTCTCTGGTTTTCGAACCGAGAAATAAACCGATGTGGACCGACTCATGTCGGTCAACCGACAGAATGTACGTCGGTCAACCGACGTACAAGTGTAGGAATTTTGTGTCTCCGGATTTCTGACTTACGAGAGGTCGGTCAGCCGACAAGAGACGTCGGTCGACCGATAGGTCAACCGACAACCTGACCAACAAGTCTGGGATTCCTTTTCAGTGTGCTCAGGTTTCTGGAATTCTGACCGACGTGATGCCGGTCAGCCGACATGTAGCTATCGGTTAGCCAACAGCTGACCGACAGTGAAGGAAGTTTCAGATTTGGAATATGATTTTCCTGTTTCGAAGCCTAATTTATACAAGCTGCTTCTCGTTAATGTCTAAGCCTTCATAGGTGTAAACTAAGTTCTTCGAATGCATAATTCAATATATAAAGTGATGTTCATCAAGGATAACACGTGCATTGGATAACGAAAGTTTCACTCAATTGTTTGGTTTAGAAGTCTGAATAGTGTTGCATAGAGTTGCATAGACTTAAATTTGATTTCCGCATTAAAATGGTATTATGAATCTTAAGCTCAATGTTGAGCTATGATATTTAATGTTTCGTAAAGCTCATATAGAGCTGAACTACATGGATTAAATGAGATGAATGAACAGCCTATATATTAGACTGTAATTCCCTAAGCTCATTCTTGAGCTATACTAACATTATGAACTGAATTATTGAATGAACAGCTTGTACAAAACTGAACTTGTTTCATACATTGAATTACTGAACAGAATGTAATGAAGAATTAATAATTCCTACTCCAGTAGATGATCTGGGAGCATTCCGGAGCTCCGTGGTGATACCAGTGATCTCTGATCAAGACACTGGAAATCCCACACATTATTAGGCAAGATCTGGATCAGAGCCAGGTGGCGTGAGTCCATGAGCTAGGCAAGATTTGGACCAGAGCCAGGTGGCGCGAGTCCATGAGCTAGGGCAACATGTAGGCCAGAGCCAGGTGGCGCGAGCCCATGACCCACGAAGGACACAACTCATATAATAAAAAGAGAAATAAAGCCTTGAGGCAACATGTAGGCCAGAGCCAGGTGGAGCGAGCCCATGAGCCAAAGAGGATCATACATAACTGACTGATATTGGTATTAACAAATATACCGAACAGCTTCTGTTTGAAAGCATAAAATGAGATAAAATGTAATCTACTATTATAGTCATAAGTAATGGTTATTACTTGACTCTACTGTTTAGACCTGTGTAATATAGAATTGTATCGACTTATATAGAACTGTTAAATTGGTAAATTGACAGGTTCTTATATAAGTGATTATTGATTAATAATATGATAGCATATACTATCATAGAACTGTATATGCATTGTTGAACCGTCGTGTTCACGGTGTTATTGATGACATCGCAGGCCCTGTTGTCCGTGTCATTGGCAGATGAAGTTAATCGAATGGACGTACATATTCGGAGTGCGAATCGACTGAGAATATTCTGAAAATATTTTGGAAGGTTTTATTTTATAAGTTTGAAATGTAATTAATGTCCCCTGCATTGTAATTAAGTGGGCAGTGGTTGATTTTATTACAATACGAATGTGTGTATATGAACTTTACTTTTAGTAAAGGAACTCATATAATTAATAGTGTTTTAGTCAATGTATAAATTCCGCAAATTTTATACATTTGACAGGTATTTGTATTTGATATCCCTTGTGGATTTCGTTTTAACTTTCTGTTAATTCGGAATTTACGGGAGTAAGTATGCAATCGCGACTCGGGGTTGTCCAAGCTAATCAGATCTCGGGACCGGGTCGTGACAGCCTGATTATAAGAAGAATTTAAAATTAGTCATAATTGGATTAGACTTTGGCTCACCCTATTCACCCTCCCTCTAGAGTTCGGATCATGAACTTTCAAATCAGATAATTGGATATCCACTTGCATCCACACTGTAGTCCAGAATTTGATTTTGGTTAGGACTTGGGTCAAGATTCTTTAATATGATCAAATTTGCATCAAGAAGCTTAATGCAAAATCTATATCAAAATCAGATTCAAACTTGAATTGAAAGTAGCATGGCCTAAACAGGTCAGATTTGGATCCAAAGTAGACCCACCAATTATATCTAATTAGATTGGTCGGGTCAGTAGGTCATTGCCCCTGAACCCGATTTTAGACTGTCATCCTAAATTCAACTTATCGATGCCATTTTGGTTAGTTCCCATCACGTTTCAAGTCCAACCTGACCAATCTACAGTCCTACAAGCCAAATTGCTAATGGGATCCAGATGTAACCAAACTAGGGGTCCACTTACAGACCTACCAAGAAAGTGACACAGGGTCTGAACAAACTGTTCCAATCCACTTTGGGGAGTTGAGGAATTGTTGGAGGTGAGTGTTATATATCAGTACATACATATGGATCATTTCCCATTTGGAGAAGGTAACGGTAGGAATGCTAATGGACCTGCGTTACCCAGTTACCGAAAGAACCCACTTGAAAATCCAGTAATGAACTCTCTGTTTGGATTCAATTGATAAACGGGTCCAGGTCTGAGTCCCAATTCAGTTAGGTCCATACTAAATACCCATTTACTTGAGTGATTAATAAACATATATGAATGTTTCTCTTACATAATGCATATATAAATTAGATATCATATTAATATTATCTCTAATGAAAATGAACCTGGACCAAACTTCCAGCAAGCTGGCCGTGGTTTTCCTTTATATCATCGGTCGGGCCACACTCGGGTCTTGCTTCTTCAGTATGGGCTATCAGAGTCAGATTCAAGAACACAGTGAACCCAAGACAAACCTAATTAACCATTTTCTTCCCTAACCAAAGGAAATTATTGGAAGGCTCTATGCACTGCCACCATTATTTTATTTCGAACGTTGTGAGCATAAGAGACATATGCATGATCCGGCTTGGGTTGGGTGGGCAAAAACTGGTGGGGGTTGGCTCTTTAACTCCTGCTGAGTCATGTGGTCGAGCCTATCCTGAAATATTATATGTGAAACTGCATCTTTTCCCATCCCAAACCAAACAACTCTCTTTAGTAGTTTTGGAACCTGTATGTATCCCTGTAAAAAGATATTCTATTGTCTTTGTTCTGGGTCCTCAAGTAGTTGGATCAAAGGACCAGATAATAAGAGATTTCATACTTCAGAAAAAAATAATAATAGCATATTCCATAGTTATCTTCCATAGAAATATTGTGATAGAATGACAACATTTACTCACAACATTTACTCACATTTACTGGCAATATCTTGATATTTTCATAATATTGGCAAAATTTAATTATCACTTGAAATTGTGTTGTTATGAGAACAAAACAGTAAAAACTAATAAGAACTCATGTCACGACCCGGTCTCGAGATTTGATTAGCTCGGACAAACCCCGAGTCGTGAGTGCATACTTACTCCCGTAAATTCCGATTTAACAAAAGCTAAAACGAAACTCACAAGGGATCATAACATAACCTGTCAACTGTATAAAATTGCGGAAAATATACATTGATGAAAACAGAATACATAAGTTCAATTCTATGTTCAAGGAAGTCAACCACCGTATACTTAATACAATACGGGGACTTCTAATTACATACCAAAATGATTTACAAAATCTAATTCGATTTTGTTTCCAAAAGAATTTCCATTCGCACTCCGGAATCAAATCCACTGGATTAAACTTCTTGGAGATATCGGGCGGGCATCCTCCGCTGGCGGCGCGGCCTCGGCAGGACCGGCACAGGCATCTATGCCTGTGACATTCATCAATAGTACCATGAACACGACGGTTCAATAGATACATACACGTCTATGATAGTTCTAGCTATCAAATAAGCAATGTAAACAACTCAATATATATAGCAATTAGTTCATTTCCTTACCATTCATTATAACGGATCCAGTAATATCATTCAGTTGATATCTACTAGGACACTCTTTATTCAATGATTGTTCACGTTCAATTACATGACTTTGGTAATATCAAATGGCGTGAAATAAGTCAGTGTCTTGATCAGAGATCACTAACTTCCACGAGGTTCCAGAACACCTATCGCATCTGCTGCAGCAAGAATTGTTCATTATTCAATTTAGCACATTGTTACCATTCGTAACTTTTCATTTCATGTTGGTTATTCATTTCATATACAGTGCATTATGTCAGGGCAACTCGTTGAATGAGTTAAGGACTATAACGAGAATTGGTTAGACCTCTAAGTCAAATAAATGAGTGAAACATTCATTTTCCAATACACATACTATTTTCGATGAATATCCTTTAAATCATGTATTCGGAAAACTGAGTTTACACCTATGAAGACTTAGACATTAACAAAATTCAGCCTGTATAAATTAGGCTTCAAAAAAGACAATTAGACCTCAATTCTGCAGTTCTGTGCAGTTTCGGTCAGCTGGTCGGTCAGCTTTTCGGCTGGCCGAAATAGGCTTCGGCTGACCGAATAAAGTTCGGTCAGAATTCCAGAGACTGAACTTTCTGTACAATTCATATCAAGGAAGTTCGGCCAGCTTTTCCGTTAACCGAAAATGCCACTTCGGCTGACCGAATTACATTCGGTCAGATTTCCAGAGGCTTGATTTTCTGGGCAATCTGATCAGGGAAGTTCGGTCAGATTTTCGGCTAACCGAATTCAGTTCGGTCAGATTTCCAGAGAGTGAACAAAAACTGAAAACACACCTGAACGACATCAGTCGGCTATCAGTTGGCTTTCGGCTAACCGAAATACCCATTTCGGTTAGCCGAACTGCACCCAGAACTCAATTCTGAGTTCGGATTTTCTGAAGCTAAAACCTTGGATTTTTGCTTCCTAAGGTCCTAACATGTCTTAAATACACTATCATTCATAAACATATAAGTACTTGCCTCTATGAAGATTAATTGAAGGAAAACCTCTTGCATAGCTTGAGCTTGAGCTTAAAATCCTCAATTGAAGTCCTCTTTCAAGCTTAGACTCCAAGAAACTTGGATTCTACTTGAGGAAGAAGATGAAGAAGAAGAAACCTCTTCTAAAATTACTTGCAAAGCTTCACTTGATGCTTGATGGAGATGAAAATGGAGAAAGAAAGAGAAAAGAGGAAAGATGGAGGCTAGGGTTTTGGAAAAAGAGTTCCAAAGAACTCTCTTAGCTTACATAAGCCTTCAAAGTGTATTTAGCCCCTTCATTATTCATTAATTACAATTCAAGTCAAATGAAGGGTCACTTGACTCAATATTCGTCAAATGACTTCGAGTCTTTGATGAAAGTGAACGTACTCCTCGAGATACGCGTGTTGGCATCGAGAGTTTCCGTATTCGACGAAATACGTATAAAGTCGTATTTACACAAAAGTCCCTCAATTCCTAGTTTGAGTTAAAAAAAACTCATTCAATCCATTTCACAAGCTCATTAGGCTTAAATCATACTCTTAAGGCTAAACCAAGTCAATTTGGTCCTAAGCCCTCTTTAATTCAATTAAACACGTTTAGCTAGCCATAAGTTCAATTAATAAGAGTTAATCGTGATTAACTCGGGACGGGGTCTTACAACTCATTAAAACTAAAACATCTATTTATATTTATTTTCTACTTTATTGTAATTATTTAGTAATTAAAGTAATTATTTAAGTATCACAGAAGCAAGTCTCGTTGACACCTTTTTTCCTCAGGAGCTACGGTGATTGCACCTCTCTCACTGTATATATTTGATTCAGATTTGATAAAGATCGCAGGTTTAGTTTCTGGTCTTACTCTTTAGGATTTCATTTCTTGTAGTTCTTTCCAGGTTTGATTCCTTATCTTATCTTCTTTCTGATTCTCTTTTTACGTTTAGTTTGCATGTTCTACTGTGATCCTCAATTACGTACATGTGTTTTCTTGTTTGATGGTTTCAGTTGGGTATAAAATGCTGGTTATTCATGGCGGGCGAACTTTCAAAACAATCTTAGTCAAGGATTTTTACATGCATTACATCTCGAACCTCTATTCGACAGGCATCCAAGGGAAAAGGAAGAAACCCGCTTCACTCTCATTCTCTCTCACTATCATGGTGATTGGCGAATCATGTTTAATTCTTATCTCTTCTTTTATATTGTGCTAGTTTTTGTGGGATTATTTTTCTTTTTCAGTTGTGCTCTTTTCCATATCCATTCACAGAACATACCATTTGAGGGCTTATCTTGAAATGTTGTGTTATGGGGATAATTCTTTTTTCCCCATAAAAACTATACTGATCTAAAGAACAGCCTGATAATTTATTTCTTTTCACCTGCCTGCCAAAAAACTGAGTTGCTCAGAATCCAAACATCATTCAGAAGGTCACTAAGAATTGGATCCAGCAGATCGAAAGTAGGCCAGAGTTGTTAGTTATTGTTGCTTGGTTAAACAGTTCCGTGCAAATGAGGTTTTGCACGGCCAATAGGTTCCACGCAAATGGTTATCGCACGTCAGTAAGTTGCCGTGCAGAACCTCATTTGCACGTTACTAAAGTGCTGTGCACATGTACTTTTGAGCGGAACATCATGGCCGTGCAGTGTGTTATATTATATAATTCTTTCCATTTTGATCAAAATCATACAAGTTCATCAAATGAAACACATATCATACATATCCATATAATCATAGAAGTTCATACATAAAAAAGTGTATCCTCAAAACATCCATTAAAAAAATGGATACATCCAAAAAAAATCCATACATCCATCCATACATCCATAAGAAAAACCCTTACATCCAAAAAAAAAAAAAACCATTCATCTTAAAAAATTCCATCCATACATCCTTAACAAAAGAAAAAGGACCACAAATGGGGCCCCTCATTCCATCACGGATTTGTACGTCGTCAGTACGTCACCGGCAAGCCCTCCAGTATCTCGAGGGTGGTCTGCAGTGCCCGATAATAGAAGTCTGCAGGCTGCTTCGTTCGTGCAATCGTAGCACGGAGATGGTCCTTCGCTCGACGGATCTGTAAGAAACAATTAAATGTGTCAATACTTAAGATAATCATAACAAATGGATGCATAATGTTTCGAAAAACTTTAAACCCTCACCACTCTTGGAGTCGGGTCATCTCGATCCTCATTAGGGTGATAGTGGGAATGACGATCGGAGTTCTGTACTCGAGGGTGTGAAATCCTAAAAAACCACTCGAGGTAGTCGGGTGAGCACTCCCATGGATGTTGCGCTCGATGGCCGCGATGCGCTAGGGATAATACATGATTCTCCGAAGTAACCCAGTACTGGTCTAACACTCATAAGGACAGATAAGTCGGCCGGACCGCCGGGGATAGGACCCTCCCCTGCCGCCGCTGCGGGAGGACTGGATGGCTGCGTCTCCTCGTCTGAGGAATCATCCTACCCTGCTGCCGCTGCAGGAGGACTGGACGGCTGCGCCTCTTCCTCTGAGGAATCATCCTCTGAAGAACTGTCAATATGCTCCTCAACCGGCTCCGGAAGTGGATCCTGCTTCAATTTTCGTCTTCGTTCAGACGCCGTTGGCCGTTGACGGCCGGCGGTCGAAGTACTCGCATGCACACCTCGGTGACGCGGTCTTGCGACACCAATCTTGGTCCGAACTCTCGATGATTCGCTAGAAGAACTAGCCCGTCCACCTTTCGTCTGTGAGCTGCCACCACGGCGAGCTGGTCTTCTAGGCATTTCTTCAAATCTATTAAAAATGAAAATCAATAAGAGGAAATAGCGTAATTGAAGATATTAGATTTTTTGTAATGCTCGGTTCAAATATACCGTGCATATTTGATTTTGCACGGCGCAATGAAAACGTGCATTTTGTGTTCGCACACCATGATCGTATTGTGCATATTTTATATGCTCACTCAATACATTCCGTGCATATAAAAAATGCACGGCTTAGATGGGTTGTGCATATAATATCTGCACGGCATCGATGTGCTGTGCATATAGTCCCTGCACGTTTCTAGATTGCCGAGCAGATCGCAAACGACTGTTTGAATAAAAAGAAGAAGAAAAATGGACAGGGAAAATTTGGAGTTCGAAACTCCCATCCATGTCATTCATTAGGGACTTCCCTATTTGTTGCAAACGTCTATACTCTCTAATGCATAAATTACAACCTAATGCATAAATTACAACCTAAAAAAGTATGTGAAAATGATAAACCTATGAACAAGAAGACGAAAAAGAAGAGCTCACGGTGATGAGAGCAGTGGAGAAGAGGTCGACGGAGAAGAGTTTGACGCTTCCGCAATTCTCAAATTTCAAAACCGTCGATGAGGGAATGGAGAAGGAAATGAACGACCTTCTTCTTCAAGTGTGGGTAGTATGGGTATTATGGTGGGTGGGCTCACTATTTTTTTTTTTTAAATATCTTGAGTGTGGTGAGCTCAGCAAATGGCTGTGTTCAACACTTTTGGTGGGTGCATATAGAATTTCCCTTTTATGTTTAAAGCTGTCCTATCCAATCCCATTCTACATGAAGGCATGGGAGTTTGAATTGGATGTAGTGTTGAGTAATCATCTATGTTTTCAAAACCACGAAGGAGGAAAATATGCACTATAACATATAATAAAATGTTTTCCCTAAACTGCCTAGGACGTTTTCTCTGGAGGAAGTAACAGTTATTTCTTATAAACAGGAACGCATCCAAACAATGAAGACATTTTGTACCATGGAACTAACGGATGAAGTGTCAAGCTCTTAAACACCTAACAACTTGCACAAGGGCAGAGACATCTTCACCATAATTTCTGGGAGTCGGTGCTTAAAAACATATACAGTGGATGTGCAATGTCTTGCTAACTCACTTTTGATGGAGTTGGATTTTCTAGGAATATCTGCTATATCAAAGGCAATCAGAAAATGAAATCTCCACCATATTAAGTTCTCCATAACTTACACAGAGTGGAAATATGAGTTTTCATTGAGCATTCGGTTGTCCAAGAACCTAACCTTCTTATGATCCAGATAGATGGTTCTATTGTGGATGCGTGATAACCTAGAAATTCTGCCTGAACATAAGTAGATCCGTTTCTTAATTTCTGTCAGTCGAGCACCACATGATACCTTAAGGAATGGCTCCATGTTAAGCTAAGAAATCATATTTGAGGAATTTCCCATTATTACTGCCTGCACTAACATGCACAGTGAGATACTCCAAAGGAGAGAATCAATATGCAATACCATTCCAAAAAAAAAGTAGAATGGATCCTTCATGCAGCCCAAGCTATGATGTTGGTATTCATCGGAGTGTTTCTTGGTGATCTTTTAGTTAAAAAATGGAAAGAAGATCATTACTTTCCAAGTTAAATAACTATCTGGTATGATCATTACTGTTTTTTTGAACTTCCAAGAAATACAGGAGATCTTTTTATGAACTATTTTGAATTGGATTTTATTATTTAATGTCTTTTAAGCACAAATTTTCCTATGTTGTATTCATATTATTGAGGGAACCATAACTTCCAGGTGGTTTGCAAGTTGGAGGTGGAATCAATTCAGAAAATGCTTTGAGTTATATACAGGAGGGAGCCAGCCATGTGATTGTTACGTCGGTATGGAATTGGAATATGTTGACATCACCATGCTTGATAGATCTCTTATATATTTTTGTAATTTAACATTCAGTTTTGATGCTAGTCTTAGTTTACCCTTGAACTAACATTGAGGGTAATAGTACCAGAAATTATATGCAATATCTTACTTCAGTGGGCCCAATGTGGCCAAGGATGTTTCTAAATCTCCCAGATTACTTGATTCCGGCCATCCAATCTTTAATCTCTTTTCCTGAACTGATGCTCTAACTCTATCTGTTTAAAACCCATAAGGAATTGAACATTTTAGAGTTTTTTCTTCTGAGTGGTGCAATAAACTCTGCATTTATTGGGCCATCATCCCTAGAGTTTCACGTAGTGGATTGCATGCACCCAAAAATCACTTATCAAAGTGATTCACTGTTGTTGGACTGACTTCAGTCTTTTGGGCCTTTGAATAGATGGCTGTAAGAATTCAACCAGGGAAATTTTTTTGAACCATCCTTTATCCACAGCGAGAACTTCCTATCCCATAGTCCACTGTGAGTAGGTGATCACTGATCACAACTGTGGTCAAGACATGGAATGTAGAGCACATGGAAGATGTATGATGCAAGATATTTGGAAAGCACCTGTTTAGCAATGCGTGGACTCTTGTGCTGGGGATGGCAGTCATAATGTGTATTCAAATATTCAAACATCTATCGACTTAAAAGATCCTACTTCTTTAGCTTATTTTTTTGTTAATGTTTTCCGGTCTCTTGTTCTTGATTTATTCTTGTATGCTGCAGTATGATTCAGTGATGGACAGATGGACCTTGAAAGACTCAAACAACTTGTTCATATGATAGGAACACAAGGGCTTGTATTGGATCTTAGTTGTAGAAAGAAGGTACATAATTTCCATAATTATACCACCTTCTATTAATGAAAGACCTGAAATTTATTTAGCAAAGAAGGTATTATCAATAATTCATTATTATTTCTTGTTTCCCAAAGAAATTCATGTATATGTCTTAAGTTTTCTCAACATCATCATCAAAGCCTTGTCCCAACTATGCTGGAGTTGGCTACATGAATTCTATATATTCATTTCGATCTATCCTTCCCCTTGGCGGGCCATCAACCTACATAGTCAAACTTTTTCTTACCGGTGCCGTTGCCGGCCTGCGTTTGGACATTCCCAAACCATGTCAAATGGGTTTTCCTAATTTTATCCCCTATTGGTGCTACACCTAAATACTCTAGAAATTGATCATTTTTAATTTTATCCTTTCTAGTTTTACCACACATCCACCTCTACATTCTCATTTCTGCTACATCCATTTTGTGCATACGTCACTTCTTGATTGACCAACATTCTGCTCCATAGGTCATAGCTAGTCTAATCACCGTCCTATAAAATTTTCCCATCAATTTTGTTGGCATTCATTGGTCACAAAATACTCTAGAAGCAAGTCTCCACTTTAACCAACCCATTTTTATCCTAGGTTCCATATCTTTATCAATCTCCCCATCCTTGCTAATTAACAAGCCAGGGTAACGGAAAGAATTTCTATGTGGTGTCTCCTGGGTCTCAATTCTCATAGTAGTTTCAGCTCTTTGTGTATGCCCACAGAAGTTGCCCTCCATATATTCTGTCTTTGTACGATTTATTTTATAGCCTTTTGATGCTAAAGCCTCCGGCTATTTCTCAAGTTTTGCACTCACACCATCTCTTGATTCATCCACCAATACTATATCATCTGTAAACAACATACACTAAGGTACCTCATCATATGAGCAGTCAACTCATCCATTATCAATGCAAAGAGGTAAGGCCTTAGGACCGACCCCTAATGCAAACTTATGGTCACTGGGAACTCACATGTCTCTCCATAGTTAATTCCCACACTCATTACCACTCCTTCATACATGTCTTTACTAATTTCAATCTAATCTCTTGGAACATTCATTTATTTAAAACCTACCAAATTAAACATCTAGGTACGCCATCATATGCTTTTTCTAGATCGATGAAGACCATATGCAGAATTTTCCTCTTCGCTTGATATTTTTCCATTAATTTCTTAAGTAAGAAGGTAGCTTCCATAGTTGACCTCCCTAGCATAAAACCAAATTGATCTTATGATATCTTGGTCTTTTGTCTAAGTCTTTGCTCCATACTCTCCCATAGCTTCATAGTATGACTCATAAGTTTATGACTCATAAGTTTAATCCCATGGTAGTTTGTACAGTTTTGTATTTCTCTCTTATTCTTATATATAGGTATTGTAACACTTTTCTCCATTCATTTGACATCTTCTTTGTCATTAATATCTTACTGAAGAGCCGAAATCCCCCTAACTTCTCTTAAGCATTTCCAAGCCTCTATAGGAATGTCATCTGGACCTGTAGCCTTTCCTGTTTTCATTTTTTTAATGCTTTTGTCACTTACATCAACCTAAATCTGTGGAAAAAAATATGTTCTACTCATGAAGTATCCTTTCTTGTTCTTAAGTTTTCTCAACAATTAAACAAAAATAGTTTGTTTGCACAAACATTGAAGCAATAATTTATTGTTGCTAACGTTCAATGGGTCGGGCTAGTTTGTTGGTTCTCCAGGCCTAAGTAGTCATGGGTCAGCCAAGGGTAGGTTGGCTCTATATGTTCTTGCCTGGTTTTTTATTGGTTTGGGCTGGGCCACAGTCATTGGTTCATAAGGTTATGTTGAAGGGCTACTTGTGGAAAGTGCTAGGAGAAGAATGACTAAAGCCCTGAAATTGAGGTGGAATCATATTGACAATTGTATCTGATAACCATAAGGATGGAGAAGTTAGGAAAAAATCCATCTAATGCCATTCTCCGTGCTTTCTCAAAGTCATAGTGGAATGTCTAACTGTTAGTTTGGCCAAAATATTAAAGCCAAATGATTTTCTCCATGAAAATTATTTCATTACCTTGTTTGAGGAAGGTTAAAGAGAATGATAGGTATTCATTTTGAAGCATTTTTAGTATGATTTAAAATCATTCTAAACTCTTCATGCTCAGGATGGGCGGTACACAGTTGTCACCGACAGATGGCAGAAGTTTAGTGACTTGTTTCTTGACAGGAAGACTTTAGATTTTCTTGCCTCTTATGCTGATGAATTTCTGGTTCATGGTGTTGACGTTGAGGGCAAAAGGTAATGTTTCTAATATTACCATTTCATGTTATATTCATACTTGGATATAAATTTTTTTGATGGAATGTTAAAAGATACCTACTTCTCATTTTACCTCCACTTTCTGCTCTTTGGGTTCTTATATTCAGGCAACACTAAGGTCCGTTTAGTGTACAGTTTATTGAATCTTTCAGACAGTCCATACTTGTTGGCCCCATTTTTTGGCAATCGAAGTTATTGATCTGATGGGCCTAACTATAGATGCTTTTCTAACCTCTCAGGGCGCGCGCGTGTGTGTATATATCTATTAAAATTAAAATTTATAAAAAGAACTCTTCAATCAGTAGCCTGCTAGGCTGCTACAAATGGATTGTTGATGGGGCAGATCCTAACTCTTATTATGTTCACGCTGCATATGGGGAAAGAATCTTGTTTGATGGGGCAATCGTGAGAGATGCTACTCACGGGGCCCCCAGGCTGTGGCATGCTGTCGCCGACCCGTAGGCGTAGTGGGCCTGGTTTATCGGCTGCCAGGATTTTTAATGGGTGTGGTATGGTTGGATGGGCCTACTACAGGGCCTGGTGTCCAGATCGGGCCCTTCGTGTGAGTTGGTGATTATTTCA
This sequence comes from Litsea cubeba, assembly GCA_012931725.1. NCBI lineage: Eukaryota > Viridiplantae > Streptophyta > Magnoliopsida > Laurales > Lauraceae > Litsea > Litsea cubeba. The sequence continues at coordinate 43,174,110 of CM022948.1, read as the reverse complement.
GGGGTTCTGAGCCCTTGATTTGATTCTATGCATCCATCTAAGCAAGAGGCTGTTCCCCAATCTCATCCATTTAATCTTTATCTGCGTCAACTCTGCAGTTTGAAGACCATTATACTGTGAGGCACTTTAAAATCATGTGATCAGAGTGATATTTGACTAATTGTAATTCTCAACACCCGATAAAAGTCTTACCCTACAGCGTGCTTTGGATGCTTCCTAAAAGTGTGTCTCATTGCATAAATCCATCCTTAAAATCATCTCATCGAATATACATAGGTAGATGTGCGAGCGTGCAGCGTCCACACAACCATGTGCTATTCTCTAGGTCATAGTAGTCACACTGTCACAGCTCCCATTTTCTGGAGAGAGCTTATCCACAGTAATTTGCATGAGCCAAGGGCCATTTCTCTGTCTCTGTATTCTGCTTTGGTGCTTAAACAAGCTACAACGTGGGTATTTTTCTTATTTTGAAGTATCAACCATCATAGACCATCCTAACTTGTCTGAGTGACAATATTCACTAATATCTATATTGCCATGAGCTCCATTAGTGGGCCTTTTCCTGGGGAGATCTTCATGTATTGCAAGATTCAATACCATTCATCTAGATGGTGAGAAACATCAAGCATCTAGGTGGACCCTACAGGGAGGTACTTACCTGATCATTAGCCTACATACATGTATGTATAATTCTTCGCTCAGGCCACTGAATATTTTTCTCTTAAGTTTGTAAGCTGGCATCTATAAGCCATTTTTATCCATGTTACTCCTCTTGAAAAGAAAAGTCTTTCACTGGCATGTATTATGCCATTTCAGTGGAAATTATAAGCTCAAATTGTTGTTCTGTAGTGGAAATTAGACTGTGCAGCTACAGTTTTTGTTTCATTTATTTGCTCACCCATTTATCACAGGTTAGGGATTGACGAAGATCTCGTGGCATTGCTTGGACGATTCTCAGCAGTGAGTAGTACTCCTATTTTCAGTTGTACGATATGTATTTTTTCTTTTGTTTGGGAGACATTCAAAATTCCCCTTCCATTTTGAGAATTTCTTAAAAGACCAATTCACATTTTAGTTCCCAAATCAATGGGATAAGGCTTCAATGATAATGATGATGATGATGTTGACGACGATGACGACAAATGTGCTTTCCATCCAATGTCTAAGATATTAGTTGAATGAATGAAGCATGTCTGTTTTCTTCCTGATCATCTATAATTATAAATTTGGCTACTTGTGTGTAAAATACCATTCAGTGAATGGAATTGAATTCAAACCTATAAAATTATCATTGGTGCACCCTTGGCAATGGTTCTGGACCATCTTATATGTATACTAGCTCTTGGTTGCACGTTTGCCCAAACAAGTAGATTGGAGGCTCCTAACCTAGTAAAGGCCAGCAGCAGTTTAGAGAAAAGTCTAGAGGTTTGATGATTAAAAATGAACAATTGCTGGAGGTTTTGACCTTTGGCTTTCCATAAGATGGCCTCTTATTTGGTCTAAATTTACTGCATAATCCCAATTCTCATGCCATTTTACCATTTCTTAAATGGTATTCAACACATACTGCTGGTGATTTGATGTGTGAGTTGGGACTTGGGTCCTTGTATCTCCACTTAATAGATTAAGGGCCCATTTCTTTGTAGGAATTTCTGGAATTCTGTTAGAATAATAGTCATGATAGGACAACAGGTCAACAAAAACGGCTGCAAGTGTAAAATAAAAAAAAAAGAATTGACAGAATGCTGTCTGCCAAAACCGATGGCAGAGTGCACTCTCGCTATAGCGAGAGTACACCTCGCTATAGCGAGGGTAGCGCAGGAAGCCCAGTTTGGTCCGGACTTTGTGATAAAGTTTGGAAAAGGACTCTTATTCTAAGTGGATAATTATAAGGAGTCTTAAGCACGAATTAGGGGCTATTTATAGGGTATTACTCTCAACCCTATGAGACACCACCACTCTCATTAATCTGAGTTAGAGAGATCATAAGAGAGAGTTTATTCTCTAGAGCCATTGAGAGATCATTCTGAAGGCTGCTCTAGAAGGTTGCTGTTGCTTCTGCTTTTCGAAGGAGAAGATTGTTCATCTTGTGCTGGCAAGGTGCGAGGAGATCAAGTAAGGAGAACGGGGCACGTGGATTTCGTGTCAGTGGATTCTTTGCAAGAATAACTATAGTCCTGAGGTCGAGGTACAGACTGAGGTACAGGAGCTAGTGAGTATATCTTGTAACTGTTCGTGAACTCTTGATTTCTGGTTCGTGGTTTTACTCCCGGAAAGGGTTTCCACGGTAAAATTTGTGTCTGCCTTCTTGTGGTGTGTGATTGGTAGATAGCTAGTTCTATATTATTTGATTGATTTATTTCCGCTGCATTGATTGGTTAAATTAGAACTAGTAGTATTCCATTCTAGTGGGTCCTAAAAAACCTTCAAGTGGTATCAGAGCAGGTTATACTATTTTATTGTGTTGATCCAAATATTGCTAGAATGGATATCTACCGCGAAGGCACTTCAACCAATAAGCCTCCTCTGTTGGATGGTAGTAATTATGCTTATTGGAAAGCCATGATGATTGCCTTCTTAAGAGCCATAGATCTGAAAGTTTGGAAATCTGTTGAGAATGGCTATTCCTTGCCCACTATTACTGCTAATGGGGTAACTGGTCCCAAACCTGAAGATCAGTGGAATAAGGAAGAAGAGTTGGCTGCCACTTGTAACTCTAGGGCTTTGAATGCTATTTATAATGGAGTTAATATGTCTGAGTTTCGTAGAATTTCTACATGTACTACTGCAAAAGAAGCTTGGGTTATTCTACAGACTGTACATGAAGGGACTGACACTGTCAAACAGTCGAAACTTCAGAAATTGTATACAGCCTTCGAAACCATAAAGATGGAAGATGATGAAATTTTTGATGATTTTAATTCGAAGCTGAATGCAATTGTGAATGATACCTTTACTTTAGGAGAACCAATTCCTGAAAACAGAATTGTTAAAAAGATTTTGAGGTCTCTCCCAGAAAGGTTTGATGGAAAGGTTGTGGCCATAGAGGAAAATAAAAATCTGAATACACTCAAAGTTGATGAGTTGGTTGGCAATCTACAAACTTTTGAAGCAAACCTTAGGTCTAATGGGACGACAAAATCTCAAGGTATTGCTTTGAAAGCGTTGAAAGAATCATTCAAGAAAGCGTCCAAGGAATCATATAAGAAAGCTGCAAGTGATTCAGATTCAGATTCCGAGGAAACTGATCCCCAAGTTGCTGTACAATTCATGAAGCAATTTAAGCTTTTTATGAAGGGACAGAAAACCAATGTGAAGATCCCTAAAAATTCTGAAAAGAAGAAATCTTTTAAAGGGATTCAATGTTATGAGTGTCAAGGCTATGGACACATTGCTAATGATTGTGGAAACAAAAAATCTAAAAAGAAGGCCTTGAATACTACTTGGGAAGATGACACTTCTGATGAGAGTGATGAAAATTCTGAGTCTGACACTGGCAAGGGGAAATTTATTGCTTTTATGGCAACTTCTAGTTCTGTTGCTTCCCATGTTTCTTCTGAAGCTGAGACTGATCAAGATACTGAGTCAGAGGAAGAACCAGATTGGAAAGCTGAATATGATACACTTTTCAAGAAAACCATGAAAATGGTTAAAGTAAATGAAAAAGTTGCTATTAATTGGCAAATGTCTGAAGAGCAGAATTCCTCCTTGAAAGCTGAACTTGCAGATTCACTTGCAAAAGTACAAAACTTGGAGGATGAAAATAACAAGTTGACTGACAGATTGACTGCAGAATCACAAAAGTGTGACTTACTTGATTCTGATATGAAGACCTTGAAAGCAGAAAATTCTGATTTGAATGGAAGACTCAAGATGGTTCTATCTGAGTTAGACACTGTTAAAGCTTCATTGAATAGGATGAACACTGGATCTAAAAAATTAGATGACATCCTGTGCAGTCAAAAAGCAAACACTAATAAGCATGGTATTGGCTACGCTGATGGAGCATCCACCTCAAACGCCAAAGGTAAAAATTGTTTTGTTAAAAATTCAGTTATTACTAATCCGGTTGTTAGTGTTGCAAAGAAAGCTCCAAAGAAGCAGAATGTGTTACGTCCTGAACGAATTCCCACTTGTCATCATTGTGGCATTAAAGGACACATTCGACCCCATTGCGACAAGCTGCAAAGTTTACTGAATCAAAAGCAATGGAAAACGCAGAAGGCTGAGCTGAAAAAGAAGAATACCAAAGCTGTCTGGGTTAAGAAAGAAGATCTCTCTTCTGTATTGGTACACACTTTGCTGAAATATTTAAATTTACAAGTGTGTGTGCCTAAGCTTCCTCACCCCTGATCTGCAAGATCAAGCCCCCACCCCAGTGCTGATACGAAGATCTTTCTGAGGGGGAGTCAATATTAAGGGGGAGCTACTGCATCCAGGTTGACAGAAGCTGCATGATTATATTTGTTTGTCAATTATGGACAAAAATAGGGGGAGAAGAAAGGAGCTAGGAAGAATGGATTTAGGGGGAGCTTTAGAAGCCAAGGCAATTCAAGAGCTACATGTTCAAGCAAAGGGAATACATGATCTACAGTGCTGAATTTTTTTTAAATTCAATGTATTTTGGGTTTTACTTTTGGGTAGATCAAATTGTATTTTTCTAGGGATTTTGTCCAAGAATTGCCAAAAGGGGGAGATTGTTAGAATAATAGTCATGATAGGACAACAGGTCAACAAAAACGGCTGCAAGTGTAAAATAAAAAAAAAGAATTGACAGAATGCTGTCTGCCAAAACCGATGGCAGAGTGCACTCTCGCTATAGCGAGAGTACACCTCGCTATAGCGAGGGTAGCGCAGGAAGCCCAGTTTGGTCCGGACTTTGTGATAAAGTTTGGAAAAGGACTCTTATTCTAAGTGGATAATTATAAGGAGTCTTAAGCACGAATTAGGGGCTATTTATAGGGTATTACTCTCAACCCTATGAGACACCACCACTCTCATTAATCTGAGTTAGAGAGATCATAAGAGAGAGTTTATTCTCTAGAGCCATTGAGAGATCATTCTGAAGGCTGCTCTAGAAGGTTGCTGTTGCTTCTGCTTTTCGAAGGAGAAGATTGTTCATCTTGTGCTGGCAAGGTGCGAGGAGATCAAGTAAGGAGAACGGGGCACGTGGATTTCGTGTCAGTGGATTCTTTGCAAGAATAACTATAGTCCTGAGGTCGAGGTACAGACTGAGGTACAGGAGCTAGTGAGTATATCTTGTAACTGTTCGTGAACTCTTGATTTCTGGTTCGTGGTTTTACTCCCGGAAAGGGTTTCCACGGTAAAATTTGTGTCTGCCTTCTTGTGGTGTGTGATTGGTAGATAGCTAGTTCTATATTATTTGATTGATTTATTTCCGCTGCATTGATTGGTTAAATTAGAACTAGTAGTATTCCATTCTAGTGGGTCTTAAAAAACCTTCAAATTCATATCTGCTGGAGTTTGCCGAATTTGAGATGCTGGAATTCTGAAATGCTGCTGAATTCCATGTTTCTTTCATGCCGGAGAATTTCATACAAATTCCCTGAATTCCACAAATGCTGAGTGGAATTTTACATGTTTCATGGCATAAGCATCCACTTCAAGGCAGACCATGGACTAGGTAGATTATAGTTTCATTATTCTTTTGTTTTCAAGAGATTCTAAGACTCCAATATCTAACCAAAGACGGTTTTGTATGCTAAGAGCCAGAGTCTAATTATCCGCACAAAACACCACTGGTCGTAATTCGAAGAGGATCCCTACTCCTCCACACGTCAACTTCTAAATAAATAACACAGTCCATATTAAGAGTCCTCCAACCCAATTCCACATCAATCTTCATCTATAAACCAAAGAAAAAAAAAATGATCCACGACCATTCAATGCACAGTTCAACAGCATATCTTCCTTCCACCATGTTTAATAGACCCCGCAATTACAATCCCTAATTCAATGGAGATCACAATCACAATTCCCTCACTTGAAAGAAACTACCCCACTAAGAACTCCTCACCCAAGATTACCGCCCACCCATCCCACGTGTACGGCCCAAAATCCTCCACATCATAACGCCCCACGCGCACACATCTATGCACCACCAGCGCACATCCCTCATGGTCTCTTCTTCCTCCTGTCCTCGTCGCATGAATCCACTGCAGACATCCTCCAGAAGGCTCCCACCTACCTGCTTGACCCAACAGGAGAACACCGCGCCCATCTATGCGTACCACCTGAAATGGTACTCCCTAAACAGAGGAAATCTCCAAGGATCGCACTGGCAAGAGGTTGCTGATTCTGTAGCCGGCACCTACGTACATGTGTCTCCGCCCAAAACCTCCCTTCAGAGCCATCACAAGATCAAGAGGCTCTGGAAATGGTACTGGAACAAGAAGCAGCGATCCTTGTCATTGTCCCAAGAACGAGATCAGCGCCGACCGCTGGATTTCTAATATTCCAACCAAGCTTACTGGAGTTTCAGAATTTGAAATGCTCTTGGGTGGGGCTAGCATTTTGGAATCCACTAGCAGGAGTTTCACCTCAGTCAACTTGAGGGGGAGTATTAACGAATAGAATTTGAGAATTCTGACCGCCTTGAAACTGAGATTTCCACAAAAAAACATTGAATTTCTGACAAAAATTCTTGAATCTACATACAGTCTAAACCTTTCATAAATGCTTGTAAAGAAACAGGTACTAAAGGAATTCACGGACCCCATAATGCCTTCGCAACCACTTGTCTCTCATGGAAGAATGAATGCGTTGTTCCAAAGTTGTGCAAAGAAAGGAAAGTACTCTAGATTCAGGGAAGAGAAAGCCTTCAACTCTTCCCGCATTTTTCATAGGCTTTGTTATAAATCAAAATCTAAATTATATAACAACTTGAGGAGATGCACAATATCCTTTGGTGGTGGTGGTGGTGGTGGTGGTGCTACTGCTGCTGTCATTTTTTATTTTCTATTCTCTGTCCCAAAGTTGTCAATATTGTAGTGGGTGTTTCACTTGGACCGTAAGAATAAAACAAGAGGATTTTACCAAAAAAATCACCTTAGATGCGGACTACACCAAAAAGGCTCTCTTAGTTCCTGCACAATTTCGGATTTTTTTTTTTTTTTTTGAAATGGGGGAGGGTTGATATCGACCCTTGCTTTAATGAGGGTCAATATCTTTCGCCAAAAAGCCCTAATTTTCCCCTTATCTTTCTCCTCCCCTCTTCCCCAACCTACAATTTTATCTTCCCATATTTGGATGATGCCATTGGAATCAGCGGATTGAGTTGTCACTCGTTTTACTCAAGAGCATGGAACATGTTCCATCTTCCAATGGAAAAAAAAACAGATATCGGCAAACTGTCTATTCTCGAATACCTTTTATCGGCAAACTGTCTGTTCTCGAATACCTTTTCTTCGCCACTCCAGCTGATCCCCACACCTTTTCTTCATTAGAAAATCAAAAGGATTGGAGTCTAGCGGTCCTTGACTCTCTTTCAGATAATAATATAACCACACTAGAGAAGAAACTGAAATTGAGAAATAGTTATCAGTTACTACCCAGGATACGGTGTTATATGTGTTTGTTTTGGTGGAACTCACTGGAGAGATATTAACAGCGAGAATTAGCGGGGAGTGAAGCGACAGACCCAATTGTTAAGTTTCTAGAGTAATTGACTGAAATGGACTGGGTTAAACTACAAAACACTGGTGATTGGATGCTCTTCTTCTTGAGGGATCCCCTTGAGCCCCTCACTGTGTACAAAATCTGAGGCCCATTGCGTTTGGGGACAAAAAAAAAACAACAACAACAACAACGGAGGTGGTACTTCCATGTGAGGGAAACTAATAGGGCCTTTTTAGTGTAGTTCACATCTAAGGTGGTTTTTTTTGGTAAAATCCTCACAACAATTTACTGTTTTGTTTTGAATTGATGCAACAATAATATTTAAAATGTTCTGGAAAAAGGAGTTCTTAAGGCCACAATTAAAATTCAAGCTCTCCTTTGTTAATAAGTTTGGTGGAGATAGATGAATAAATGATTGGTTAGGGCCTTCGTCCTTAAGATGAAGATCTTTAAGAAAGAATTTGGTAGGTATATTCTGACTTTTATCTCTTGATTCCTTTCTTATGAGTCAGGGATTGAAACTTAAAAGTACCTAAATGTCCTAGAACGACCCCTAATTTCATGTTGCAAATCCCAACAGAGTTGGGACAAGGCTTTGATGATGATGATGATGATGATGATGATTTGGCCAAAAGCTGTGGGAAACAGATTCTATGAAGGAAAAAGATTCTGTGAACTGATCCACATTCAAGTCTTGACATGTGTTAACTTGGATTCTAAGAATCTCAATAGTGCAGTGATTCTATTAATTACTGCATTAAGTAGAGGGCTCTTGAATCAGCTCATGATTTGATCTATTGATTTGTTTCAATTTAGGACCAAACAGAAATATTGATGATTTATGCAACGCCCCAATTCCGACTACCTAGTTTACCGCCAAGGTACCCAAAGTTGGCGTGCTACTTCCCGAATAATGCGGGAACTTCCATAATCATAGGTCCGCGGTGAGGTCCAATTTAAAACTTTTTAACAACATAAATGATCAATGGTTTGGTGCGGAAGCGTAAAGAAGTATAGCAGAAGCAATGTCAAATAATAGCGGAAGTAATAAGGTATTAAACCATCACGTGTCAAATGTAAGAGGGGACAAATCTGATCTAAATCTCAAAGTAAAGAGTTAAGTACATATCAACTACATAATCCACCCTGCTCACTATAAATGACACTCAAAACCCAAAAAGAAATAACACTCATGCCCCTGGTGCCGGCTCGACCTCCTGATTGGCTGATCCCCATCCGTACTCGTCCACTATAGGTGCCTCGACGAATGCGTCACCCTTAGGGTCGGGGATAATACCTAAGCACCAAATGATGGGTCAGATTCATGGATTTGGCAAGGCACAGTATACAAGGAACATAGGATGTATGCATCAAAAGGAATCAAGACGATGATAATATCATAAGATAAGCAAAAATACAACTGCTAGGCAATTGAGCGTTGTGGAGACTCGTTCCTAGAAATACCTAGTGGGACCCAATTTGACCAAGTCAACCATAGGTTATCCCATTTAATAGGTAATTAGCATGAGTAGTTAGTGATTCTGATTAATTGAGCCTAGTTTATAAGATTATGACCCTTGTGAGATTAATAGTGTTTTCCTAGAATTAATTATCTAATTAGAGGCCTTAGTTGTAGTCCTAATTATAGATGAGTTTCTCTTAGAGAGTTGTGCAATTAACCTTAGGATGACCCAACTACCCATAGCCTAACCCATTAACCCATTAATTATATAAGGGCACTCTAGTCTTTCCTACCCCACCTTTTCCCTTCTTTTTGGAAATTTCAATACCTTAAATGACCTTGACCTCCTTTATTCTCTACCAAGTAAACATGGACACTTTTGTCATAATAAATAGCCTACCTTAATTGCCCTTAAGCTCCTTTATTCACAACCACTCATTTGAGGATACTTTGGTCATTATATGAGAATACATATACTACCCTAGTTCTTATCCTTTATTTCTATTAGCCACCAAGGACCCTTTAGTCAATCTATTTTAACATTCCCTAAATACCCTCATCCTTATCCTAAACTTACACTAACAAGAGAGGGCACCTTGGACATTCTTCATCCCACCAATTCCTATAAAAGAAACCTACTACAACCATCTCAAACATTTCCTACACTCTCTTCCTCTCATTTCACTACAATTCTCTTCTATATCTCTCTCCCTCTAAGTTAAGGTAATCTATTTCCCCCTTTTCAATTTCCTTGTAATATAGTCATTTCTCTTTCTTATGCATTTCTCTCTTTGGGAATGGGTGTAGAGATTATAGATCAGCTGTGGGAGTGATCTTAGAGCATTTGGAGAGGAGCCCAAGCTAATTGAGGAGCTTTCTTCCTAATTAGGCAAGTAGACATGTTTAGATTATTTAATTAAATTGATTAACATGCTTAGATTGGTAATTACTGTCTTTTATGGATGCTTGGCATGATTTATGTATTTGGATGGTTGATTGGATGATATGATATGTAGAATTGTTAGTCTAAGCTCTTTTTATGTGTATTTGGCCATTGATGGATGAGAATCCCCCCTTTGGAAGATCAATGGCCCACTTGTGATGAGATCATGATATAGGAGGCGTGTTTGATATTTGGAAGTGTTTGGTGAAGATTGGAATGAAAAGAGAGAAATCCAGGAATTCTGGTATTTGCAACAGCTTTCAGCTAGGCAGGCCGAGCTCAGCTAGGCAGGTTAGCCGAGCTCAGTGCCTGGTTGGCCAAGCTCAGAGCAGGATGATCGAGCTCAGTGCCTAGTTGGCCGAGCTCAGTGCATGGTTGGCCGAGCTCAGAGCAAGATGACCGAGCTCAATGCCTGGTTGGCCGAGCTCAGAGCAGGATGACCGAGCTCGGTGCCTGGTTGGCCGAGCTCAAAACAGTTTGGCCAAGCTCCATGCCTAGTTGGCCGAGCTCAATGCCTGGTTGGCCGAGGTCAAAACAGTTTGGCCGAGCTCAGTGTCTGGTTGGCCGAGCTCAGAGCAGGTTGGTCGAGCTCCGTGCCTGGTTGGCCGAGCTCAGAGTAGGTTGGCTGAGCTCAGTGTATACATTAACCTTTCCCAGATTTGGACCCTTTTATGATTTGATCATGTGTGGGCCCCATTGACCTTCCATTTGGACTGTTTGGGATTCGCTAGACACGAGTCAAGGGTTGGGCTTAACCTTGACCCGTGTAGCCACCTAAGTAGGGTCTTGAGTTGTAAAATAGAACCTGATTTAAGGGTTATGGATGTCTTATGATGCTAAATACCTACAGGAGCACCAAGGATACTTAACAAGCATCTGGGACTCCGTGATCATTGTCTTAGGTGAAGTGGGACCTTGGACCTGAATAGAGGGGCAGCAATCATTGATGGAGTGGTGATATGTGGTACTTATATTGTGAAACGGACACTAAGGTTTGATGATAGGTCCGAACCTCGGATGTAGGCCTTGAGAAGTACTATAAATCAGGGCATCGCACTTAGACTCTGATCAATGATCACGGTCCGTACTGGATGATACGTCAGGACATGGCACTTGAAGTCTTGACCTATAATATTGGGAATATAATGGTAGATACTGATAGACGGGCTGTATAATGAGATAACACTAATTAAGAGTATAGAGAAGCGGAGTTTATAAAAGGTATGCATTATTAACTGTCGGGAATCACAATGATGGATTAGCTATACCCGAACTCCGTGCCTCGTACCCTTGACTACTATCGTCTCATATTAAGGATAATAAGGCTATCCAGTTCGGAGTATCTCCACCTAGTGATCTGTAGATTTATGGATGTATGATTGGTCTGCCGAGGGTTATGATGCCGGCATGGACATTGATATTGATTAGTTTGCCGAGGGTTATGATGTCGGCATGGACATTGATATTGTGATGTGATTGACACAGTAGGTACCAGGTGTGGGTGGGGTACTGAGACCGCGGGCACTCGGATCGGGTGTGTGGATAGACGGTGATATTGATCTAGCACGTGACTGGGACTTGGCCGTGGCTATGGATATTGTTGGTTGAGATAGCACGTAAGACCAATGACCGTGACTTGGCTGTGGCTATGGACATTGATGGATTCTTGGACACTCCTATTCGATGTGACGGCAGTTGTGGGTGGCTATGACCCTCATGGTTGGTGTCCATCTACAGTTGTTGGGACGACGATGATGGGCTGGCCCTGAGCCCCCCACATCCTTTGTACTTCAACTGTTGACGTACCTTTGTGTGCTTCTATGTATGTATATTGGATGTATGAATATTATATATTATGGATGTCATTGTTTATTGTCTTTAATTGCCGCCGTTGATACGGTTGGATCTAGATGCGATGGTTACGACTATGGTAAGGTTACTTCCTCTATTTACTTCTGCTACTGATAACTCTGATGTGCTTGTATGGTTTATCTGATGTCTTGTTGATGATGGATTCTCTTATCTACTTGTTATGCTGTATCAAACATTTATTATACTAATATCTCGATTATCATTCATGCACTACACTCCACACCGTTTTCTGTTGCACTCTGATATTTTATATTATTATCGAGATACTAATCATGCAGGTACAGCTGGGATCAAGTATGGTCTTCTCCCCTATCTAATGATATTATGTATTGCCATCTAAGCATGCCTATTTGCTTGGCTCTTCGAGCCTGACCCAATCCTTGGTGTTTTCAGGTATCTTCTCTTCCGCTTTCTTTGATTGGTAGAATTGCTTGGCGGCTGATCCATTGCCGCAGGGTTCATAGAATGATGCAGTTGGTGCATCGTGAGGCGTCTATTATATAGATCTCTATTATTTCCTTTTCTTGTAGCTAGCCGTGTTAGCCTAGGATTGAATAGTTGGTTTAATTATGGAAAGTACCTTGTAATCCTTTAAAGTGAAATAAAATTTTAGGGCTTTGCCCATTTACTTGCTCATATGAGATTCACACTTGATTATATTATTGGATTTTCCGCATCTCTCAAGTACTTTCTCGTAGCTCCCCGAGATTCGAGGTGCCGGATTTTGGGGCGTTACAAGCGTGATATAACAAGTAGAACCAACATGAAAGTAAAGCATCTAATCTAACCAACCATCAATGTGGCACATTCACACGAGTAGGACACCGCAGGATATTATGCCGCGGCCCTCCCATACTGTAAACCAGTCGCAGCTGGGAAATAAAGTAACATGCAAGGGATGACGAGCCCCGCCAATAATAATAACAATATCAACACTCTCACGCTCAATAGACCGAAACCGGAATCTCATCGGCCGTCTAACCATAGCTCATCATGATAGCTCCAATCAACAACAAATATAGCTCTCACTAAGGATGATCAGTCCAATGGCTAATCTTATAACAACTGAGTGAATGTTAGTGCTGACTCAAGGTAACAAATAAAGGTTTGTGTCTGTCTAGACTTGCCTTGCGTGAGCAAGATCCTATCACGTCCAAACAAGGTCCAAGGTACATGTCCAATCCATACATACAGTCCAAGTCCAAGTCCATCATCAAATCCATTGCCATGACCCACCTTGTCATGGTCTTAGCCCAAAATAGTCCAAGTACATTATCAATATTCAGTCCATTAGTATTCAATTTCTTATCCCATTCATAATGGGTCACAAATCCATAATGACAGTCATCTTCATTCTAAGGTATTACATCAATCCATCCTTAGGCCATATGATGGCCCGCCTAGCCACAGACACGAGCTAATGATCACCATTCCATAATTCTAGGTCACCACTAGAAAGTCCTAAGTCCAGGTCTTCCAATTTCTATTTAATTAACAGGTATAAGCAATGAATAACAACAAGAGTGAAATGAATCAAGTGTGATAAATCCCCAAAACCAAGCCATTCAATGGGGATTAGCAAAGGTCCAACCTAAGTAATGGCTCCCTTTTTAGGTCCAGGTCCATGTTAGCCAATTCAATTCCTAAATGAAGTTTCAGATGCTAAGGAAGTGTATTTTGGTGCTCCTGAAGTTAGGGGCATCTTCAACAACTTTTAAGGATCGAATTAAAATCCAATTTATACACTAGACTGTACTTTAGTGGTCCCCATGAGTCAAGGTTGAACCAAACCATTGACTCATGCTTGGCACATCAATAAAAGTCCGTTTGGATGGTCAATGCGCCCAACAACAGATCACATTGCAAAATTACACAAATCTGGAAATCTCAATCTGCAGCGTACCCGGTCGACATCCTGTAAGGCCGGTCGACTTGGTTACACTGGGAGTCAGGATTCTGACTTCTCCGATCAACATCCTTCCTAGTGTATACGGTCGACATCCAGTAAGGCCGGTCGACCGGGTACAGTGAAATTCTCTTGGAAGCTGACTTGCTTCCCAGGCATTCTACGTAGTGTATCCGGTCGATATTCTGGCCAGGGCGGTCGACCAGGTACACTGAAATTCAGTATCTGAGACACATTTCAGTTCCCGGTTATTTCTCTGGTTTTCTTGTGGATCCGGTCGACATCCTCAGGGGCCGGTCGACCGAGTACACATGAGAACCTATATTCCAAATTTCTGCAACTTCTCCAATTCCATCCAATTTCCATCAAAACTCAACCGAATCTCGTTTATTCATCATGACCTCATACATAAACATCAAAACCACTTCATTCATGACAAATCCATCACCAATTGGGCCATTGATCTTCCAAATGATAGATCTCATCCATCAAGGGCAAAAAATCCATGAAAACAAGCTCAAAAGGCAGATCTAAGCAATCAAACACCCAATTGAACTGAAATTACATAATCAAATGAAAAGAGGCATCCATTCCATGTTAAATACGTATATTGTACTTGCCTCTACTCCAAATGCAATGAAAATGGTTGAAATAAGAGAAATCCAAGCTCTAAGATAGAAATCCAAGCTTCTAAGGTCTCCAAGCTCTCAATCAATCCCAAAATACAGATCTAGAGAGATATATAACACCTAATCCCTGATCCACAAGAGAATTGCAATAAGGAATGGAAATTATAGAGAGAGAGAGAAGGAAATTACATGAAATTGAGATGAGGAAAAAAGATTACCTTGAATTGTATAGAAAGGAGAGATCTATGAGATGAGAGAAATCCTTAGGCAAGATGATAGCTGTAGCTTGAAACTATCCTCTTCTTCTAGCTAGGAACCTTAGATCTAGGGTTTTTACAAAGAGAAAGGGAAGGAATTCTTGAAGGGAAATGAGAAATAAAAATGAGAGGAAGAACTCGTTGGAAATGACTAGGAGAGAGGTTCTTTTATATTTTTTGTGATGAAAAGGAAAGGTCCAAAGTGCCCTTTCTTAGTTAGTTAAAAATTGGGATAAGTACATGGGTATTTAAGTCTTTTTAGGTGGAATTAGAATATTCTCATGTGGAAACCCCTCCTATAAGTCCTATTCACTAGCAAGGGCCTCTAGCTAACTAACAAACTCCTAAAAGCCCAATAAACACCCTATAGAATCTATAAAATACTAAAAGGAACTAATTCCTAAAAAATAGGCTAAAATACTAGGAAAATACTATACTACCCTTACTAATCCCTACTAAGTAGTTTAATAAAAAAATATATATTGTAATTAACACAATTCAAACCAAAGTGAGGGTCCACAAGGGGTGGGGCCTCACAATTTAAGCCAAAATGAAACAAAATTGAGGACATTACGTGGTTCAGGAATCTTGTCATCCAGACCATTGATCTGACAGGCTCATTGTAGATAGAACATGTTATAAAATAGCTTAGGTATAGAGTTCCTGAAAAACCTTATTAATTGGCTTTCTTTTGTTCTTTTTTTTTACTGTAAAATTTATTGATTGGCCTTCGTCTGTTGAATTGGGGAATAATACACTTTTTGGTTCTGCATCATCATTCTGAATACTTATGATTGAAGAAAGAGTTCAAATAATTTATTTTGGAGGTTTCAGGGCATGGTTCTATCCAAGGTAGGTGCTATCAGATGAATGCTTTATATCATTGAGCCATGGCTTCACTTACAATAAGCAGGGCCTCGAAATGCATATTATCACTGAGAACCAAATAATTTCTATAATAAAGGGTGGTGCCAATGCTAAGGTGGCTGCTGACAGAACTGAATGGATTTTGTAATTCCTAAGCTGCTTCTATGTTAACATGGCTCATCTTACATATGCAACTTAACAATTTTTTAAGTAAATCTAATTAATTTATATTTTGTCAGATTCCAGTTACTTATGCTGGTGGGGTGACGGTCATGGCCGATTTGGAGAGGATAAAATTAGCAGGCATGGGACGTGTGGATGTCACAGTTGGTAGTGCTCTAGACATTTTTGGAGGTGATATGGCCTACAAAGATGTCGTCGCCTGGCATGAAAAACAACAGTTTAAGGAAGTTCAAAGGTGTGGTGCCATAATCTAGCTATTGAAATTTCTCTCCTTTCCGTTTATGAGTCTTTTTCGGAGCTAATTCCACCTCTGTTCCGCAGAGCTACTCACAGACATACATGCTACTTTGTAGTTTGTACTATATGCGAGGTATTGAAAGCTGTTAATTGGTGAGGCTCAGTGAGTTGATTTGCTGGCCTCAAATTCAGACCATAAAGCACATCAGTGTGGTTCCATGTGCATGCAATAGCAGATGGTTAAAGGTCCAGATCAACGGTGAGATGTTATTCATTTCATGGACTAGTCGATTTTGGGCCTACGAATCTACTCAGAGGGTCCATGGATTATCTGCTTAGATCTCTATAAAGTGCTTAATTGTTTGCAATATAAGCCCTGATATTTGATTCATCTTGTGCTAGTCATAGTTATTTTATTTGATTTTACATAGTTTTATTAATTTTTATGCTAAGGGCAAAATGAGCAAAAAGAGAGGAATCAATGAAGAGGATGATGGGTGTGAATCCCAAACAAAGACCATGGTGGGTCCCATTCAAGATATTCCAGATTTCAAGAAGACTTTCTAATTATTTGGACAACTTACAATTCAAATAAAAAAAGGAAAGAATTAGAGAAAGAAATTCTAATCAAATAAGAAGAGCAAATAAAAAAAAAGAAGAAAAAAAAAGAAGAAACCCAATCTAGGGTTACACGCACAAGGGGGGTCCACTTCTATTATAAATAGAAGAATTTCAGAAATTAGAAGTCTTATTCAAGTTAGAAGTGGAGTTGAGAAAAACAAGGAGAAAAAGAAGGAAAGTTAAAGCAAGTCTTATTCAAGCCAAGATAGAAGTCCTAAGAGAGGGGTCCCACACTCATGTTGCACGCACCAAATAGGGCCCACTTTTATCTCAAGAGTTCAAATTTAATTCCTTGCAATTAATCTCGGATTTGTGGGTCCATGTGAATAAGTTTCTAGAAGATACAAGTGGGACCAGATTTAGAAAGCTTACTAAAACAAGAAAGAAGACTCCTTATTCAATCTAATTAGGTTTCCTAATCATAAGGAAGGTTGAAGATCTATTTCTACAAGGGAACTACTTGCTAAAAGGGGCTGTTGCAAGACTTATAAATAGCATACAAGGGAATGGACGTGAACAGTAATTCCAGTCACTATTCATTCCAGAATCCCATCCAAATTCCAGCACCATTCATTTCATAAATCCAGCCACGTTCAGCCCTAATTCCAGCACAAAAAGCAACCATTATCTATCCATTACAGCAGCCACGTCCAGAATAATTCCAGCCACCATAACAACACCCTATCATCACAAAAATCAGCCATCTTCATCCCAAAAACCCTAGTTGTTGTATAGCCTTCCTTGGAGCCATCTTTGGAGCATTTTGGAGAGCTTTTGGAGGAGGAATAAAGGGGAAAAGCTGCTGGCCATCCACTACTTCACCATCATCTTCTAGTTTTCTTCTTATGACTCTACTTTCTAGTTTATTTTTCATTAAAGACATGAGTAGCTAATTTTTTTAGGGCTAGGGTGTAATTGAAACCCTAGCCTAGTTCTATGTAGTCTCTTTTGGCGTCTTTTAATTCAGATTTCAGTTTTGTTGGTTGAGATTCTAAACCATGTTATTAATTGATGAGTTATGTATATGACATGCCAACCATGTTATGTTCAATTAATTTTAAGAGTAGCTAACTTAATTTTGATTGATCTTGATGTTATGCATCTAGGGTTTAGAACCATGAATAATCTAAGTATATGCCATGCTTAGACTCATGCATTTATCTTTCCCATTGTCTTTATGCATTATGTTTGTTTTGACTAGGACACATGCCATGCTTAGTTTTTACATCATAATGATCAATTCATGTAGTATGCCACTCATGAATTAGGTTTAGGGGAATAATAATCTAGACGCATATGCCATGGTCTAGGTTGATAGATGTCACTAATAAAATCTGATTTTTGATTAAAAAATAATAAGGGACATGCATATGATTGGTTAGGGGAGTAGATGAAACCCTAGTTCATTCATTCATTATTACTGTTTTTTAATTCTCATACTAGTTGTGATTTAGGTTACTTTCCAATTAGCTTTTGATACTTTAAATTACTGTTTTTAATAGTTTAATTCCACTTTTCATCATTCAATTATTCCATTTAATATTCTGATTTTTAGTTAATTTTGACATTGTTTTATCACAAGTCTTCGTGGGATCGACCTCGTATTTATAATTCACTACACTACATAGTGATCTTGTGCGCTTGCGAGTTTTTAATTGAGTGCATACTAGTAACTGTTTTCTAGGTTGTTTGGAGCATTCCAATCTCACATCTGTATGTCCACATCTAGGCTTTGCAAATATTTGTTGCGGCCCGTACTATGTATTTTTACTAGTTTTGAAGCTACTACATTTTTGGGAAGGGGAATATTTGTGTTGTTCATTTATTGACTTTTCACCCTAAAGCTTGAAGTGGCCTAAAAGTTTCTGCTGGATTTTTGGGGGGTTATTTATTTATTTTATTACCGCTATCCATTTTGGGTTGTGTGGCAATCAGGAACTCGAGTTGATTTGATCTTGTTTTGCTTCTTTTTCTTGCCCGACTGTTTGTGCGCTGACCATGACGATTAATGTTAGGTGAAAAGAAAGAAGAAGAAAATGAAAGTTATGTAATTTGGGGTGTACTGTGTAGATCAAAACCATCTCTAAGTGATTAGATGCTTGACAAGTAACCTGGAGCAATTTTGTAGCAGATCCCTTGGATAAGATGACAATGATGGACATGAAATGTCTAACCATATGCCATTGATATGGGATTTTTTATCAAGCCATTACATTCAGTCAAACTGTTTCTCGCGTGTATTGCAAATGAGATGCCGTGGAGCTGTGTTTCTCCCCTTCTCATCTTGCTTTGACATCATGTTGCTCACAGTTGATTGTAAACTTCATGCAACATTTTTGTGACCAGGTCCTTTAGCCAGCGAATTTCAGACGGGCAGCTCTTATGCCATCTCAAGCCCAAGTTGGTCCAAGGACATCTGCCTAACCAACGTGCTACTGACCTTGTTGGCTCATGTGTTATTTAATCTCCTAACTTATTTTTATAAGATAGTTGCAGCATTGGAAGTCTGCTTTTGGATCCATAATTAAGCCTATACGCTTGTGTTTACAGTTTTTAATTACCAATTTGTGTATCTATTTCTTTACATTCATCTTGGGTTACTGATACGCATATATTTTTTTCCATTGGATATGATGATGCCAAAAACAGGGATTCGGACACCACCGGTCAGATAATTAATGCTATGCAATAAATGAAGAGAGATGAGAGATTTATAGTGGTTCGGTCAAGCGTGACCTACGTCCACTTCAAAAGGGCGATCTTTGATTAATGACGAGGGTTACAGATATGAGAAAGTAGAGAAAATCCGTCCCCTCTCAAGTGATGAGAGGGCTCTATTTATAACTCTTTCCCACCAGGTGGGGATGCAATCGGTTCAACGTCTCTTTGGAGCGTCAGACGTGTCCTTGAGGATCGAGCCAGGTGGAAGGCAGGTGAGATCCTCTCCGCGAGACTTGGTAAATGCAGGTTAGGGGAGACTTCGTCGCGATGGCTTGGAACCTGAGGTGACGAGGCTTCGTTTAACGAAACCCGGATCTCAACGGGGCTACTCTGGCCTGACCCATGATCCTAGACGGACCGGGTCACTTGGACCTGACTCATTACCGCGATCCGGATTGGGTTTGACTCATCATTTGCCCCCTAATGCCCCGTTCTCAAATAATAATATATTTTTTTATTTTTGAAAGGGGGCATTGATAAATTCCAATCTCGTCTCTTGACAAATTTTCTTCTTCCCGACCCTAACCGCTTGTCCCTGCAGATGTGTACTTCGGAGAGTCCTCCCGGCTTGGGTTACTCTTCTTTGAAAACTCTGGCTATAAAATAAGCCCTAGAGTCTGATTTCTTCAAAAGAAAGAAACTTGGTTCTGCAGAAAAACCATTGGGAGAGAAGAAGATGGTGGCTAGCAGAAGGGTAGGCACTGGCGTTGGCGTTTCCGGCGATCCCTCCATAGGTGAGGAAGATGTGATCGCTTCTGCGATGCTCGGCAATGGGCGAGGAGAGAAGGAGGAGATGGGCGAGGGGACTGCCATGGTGGGCGAGGGTTCCATGGGCGAGGTGGCTGCCCTGGTGGGCGAGGGCTCCATGGGCGAGGAGGTTGCCCTGGTGGGCGAGGGCTCCATGGCCGAGGAGGCTGCCCTGGTGGGCGAGGGCTCCATGGCCGAGGAGGCTGCCCTGGTGGGTGAGGGCTCCATGGCCGAGGAGGCTGCCCTGGTGGGCGAGGGCTCCATGGCCGTGGGCGAGGGCGCCATGGGCGCAGGCTCCATGGGCGCAGGCGAGGTGGCTGCCCTGGTGGGCGAGGGCGCCATGGGCGAGGGCTCCCCTGTCGCGGTGCTGGCTGTGGGCGAGGGCGGCGAGCCCCTGGCAGGCGCGGGCGAGGGCTCCCCTGTCGCGGTGCTGGCTGTGGGCGAGGGCGGCGAGGGTGCCCCTACGCTGGGCGTCGGGGTGCCTGCAGCGGGCGAGGGCGCTGCCGCGGTGGGCGCCCGCCTGGCCGCACGTGCCCCTGCGATGGGCGATGTCGCGATGCACCCCTGGGCGAGCGGACGCGAGGGAGGTGATGGTGGCGAGGCCGTGGGGGCCCCCTGGGCGAGCAGGCAGGACAAAGGAGGTTTGGCGATCCCCCCTTGGGCGAGCAGGCAGGACAAAGGAGGTTCGGCGATCCCCCCTTGGGCGAGCAGGCAGGGCAAGGGAGGCTCGGCGATGCCCCCTTGGGCGAGCAGCCCCCGCGATGAGCCCAGGCAGGGGGGTGGCTTGCTAGGCGGAGGACGGACGGGCGACCCCAACTTGGTGGGCGAACCTGAGCTGGGCGTGCATGCTCACAGCACCTCTCGCTCAGGTGTCGCATCCGGCCAGGGGTCACGAGACCTTGCATCGGTCTCCGCGGCGAGAGAGAAATTACGTCCTCGTCCCAAGAAATACCAAGGGAAGGTCATCGTTGAGGACGACGGGTCCAAAGTAAGTACAATCTTCAGCACCTTTCAGACAGATGGTGACATCTCCCGAATCATTACTTCTTATCGTATTCCGCCCATGGTGATGTGTCGTCTTGCTGAAAAAGATGAGCAAGCTTGCGACAGCTCCACAGGTGAGATCCTCATTTATGAGGAGATGCTCGAGGCCGGGCTGAGATTCCCAATGTCTTCTTCCATCTGCCGGATTCTCCACTATTTTTCCCTAACCCCGGGGCGTCTCGTGCCTAACGGCTGGAGGGCCTTGCTGGGTTTTCTTGCGTTGTGGAGGAAGGTGAATGGCGAGGATGCCTCTCCAGTTGAGTTTCACGCCGCTTACAACTTGATGGAGTCTCCTGCCCCAAATAGGGGATGGTATTATCTCACCTCCAGGGGATGTAAGCTTCTTACAGGGATGCGTTCCAACTGTCACCGCTGGAAATCTCGCTTCTTCTTCATAGGTGGCGAGTGGGCTTCGCAAGCAGATCAGGCTTTGGTGCCCACACGATGGATTAGCGCCAAAAGACTGGGTACGTCTTCCTGTTCACTTCCCCATACTTATATAAATGTATATATACATTGTTCCTTTATGCACACCGTTACTCCGCAGATCCTCCCATACTCTCCAAGGACCAAGAGGCGAAACTACAAGCGGTGAGGGATCATCCAGAGAAAGACTTGGGAGCTCTTATTCCCAAAGAAAGTCGTAAGGCCAGTGGACCTTCTCCGGGCTCTTCTTCAGGACCGTCATTGTCATCAAAGAGAAAGAGTAAGTTAAATCTGCTCTGACCATAATCTTAACATTACCTGAGGTGTTGTTCCCATGTTTCACTTGTCAATACTTCTCTTAATAGGCACGGAGGTGAGCAGAGAGATGATTGGAGACCGGTTCTCGGCCCGCTTCTCGGATAGGGGAACCCCCCCTTCAAAGGTGGCGAGAACAGGCGATGTCTCACCAGGAACCTCTCTATTGGCTTCTCGCACCGAGCCCCGAGTGTCTCCTACTCGGGTGGTTTTACCTGAGATATCTCTTCAGGCAGGGATCTCCTCCGCTAAGACTGTTGTCTTGCAGCCTTCCTCTTCAGCCACACTTCCTGTCCCCCGGCTATGTCCTCCACAGCCGGGTACTTCTACAGGGGCACCCACACTTCCTGTCCCCCGGCTATGTCCTCCACAGCCGGGTACTTCTACAGGGGCACCCACCGGGACCGGTCCCCGGCGGGGTCGTTCGTGGGAAATGCGGGATAGGCTAGGGAGATATGTGCTGGCGCATGAGGTCTCTCGGGTTAACGCCTTGTGCACCGAGGGAGTCATTGACTCATTTGTAGAGGGCCTGACTCAGGTGAAATTCATTATTTATTTTTCTCCTGATTGTTACCCCTTCATTTCTTTATAACTGTCTCACTTCTTGTCTCTTATCTTTTCAGGTTTCCACAGCATCCGTCTGCTTGTTGCAGCGTGCCCAGTCTTGTGGTCAGATGAGTCGGGAGAAGGAGGCTATGCGGCTGGAGCTCTCCACTGCTCAAGAGAAGATTATTGCCCTGGAAGCCGCTGGTAGGATTTCCGCAACCGATCTTGCTGCGTCCCGAGAGAGGGTAAGCAAGCTTGAGACCGGGCTTTCAGCAGCCAATAAGAGGGCAGCCGAGGTAGAAGATGAGCTTTCGAAGACCTGCGAGAAGGCTTCGCTCACCGAGGCTGAGCTTACGAAGTCCCGCGAGAGGGCTTCGCTCAGTGAGGCTGAGCTGATGAAGGCCCGTGAGAGGGCTTCGCTCAGTGAGGCTGAGCTGATGAAGGCCCGTGAGAGGGCTTCGCTCAGTGAGGCAGAGCTTGCTCGAACCCTTGAGAAGGTGAGGCTCAGGGAAGTTGCTGTAGAGGCAGAGATAAGGACAGCGTCCGAGAGAGCTTCTCAAGCTGAGAGGGACCTGCAGATTGGCATCGCGGATGCCTTCATTGATGGCTACGAGGAGCTTCGAGAGAAGATTTCGGCCGCCTTTCCAGACATTGACATATCAGGCTTTGTGCCGATGGAGGCGCCTGATGATGGTGGTAGCAGCTCTGGTGATTATGAGGACGATGAGGAGGAGGATTATGAGGAAGGGGATGAAAGTGATTAGTGTATAGGGATTTCATGGGTAGGTAGCTTGACTTTTGTAAAGGCAGCATTAGTCTGATTTGTGCAAATTTTGGTAATAAAAGTAATTTTATTTATCCATCCATTGTTTTGCAACATTAAATGAAATAAAAAGTGCAAACCTAGGTCCTTTAACAAAAACCCTAATTTACCCCCCTGGACCTCCTCACTGGTAGTACTTCTTCAAGTGTTCTGCATTCCAGGGATGGGGTAAGACCTTTCCTTCAGAGTTCTGGATTCTGTAGGTGCCTGGTCTCACCACTTCTGTTATGAGATACGGACCTTCCCAATTTGGTCCGAGTTTTCCTTCCCGAGA
Source organism: Litsea cubeba (assembly GCA_012931725.1). Classification (NCBI taxonomy): domain Eukaryota; kingdom Viridiplantae; phylum Streptophyta; class Magnoliopsida; order Laurales; family Lauraceae; genus Litsea; species Litsea cubeba. Next base: position 43,150,599 of record CM022948.1, on the reverse strand, counting down.
GTCCTTCGTAGCGAGAATCACCTTCTTGAGGACTAGGTCTCCTGGTTGGAAGGAACGAGGCTTCACCCTCGAATTGTAGTACTTGGCCATGCGTCGTTTGTACTCCGCATTACGGACCACAGCCATTTCTCTTGCCTCCTCTATCAAATCGAGGTTGAGGCGGAGTCCTTCTTCATTAGTGGCAGGGTCGTATTGGTGGACCCTTAGGGAATGTACCCCTATCTCGACAGGGATTACCGCCTCAGTCCCAAAAGCAAGAGAGAAAGGGGTTTCTCCTGTAGGAGTCCGCGGAGTTGTCCTGTAGGCCCATAATACTCCTGGAAGCTCATCAACCCACAGACCTTTTGCTCTTTCGAGCCTTGTCTTAAGGTTGCGCAGGACTGTCCTCACCATCACTTCTGCTTGTCCATTTGCCTGGGGGTGTGCCGGGCTGGAGTGAGGTTGTTTTATGTGAAGGTCTGCGCAGAAGGAGTTGAAGAGCCTGTTGTCGAACTGCTTGCCATTGTCGCTGACAATGGCCTCAGGTATCCCGAAGCGACAGACCAGGTTTTTCCAGACGAAATCTTTCACCTTGTGGTCTGTTATCTTCGCTAGGGGTTCCGCCTCCGCCCATTTTGTAAAGTAGTCGATGGCGACCACTATGAATTTGCACTGGCCTCTACTCAAAGGCAGGGGGCCCAAAATGTCGATGCCCCATTTGGAGAAAGGCCACGGGCTGAGGATGGTGGTCAGCTCTTCTGGTGGCTGCCGCGTCACAGTGGCGAAGCGCTGGCATTTGTCACACTTCTTGGCGAGGTCCTTGGCATCTTTCAACATGCTTGGCCAAAAGTACCCTTGCCTAAGCACTTTATGTGCGAGGCAGCGTCCTCCCGAGTGATTTCCACAAATCCCCTCATGAATTTCTCTGAGGGCGTAGTCAGCCTCTTCTGGGGAAAGGCAGCGCAGCAACGGTAGGTTGTAACCCCTCTTGTAGAGAACATCCTGTAGGATTGTGAACTTAGAAGCTCTCATCCTCAGTCTCCTGGCTTCCAAATGGTCACCTGGCTCGGTGCCCTCTTGGAGGAAGGCTTTTATGGGGGTCATCCAATTTGGCTCATCGCCATCTGACGCACAGTGGATGTTTCCGACTACCACATCTAACTTACTTTTCTCCAACTGGTGCCCGATGAGCGTCGGTCCTGTAGATGAGGCCTCCAATGATGAGGCGAGCCTGGCGAGTGCGTCGGCGGCAACATTTTCTCCCCTAGGAATATGAGAGAGCTGAAAATATTGGAAACTTTTGATTATTTCCTTTACCATGATGAGGTAATCTTGCATTCTTTCCTCCTTTGCTTCGAATTCGCCGTTTACTTGATTCACCACCAGTTGTGAATCGCTGTAAGCGAGAACAGATTTAGCATCCATCTCAATCGCCAATTTAAGACCAGAGAGGAGGGCCTCGTACTCGGCTTCATTGTTTGAGGCAATGAAGTGGAGCTTCACTGCATATTTGATGGGTGTTCCATCAGGACTCATTAGGATTAAGCCAGCTCCGCTCCCTTCTGTGGTTGCTGAACCATCAACATAGAGTTTCCAGGCTGGTAGTGGCGATACATTGGACTTCTCAGGAAGTACTTGGAGAGGCTCTTCGTTCACATATGGAGAGGCCTGCGAGTCCTGTGGGGGAGAAGCTTGGGCGCCCGGAGATGAGGTGGAGAACTGGGCGCCCGTTGGAGGAGAGGAGAGCTGGGCGCCTGCTAAAGGGAGCTGGGCGCCCGTTGGTGGAGAGGTGAGCTGGGCGCCCGTTGAGGGGAGCTGGGCGCCCGTTGGTGGAGAGGTGAGCTGGGCGCCCGTTGAGGGGAGCTGGGCGCCCGTTGGTGGAGAGGTGAGCTGGGCGCCCGTTGGTGGAGAGGTGAGCTGGGCGCCCGTTGAGGGGAGCTGGGCGCCTGTTGTAAGTAGAGGAGGATCCTCAGTTTGCTCTTCAGCATACGTAAGCTCCGATACAAAGTCTGCCAAAGCCTGTGCTTTGATGGCAGGCCTTGGTTGATAGTGAATGTCGAACTCACCAAGCTCCACTGACCACTTAGCCAATCTTCCAGCAACATCAGGTTTTGCTAAAACTCTTTTCAGAGGTTGATCCGTGATGACAGTGATTGTGTGGCCCTGGAAGTAATGACGTAGACGCCTCGCAGTCGAAACGAGGGCGAGCGCCAGTTTTTCCAACTCTGAGTATCTGATCTCTGCCCCTCTGTATGCTCTGCTCACATAGTAGATTGGTTTTTGTACCCCACCATGGTCTGTAATGAGGACAGAGCTTACTGCTGAGGGAGAAGCAGAGAGGTACAAATACAGCACTTCCCCAGGTAAAGCATGTGAGAGGAGAGGAGGTGTGGCAAGGTATGCCTTAAGCTTCTGGAAGGCCTCCTCAGCCTCAGATCCCCATTCAAAAGTTTTCCTAAGAATTTTGAAGAAGGGCAAACACTTATCTGCAGATTTGGAGACGAACCTGTTGAGCGCTGCAATTCTCCCATTGAGGCGCTACAGCTCCTTAGTTGATAATGGCGACCTCATATCCAGTATGGCCTTGATTTTGTCAGGGTTCGCCTCAATCCCCCTCTGATTGACCATGAATCCCAAGAACTTTCCCGATCCAACGCCAAAAGCGCATTTCTCGGGATTTAGCTTCATGTTGTAGGTCCTGAGAACACTGAAGGTCTCTTGAAGATGACCGATGTGATCTGCTGCAGCCAAGCTCTTTACTAGCATGTCGTCGACATATACTTCCATCGTTCGCCCGATCTGGGAATGGAACATCATGTTCACCAGGCGCTGGTAAGTGGCCCCAGCATTTTTTAGTCCGAAGGGCATAACCCTGTAGCAGTAGGTGCCCTTCGGAGTGATGAAGGATGTTTTTTCCTGGTCTGGAGGGTGCATGTTAATCTGGTTGTATCCCGAATAAGCGTCCAGGAAGGAAAGAAGCTCGTGTCCCGCCGTGGCGTCGATGAGGAGGTCGATCCTGGGCAACGGGTAGCTATCCTTCGGGCACGCCTTGTTAAGTTCACTGAAGTCTACGCAGAGGCGCCACTTCCCATTCGCTTTGGCCACCATCACCACATTGGAGAGCCATTCAGGGTACGCGACTTCTCGGACTGCCCCGGTATCAATCAGCTTTCCCACTTCCTTTTCTATTGCTTGGGCCCTTTCAGTGGAGGCGCCCCTTAACCTTTGCCGAACAGGTTTGTGGAGAGGGCTGACATTGAGGCGATGGGTGGTGACGGCTGGGTCTATCCCTTCCAGATCAGCATGTGACCACGCGAATATGCCCATATTCTCCCTCAAAAAATCTGTCAATCGGCCAACCAGAGCTTTCGGGAGTGAAGAGCCAATATACACCTTCTTTTCCGGATGCTCCTCATGCAAGATGATAGGGGTGAGTTTTTCAACTGGCTCCCCTCTTTCCGTGGTAGCCTCATCTCTTGGGTCCAAGACTTCCACCTGCAGCGCCTCCTGCGTCATCTTGGCCTTCATCGAGGTGACGTAGCATTCTCTTGCTGCTACTTGATCTCCTCTTACCTCCCCTACTCCATTCGGGGTTGGGAAGCGGAGGATGAGATGATATGTGGAAGGGACGGCTCTCAAGGAGTTAAGCGTGGGCCGCCCCAGGATGATGTTGTACGCTGATGGACAATTTATCACCAAGAAATTTACCATTGTGGTGGAGGTTCGGGGGGCTGTTCCGGCCGTGACTGGTAACGTAATGGCCCCCAAAGGATACACCTTTTCCCCTGAGAAACCGATGAGGGGAAACTTGACTGGTTGCAATCTCTCTCGACCCAGCTTTAGCTTATCATAGGCTTCCACAAATAAATATCTGCGGAACTTCCACTGTCAACCAAGATCCTATGCACCTGGAAATTGGCGACGGTCATAGAGAGCACCAGAGGGTCGTCATGAGGGTGCTGGATGTTCTCTAGATCTTTATCCGAGAAGGATATGATCTCATCAGTGCTGTGCCTCGACGCCTTTGACGGTCGTGGCTCATCTGGATGCCTCGCCTTTCTGGCGTAGGCTTTCATGGCGGAGAATGATTCCGCTGACCCTCCAGAGATAGTACGAATTTCTCCAATAGGGTGCTGATTTTCGACATTGTGGGGCGGTGGCGGCGCCTGCCCCCTACCGGCAACATACTGGCGCAGGTGTCCTCGCTGGATAAGATCTTCAATCTGCCTCTTGAGGTCGAAGCAATCGTCAGTGTCATGACCGTGATCGCGGTGGAAGCGACAGTATTTGGTCATATTCCTGCGATTTGCTGGAGCTTTCATCTTTCCGGGCCATTTTACTGCAGGATCATCTTGAATTTCCAGTAGAATGTGCCCTACTGCAGCATTGAGAGCTGTGAAAGCTTGTTGAGTTCTCTGCGGAGTAGGGAAAGGTCGATCTCTCGGGGGGGCAGGACCGAGTCGGTCTCTGGCAGGTACCCTCTCGGTTCTGCTCCGCTTGTTGCTGGGCTCCTTCTTGTCGTCTCTATCATGTTTTCCTTTATCTGCCGCTCTGGAGGACTCGCCCCGCCTGGCCCTAGTAGCGTCTTCCGCATTCATATACTTCTGGGCTTTCGCCAATAGCTCCGTCATGTTCTTCGGTGGGCGCTTCATTACCGAGAAGTAGAAACCCGATGAACGGAGGCCTCCCAAGAAAGCAGTCATGGTTACCTTGTCATCGGGTTCTTCCACCTGAAGTACCTCCTCGTTAAAATGAGTGAGGTATGCCCTGAGGCTCTCATTACTGTCCTGCTTTACAGTCAGCAGGTGTGTGGGTGGCTTTTGATGGCGGCGTCCTCCAATGAAGTGTGACACGAAGGACCTGCTTAGTTCTTCGAAGGTGGCGATGGAAGCTGGGGCGAGATTGGAAAACCACTGTCGGGCGGAGCCCTTCAGTGTAGTCGGGAATGCTCTGCACATGATCTCATCAGCGATATTGTGCAACTGCATCACAGTCTTGTAGGTTTCCAGGTGATCCAATGGATCCTTCCTTCCATCGAAGGTCTCCATAGACGGCATTTTGAACCTAGGAGGAAGGGGGTAGTTTACTACATCAGACTTGAACGGGGTGTTCGTTCGTCTGACGAGATAATCTACCGTCTCTGGGGCCTGCGCCCTCACTGCATCGAAGACGTCCCCGATTTGATTCTGCATTTCCTTAAATTTCTCCTCCCATTGATTATAGGGTTCTATGGAAGGACCAGGGAGATTGCTTTCCTCCTCCACCGTATTATTTTCACTTTCCCCTTCTTGGAAGTGGGGATCATCAGCCGGAGGTTCTGCAAACTGGGCTCCACCCGGAGGTGGAGGCACCGCATAATAAGCATGACCTTGTGGACCAGCCAGGTTCGGACCAGGTGGGGGGTCCAAAGGAGCTCCGGCAGAGGCATCCTGGGCGCGATGGAACTGAGTCATCAGGGGAACTCCTCGACCCTGGGCGCCATAGGGATGGGCGCCCAGGTGATGGAGATTGGGCTGGGCGCCCACAGGAAGTCCTCTTGCCTGGGCGCCCAGGGGATGGGCGCCCGGGTGAGGGAGATTTGGCTGGGCGCCCATAGGAAGACCTCTTGCCTGGGCGCCCAGGGGATGGGCGCCCGGGTGAGGCGCCCCGTTTCGCGGAGCGGTCGGGCCCCGCGAGCGCGTCGCCTCCTGCTGCTGTATCCCACCGAATGGTGCTCCTCCTTGCCCTGCGAGCATAAGCTGGAGGATTTGCTGGTTTTGAGTCACCAGCTGCTGCATGGTCTCCATCATCTGCTGTGGAGAGGGAGTTGGAGCGGGGGTAATCGGGACAGGATTACCCGGTGGAGGACCGTTCTCTCCCTGTCTGGGAGAGTTAGGCTGAGCGTTAGGGCCCGGACCCGTAGTTAGGCCAGGGTTATCCTCTCGTCTTCCAGACCTCGTACTGATCACCATGATTCTAACAAAGGGGTTTTGAATTTTTTTTCGTTTCCCACAGACGGCGCCAAACTGATGATGCCAAAAACAGGGATTCGGACACCACCGGTCAGATAATTAATGCTATGCAATAAATGAAGAGAGATGAGAGATTTATAGTGGTTCGGTCAAGCGTGACCTACGTCCACTTCAAAAGGGCGATCTTTGATTAATGACGAGGGTTACAGATATGAGAAAGTAGAGAAAATCCGTCCCCTCTCAAGTGATGAGAGGGCTCTATTTATAACTCTTTCCCACCAGGTGGGGATGCAATCGGTTCAACGTCTCTTTGGAGCGTCAGACGTGTCCTTGAGGATCGAGCCAGGTGGAAGGCAGGTGAGATCCTCTCCGCGAGACTTGGTAAATGCAGGTTAGGGGAGACTTCGTCGCGATGGCTTGGAACCTGAGGTGACGAGGCTTCGTTTAACGAAACCCGGATCTCAACGGGGCTACTCTGGCCTGACCCATGATCCTAGACGGACCGGGTCACTTAGACCTGACTCATTACCGCGATCCGGATTGGGTTTGACTCATCAGGATATATGCTTCTGTTTTCCATATCAAGGACTGGTCTGGCTCCTTGGATTCTGTAAACCAACTGAAGGTAAACCATTTATGTTTTAAGGATAGCCTGAGTGATCTTTTAGTCGCAGTTATTCTTTTCCCTAAACATTTACAGGTAGAGTTACTGGCAAATAGCTTTGTAGGTAAAACGAGTGCATAGCAAGTGAATTATAAGGTCCAAGGTCTTGGATCTACTTTATTGCAAATGGGGGTATTTTAAATGATGGATTACTGAAACCACAAATTTCTAGATTCTTTATTAAAAATACAAGCACTAATTTTAAATTTTGCTACATGGAGGATTCAAACTCACGCACTCTTGCCCCTTTTAAAAAAGAAATTCTTTAAAACTAATCAATTGAAATGCCATGCTCAATGACTCTTGAATCTTATTCTTTGCCAAGGGCCTGCTTGTTTGCGTTTGCAGTAGAATACATATGAATTAATGGTTAAATAAGGTCCACTAAAGGACTGTTAAAGAGTTGTGAAGTGTGAATTATAGGAGGTAAGGGGTGAAGGATATAAGTACCAATTGATATGGGGCCTCGACTTTCCTAGGCTTTGAATTGCTAGGGTGATGGTTGCATATGCATTTCACAACTTCTCTTTATCTACTTTTCACTAAAAATGAGAGGTTATTTTATGGTTATTTTTGTAAATTCACCTTGGATCTTCGTTTTTAACCACATGTAGTATGAATTTTTATCTATTTAATTCTCATCCATTCTATGCAAACGAACAGGCTCCTAGAATATATAGGAATTCATGATCATATTTATTCTATACAAACAAACATGCCCTAGCGGTATATTTATTAAAAAAATGTGTTAGATCATCTCTTCTCACGGAAGGTCATGGACTCATCCTTCCCTCTTCTCACCTTTGAAAAATGTATTTTACTCAATCGTGGAAAATAAAAAACACTACATTTGTTGAATTTTTTTCTGCATAAAACAGAAAAAAAATGCTTTTTAATTTCTTTGCCATTCACAAACGAGTTTTATGTGCCAATTCATTGGTTAGATTGACATCCTGATTTGTTATGGTGTGAGTAGGTTAGAGATAAGAGGACATGAGGGCAAAAAAAAAAACAGACACTAACCTCAACTGGAGTTTGAGAAACATCCGTAAAAGCTCTTTTCTCCTTTTTTTTACCTATAAAACATTTTATGAAGCTTTGCCATAAGGTTTCTAAGATATGTAAATAGGCCCATGTTATTTTAATATTTGTAAATGGGCCAATGCCTTTTATTTTAATACCTTCTATCTGGCTTTAATAAAAGTTTTGTTTACAATTCTTCCGATCAAGTCCTATTCATAAAAAAAATTAAAAAAATAACAAAAATACCCTTATATTATTTTCAGATTTTCCTAATTATATATATTAAAACAATATAAAAGGAGGATGGAGGGGCACCACATCAGCAGATAAGAGCACTCCTTTTAGAAAAATATATAAGAAAAAAAAATACATGCTTTGAGGTTCATCCAACGATCCCTCCCTAATACATGAACGTTCTCTCTAAGGCCTATAATATCTCTTTGATTTCCTAAACTATCTTCTTCTTAATGATAGGAAACATTATCATCCAGATAGAGCTCAAAAATAGAATCTACGATTTAGATATATAGATGATCTTATAGTGATCTCATCCATCCATATAAAAATGCAAGGCAATCTAGACCGTCTCAATTGCTACATGGGTGTGCCTAATTATTCATGTGGGCCATTAATGCATGCCCATCTTGGTTTGATCTTCCATTGGTTGTTAATGTCAATTGATCTGGGATATCTAACTGTACAAAATACCATCCATCCGGTTCATTCCACTTTTGATGATGTGGCCCATGATCTTGATGGCCCTCATCATGTGCTAGGCAGGACAAGGATGAAAAGGGGGTGGGTTAGAAAATTAATAGGAATACTTTGAACTTGCTAACCAATTGAAAAAATAAATAAATACATGAGACATGCGTTTAATAATTGTTGTAGATGAGGCCACCTTTAAACACATTATGATGCACCTTAATGAATTAGGATAAGAGGCCCACTTTTAAATATCACATCATGTGACCCCACCAATGCTCCTTGGAACACCACATCAACAAGGGCCTACTGTCCAAATGTCCAATTGGACACACCTTTAGATATTTGGATATGGCCCTATCTTTAGATGTTACATCATGTGACCCTACGAAGGATCCTCGGAATATCGCATCAGCAAGGTCCCACTGTCCAATTGGACACACCTTGAAGGAATTAGGAAATGAGGCCCACCGTTAGATGTTACATCATGTGACCCCACCAAGTTATTTTTCTTTTTTATTAAAGTTATATATATAATAAATATAAACTATTTATTTATTTCTGTAAAATCTATTCTTTTCCAATAATATCTAAAAAAAGAATCACATATTTCATTATATTTTTTTATCCCGGGCACCATACCTCTCCATTTAATTCTGCAAGCTTACGCTTGTGGGGCCCACCCTTGATCCATCTAAATGAACCAAACACACGACCCCCCTAAATTGCACATGTCCACTAGCTTTTAGTAAGATCTGGATTTACTGGACTATTGGATCAATTGTGTACCGATCCGAATAGACTGTTGACCATTAAACTTCTGGGGCTAGATGGAGATGGTAGAGACCATAGTTGTGACTAATTTTTTTACAAAGAGAAGGATCTCAGGGAGTCCTTGAAATCCCCCCATCCCCACCCCCATGTGGGTCCCCAGGTGGGCCCCACCACAAACTTGAGCTTACTTTAACCTAAGCTTTAGCTTAGGAGAGCTGCCTCCATATGGACATATATTCATACTTGTGTAATGGTCAATGCCTTTAAATTCCAGGGGTCGTCATGTTATGTAAGTTTACTTCATTCTATATTTATTTTCATTACATGTTAAAAGATTCTAATATTCAAAGATAATAAATTTATTTATTTTAGATTTATTTTATCTTAATAATATTTTAAAAGAATTCTTAAATTTTTAATATATTTTCCCGGGCACTTGTTCTCGTAAATCAATAAAGGAAAATGATCAAGTCCAGTCCAAACGACCTAGTGGGGCCAATTTCAACTACCTCTATGCATGGATGATTGAAAAGGGGGGAGTTCAAATGAGTAAAAACCTAGCTTCATTAAATGGTTATGATCATCAAGATCAAAATTAAAAAAGGGGGATTCCAAATGAGTAGAAACCTAACTTCATTAAATGGTTATTATAATCAAAATAAAAAAATACCAATTTTAGAGAGGAAAGAGGTTGATAAAAGATATATATATATATATTTGAATCATTAGTTAAAGGCTATTGATTTTGGGACATGGAAGGTAGAGGTGGCAAACGGATCAAGTTGGGCTAAACAAGCTAGATGCTTCTAACTCGCATCCGACCCGTTTATTAAACGGGTTAGAAACCCCGAACCTACACTCGCTGCGGTCAACCCGACCCGACCTACTTTAACCCGCAAAACCATTGTGGGTTACTACGGGTCGGACTTACCCACATAACTTGCCCCCCAAAGTTAAATTTATGGACAAGAGTCCTCTAAATTTATGGGCTGACCCAAACCAAGAAGTTAATTCGTAAAATGAAATAAGATCTAAATGAACAATCATTAACTTTCTAAATCCTATTGTTGCAATTTAAAAACTATCATGATAGGCATTATAAGCTATGTTTGAGTTATGATAAGCCTAATGTTAATTTGCCTTTTATAGGGTCTTAAATCAGACTTAGGCTTAACTATTATTGATTTGAAAATTCAGGCTTGGGTCATGATGCCATTCTTCTTGGCGTCAGCATAAGGAGAAAATAGTGTGTAAACTAGCATGAACTCAGTCATTACTTGATTATTTTATTTTATTCACGTGCTATCTATTATACTTTCTTCATATGCACAATCCTCTTAGGAGGGAAGAGCACACAAGAATATTCTTAAGTTAACAAAGGGTTTGTTTGAGAAAAAAAGAAAGAAAGAAAGAGAATGAATTATTTATACAATGAGTATAGTATACATTTTTTTTAAGTGGTGACTATAGAAATAGTATAGCAAAACTAATAGAAATAAAATAAAGTTGAGGATTTTACTGGAAAATTTCCAGTATTTGTCTGTTGCATGTGTTAGTGCCTCGAAATACTTTCACCACGGTAGAATTCCTCCCGCCACTTTTCCTTTTTTTTAGTATTTTTTCTAGAGTGTCGATAGCGTCGTTTGAAATGAAAATAAGTGACGCTATCGTCACTTATCGTTATATAAATCGCTTTCAAAACCCCCTTTTCTCATCTCTAATTGTCCGCATATTCTTTATACTTGTACATTTTCGCAGAACAGACCTACCATACACAGAATCTTGCAAATCTTCTTTCTATTGCTCATCTTAGAGGTTGTTGGTTTCCATTTAAGAGGTCGATGCATATTTTTGTACAGTTGTGTACGCTTTACATTAAACTATTAATAATAGGTTCATGCTATTTGTCATCCATTTCCTCTGACCTTGTATAAGACCCATCTCAGATGCCTTATATGGACGCCAATGATGTGCGCCATTCGGATTAAAAAACCTTCGTTTGAATCCCAAATAAGAATCCGCCAACCCATCTCTTTCCTCCATTTTGATCTTGTTAGCAGCCGTCTCATCCTCCAGTGTGTATATGTACGTGGAAATTGGAATGGTTTTACTGGAATCGAAATAATTGGAATTTTTGAAATAGAGCAATGAAACTACCCTGATTGTTTTCTTCCCTGGTTTGCGTTTTACTCTTGTTTAAGATGTAACATACATGTGTAATGTCGTCTACATGAATGAAATGTTGTGTATAGTCTACTACTGCAATTCTCTCTAATGGATATATGTTCTTTCAACGATTAGGATGTCGGGTGATGAATTAATAGTGATATTCCACTATGAAAGGGATCTTGTGTTTGGCATGATTCATCCGTTATATAAAGGTGGAAAGCAGAAGATGAGGTCTATTCGAAGTGATATAACATTTGAATCACTAGTTAAAGTTGCTAACGAAACATCACAGTGGGAGGGTAACCGTGAAGACATAAGCATACATTATCTACATCACAATGGTAAAGTGTTTTCATTGGTTGGCATCGAAGATGATAACGATATTAAGTGCATGCTTACACTCTCAAGAGTTGAAACAAATGAGATTTATTTATATATCAACAGAACACCAATTGGTTCTGGTCTTGGTATTGGAGAACAACCATGGTATGCCAGTTGACATTATTTTATTAAGCAACATATTCATGTCAATGTATTGCCATAAGTATACACTCTTAATTCAATATTAATGCTGACATTTATCATGTACTTTCTGACGGTCGCATGGGTTGAAAACACGTTTGCTGTGAGATGAGAAATTTGCTGGTATAGATGGCAGTCATGATGCAAAGCGGAAGGCTCCATGTGTCCGAGACACAAGATGTCCTACTGTAAACCTCAGCGAAGATGACGACATGAAATTCTCCTCTGAACCGAACATTGCGAGGGATGAATTGGCCCAAAAGAGTGATATCTTCTTTCACACGTACCTTGATGATGAGGTAGAAGCTATCAACATAGAAGTTGAGTACCCTGGTAGTAGTACTCATGGCGGTGCATGCCTTAGAGCGACCGTTGATGCGAAATCAAATGTAAAAGTTCCACCAACCCACAGGCATGAAGTTATTTTTGAAGATAACATGGTTCCAGTATAAGTCGATCACCTTGGAATTAGTACTCATGGTCGTGCATGCTTTAGAGGGACCGTGAATGCGAAATCAGATGTTGGGGAGCCATCAACCCACAGGCGTGAAGTTATTTTTGAAGATAACATGGTTCTGGAGGAGTTTCCTACAGACTTGTACCATAATACTTCGCGGGAGATGTGGTTAGGGCGCGAATTTCCGGATCGCAAAAATTTATGGAGGACTATAGCCAAGTTTGCAATATACAACAACTTTGAGCTCTTGCACCTAAAGACAAGTCAGTTCAAAGTCACAACACGTTGCAAGGACCAGGATTGTCCATGGCGCATCCATGCATCTATAATTGAGAGTGGACCACGGTTTAAAGTTTGAACCTACAACCCTGTTCAAATGTTCAAGGCCAATGATGGGCACGACACATAGGCAGGCATCTTCAGAGTTAATTGCGGAGTACGTTTTGGATGAAGTTCGTCTAAATAATAATTTGAGACCGAAAGAGATAATGAATGATTATCATATGGAGTTTGGGGTTATTATATCATACAGGAAGGCGCATATCGCAGAGAAATGGCACTTCGTATAGTTTGAGGTTCATATGAAGATTCCTTCAAACTCCTTCCGCTGTATTGTGCCAAGTTGAAGATGATGAACCCAAGTAGTGTGACCAATATCCAGACATCCCACGACGACAGATTTAAGAGATTTTTTTGGGCTTTTGCTCCTTCCATCCATGCTTTCACATCTTCTCTCAGGCCAATGATTGCAGTCGATGGAACACATCTCTGTGGTAAGTACCCTGGCGTGTTGTTGGTAGTCGTAACACTGGATGCAAATCAAAAGCTCTATCCAATAGCTTTTGCATTCGCGGAAGCCAAGCGACGTGGTGACAGTTGGGAGTGGTTCATTGCAAATGTGAGTGCGTCTCTTGGGGAACCAACGAATCTTACCATCGTCTCTGATCGACAAAAGGGACTTGTGCCTTCGCTTGCAAACGCCATGCCCACTTTGACTCATTGCTACTGTTATCTCCATCTAGCATAGAACATCAAGTCAAAATTCGGTGGTTCGGCAATTGTCATGAAGTTTTGGTGCACTGCAAAGGCTTATAGGGCTTGTGAGCATGATGCGTTCATGGAAGATATTAAGGCTGTTAATATTGAGGCATACAATTACATACATGCATTTGGCAGGCAACATTAGGCAAATGCTTTTGTTGAGGGCCGACGGTATGACATGCTTAAAAACAACGCTGCCGAATACACCAAAAACATGTTAAAATGATACTAGAGTTCTTCCAATTGTGAAACAGGTTGAAGAGATAAGGGTCAAACTGATGGATTTTTTCCAAAAACGACAAGCCAGATCTTTGTCTGTCAACACTCGGTTGACATCATAAGTTGAGAAACAGTTGAGCCATGAAACGGAAGAAGCACGTAGGTTGCATGTGCGTGTTGCCGGGTTAGAAGAGTTTCAAGTTCAGTCCGCTAGCTTCGTGGATGTTGCTCACCTCGATCGTCGGACTTGCACTTGCCGCAAGTGGCAAATTATTGGAATCCCTTGCTCACATGCCATCGCGGGTATGAGGTTGAGGAGAAAAAATCCATATGATTTTTGTGAGGATTGGTATCTTGCAAGTAAGTACCAGTAAACATACAAAGAGGACATTCATGCTACCCGTGATAGCAAACAGTGAGAGCACATATCAGATGAAAGGGTATTGTCTCCTCTATCTTCAAAACAACCTGGAAGACCGAAGAAAAACAGAATTCGTACAGAAGACCAATATAGAGAGCGTAGGGTTGTCACTTACTCTCACTGTAATGAATGAGGTCACAATCGAGCCTCATGCCGGAATCCGCCCCCTCCACAAAATACATAGATACCGCTTTTATATGTTTTATGAGATGTTTTGAAAATAGAAGTACATACTTGATGTTTTCTGTGTTGTTTTCAACATATTGGTCTTTTCTATGTTTGTTTTGCTCTTATAAACAAATATTTTGTTGTACAAAGTTGTATGGTCGCAAAGTTGTATTGTGGATAATCACATGAATATAAAGTATTTTGTATTAGATGGTGTTGTTTTGAATCAAGCAATAACGGAAAGAAGTTTGGTGTTCTCTTGAATTGTACAAAAGCATTAGGTGTTCTCCAAGCAAATTGTGATGTATGGGGTTCTTTTGATAGAATACAAGATATATATTTGCTGTTTAGCTACATAAATAAATTGTTCAATGTTTGTCTGCTACTAATGTAAATTTGTAATCATTTTAAAAAGAAAATTAGGTTTAAGCAGCGCTAGCATCGCCAAAATGCGCTAAAATTAGACGACGCTAGCGTCCTTCTGTGTCAAATTTAATTACAGTTAGACGACGCTAGCATCGTCAATCTGTATACATTAGCGGACGCTAGCATCGTTCCTGGCCAAATTTTTCTTTCCAAATGCATACAAATTCATGTGTGCACGATGCACTACATCAATCTGTATCATCCCATGCAACATGACATAATAACTTCATTGCTCCAACTGATTCTTGCATAGACAACCCTTTTATCTATGTTCATACAACCAACAACACAACCTAGATCATTGAGGAACCAATGCAACCACTAATGCATAAATCTGATCGACATTTCCTGGCAGCAAAAATCATGCTTTACTAATTTCCATACACCCAAAAATCATACTTTAGATACACCCAAAAAGACTATGACACTAAGTATAGCCAACAAACTTCAACGACTCCGGACCATTTCAAAAACTATACAGGAATAATTACAATTCATTTAGTCAATGGATCATGTCCAAGCGGTGACTGTTAAGCTCCCAACTATAGCCATATATGTCGACCACAATCTTGCTCCTAAAATACATTATGTCTGATTGTTTAAAGTTGATGTCTCTATGCGCAACACAATGTTCAGCGAAGGCCAATGCAAAGACGCCATAGTCGTTCCCGTTCTCTTGGTAAGGTAATTTTGTCTTAACAAGCAAACTCCACAGATTGGTGTCATACCATCCATAGTTGGAGAACTGTCCGCCCAAGAAATCAATTTGGTCAAACGAGACGATTGAAACATGTAAGCGGAGTCATTTAGATTAAAGTGTTATCAATGCATTCGTGTAAAGATCATTAACATATGGGATAACTCACAAATCCTTTGCAGTACTGAAATAAAGTCCGGTCGGTCTTCATGCTATTGTAAAACTCCCACCTCCGTTATTCTGTGTGCCCGACTAATAATGTGAAATGTGCATCGTGCCATAGGATGAAGATGAACATACTCTTCTCCCTACCCTCCCAAACTCTGAAACCATCATTGCCGAATACATTCTCTTGCAATACTTTGATATTATTGTTTTCACACCAGCTCTGGTAACGGAAAGCATGACAGGATTAACAGATCAAATTATTAATAACTAATGTTCTCATTAATGTTGCTGAAAACACGAGAAATTAATTAACTTACACAAACACTAGGGTCGTAGAAGATCACATGTGGATATCTACACTTGATGACTTCAAACCACCAGTAGTCTAACCATGTACCCTCATCGAGTACATTCTTCAAAGCCTTTCCGGACACAAGTGTGCAATAGATATCAAGCTCATCCGGTCTACCAAAAACAACGACAAACAAGATGGTTAGCCTACATTAAATTCACAAATTTAAATAAGTGAGAGGACATTCACGAATTTAGTATGTCTAAAATATATGCACCGACAAATAAGTAGGGATGATACTTTTTAGCACAAAAGCTGAGGAATCCCTTAAGTAGGTCAACTATTCATCGGTGAGCACATACTCCGACCTTTCCAAAGAATGGTCGTAGTCTTCAAAATAACGAGGAATCTTCCTTTCATGATGCAACCGTTTTATCCTCCAAACCAATGTGTTAATATTCGACTTCGGAGTGTGTACAACAATCAACATCTCAGGAGGCGCATTAGCCAGTGTAGTGAAGATATCATCCACAACTGGAACCGATGGAGAGGCGAATCCTGTGACCAAAGAAGGTGATGATGTAATGGCATCAACGGGTACCACCTCTTCTAAATAGTTCAGCTTCTTTACCGCGGGTGATATCCCTGTCCTTTGCCTGGCTTTTGGAATAGCTCTCTTCCGTGTTCTAGAAGATGAACCCTAGATTGAAAGGATTAAGAAATAGGTCATGTCAATATAATCATGATAGTAGAGCAAATCATGAAGTCTTGTATGGAAAATATTACCTTCTTCTCATCATCCGATTGGGAGGTGGAACATGACTCCCCTCCAAAATTATCGAACGCCGAACTGAATGCATCTCTAATTCTTTTAATTTTACTCCACAAGCGTGCCTTGAAATCTTCGATTTTGACCTTCTTCTGGATCACCCGGTCTGAAGACCGTTCCAAGTGGTCCAACAAAGCATGTACCTGAGTCAAGATGGTTATACATTAAGGATGAGTTGCAGGTAATAAAATCAAAGGGAAAGACATCATAAATCTAATACGACGCTCACATGCTTCTCAGTGGTGGATGTCTCCTCACAGTGGGTGCTACCAATAGGCTTTGACTTTTCCTTAGATCCCGCATCTGCTTTTGGTGTGGTCATCTGGGTCTCGTCGGGTGATTGTCTACCTCGACCGCCCATTCCACATACAATCTCTCTGATGGTTTCTGATGAATACCAAACATGATAGGAAGGCAAGTGAATCTCGAGGAATCCTTCTACCTGCATAGGACATTATTTTGCCTTGCCTCCCACAGTGTTGTAACTTCATCTCCATACTTTTGATAGTCCCTTTCAAACCTTTCCAAGCGCTCAACCCTCTTAAAAGGCAAATAGAAGGGTGGGGCGACAACTTGTTTAATGCCGAACTGTTTTGTTACACGTTCGGGATTGTGCCTCTCAACAATCCAGTAATGTAGAAGGACCATTGAAGAAGTGAACAATCACTTATCAACCTTTGGTATCTTTAGGAACAACTTTTTAGGCATCTTAGCATATGGCTGCCACGTGAACTGCAAAATTAGACCAACTTAATCATGATACTAATAAATGCATCAATGACACTGTCAAAGTATTGAATTGTTCTCAATATTAATACCCCGTCCTCTTTGAGACCATTGACGTGCTTCCGAATCTCTTTCATGTTTGTTACTTATTTCCTATCTCTCAGTCTCAATTCTCATGTCTTGAACAATGGGTACTGTAGGTCTTTTTTCCAACTAGGACATGGGACAAGACATCTCCCGATCGACATTCTTGAATAAGCCCATATCTGCAAGCCAACAACCAATAAAAAAAAAGAGGTTCATTACAAAGTAAACTCAGCTAAAAAGAATTGAAACTGTATTAAATGGCATTTTGCATCACTTGCAGCAACTGTAAGGGGCCTGTTAGAGTCTTCGAAAGGGTAATCTTCAAAGTATCACGTTTGTCTTCACCGTCGTCCACTTCCTTACCCTCATCTTCACCTTTTAATAACCTTGTAGCCCTTCCAAGCATTCTCTTTAGACTTGCAAGGCAGGCAGGACCCTATGCATGGGGCTTGAATTCCCTAAACAACTCCAGCTGCCAAGCTGGCCCTCTTGCACCAGAAGAATTGAAAAAAAATTGTCTAAACACCAAAAAGAACAAGTATGCTCTTATCTTGTAAACCTCGCTCCTCTTTTTAGAGGGCTTGAAGTTATCTTCTAGCCACTTGAATTTAATTGTAATGCCAATAGTGTCTTTGCCAGGACGTGGAGCAATGCCAAGTAGCTCCTTGCACACTTCCGGGACAAGTGACTTGGGGAAAGTCCTACCCGTTACAGGTATACCGTCGATCGGGAGCCCATATATATATGCAACGTCCTCCAAAGTTATCATGGCTTCACCGGTAGGCATGTTTGTCTCAGGCCTCCATCTTTCAACCAAGCCACTAATGAGGGAATGGTCTATTCTCGTGTAGTCAATTTTTGAAATATAAGCTAGACCAACCTCCCTAACTATCTCCTTCTATATGTCAGTTAGAACCCATATGTCTTTATCCGGGTTCGTATTTATGCATCTATATGCCCTTGGCTCCACCCCATTTAATATGGCTTTGGACAAATGTGAGTCTTGCTCATATAGCAGTTTCTCCTCTGGTTTCAGCTTCTTTCCTTTGTCCATCCGTTCAATTTTGGCAAATATAGACACAAGCACATATAAAACATTGATAGTGTTTAGTACATGGGTGTAATACAAGATTAGAAGCCAGAGAGATCTCATGTTGTCACACAAAATCAGTGGAGTGGAAGTAAAGGGAACCCAAAGATCTTTCAACCATAACCATGCTATTATAAAATTTCAGCAGCTACGATACCATGAACAATTTGATACTTTGATCAATTTCACTATTGAATGTGCATTATTCTATGTTATTTTTATCCAGCTACTTATAGATACGACATGTGGAGCGTTCAATAAAACTATAGAACAACATTTGAAATAGTTCAAAGTAGAAAGAGCTTGTGGAATAGTGGTTTTGGCTGAGATGAGCTTCTCACTACCTGCTACTAATGTGACTGGATGAGTATTTTGTCTAGAATGAGTCAAGCAAAGGTATTTTCATGTTAATTTGTTTTCCTTGGAAGTTCTTAGTGGCATTTAGTAATCGACTCCAATCCCCACCACAAGTTTGAGAACTTTCTTGGTTGAAAGAACCCGTCTTTCACAACCTCAATTGACAGAAAACCTCTCATCAAGTTGTAAGTTGGAGAATGTTGCAGGTATTGCGTTTCAACATTAATGACTAGTGGCAATGGGGGAATTGATGGGCCTTGTTGGATATTGTACACACTTTAGGTTCAGTGTAATTTAACTGTAAGCTGCAGAAGAGTTTCTAAATCTGCACATTCATTGGTTTGCCTCTTACTGATAAGATGCACCATTTACCAAATTCAACCAAACACATTAATTTTATAAAGCCCAACCCGAATATGAGAGAAAGGATTACATTCAGCATAGAAGAGAGAGCAAGAACAGAAGTGGGGTACCCTTTTATCCATGAAATAGATACGTGCTCATGAAATTAAATGACAAAGACTGCTATAGGTAATGCAAGACAGAAAGGGTTTGGGAGATTTGATTGGCACAGCTGCTTTGTGTACACACTTTGGGTTCTGTTGATCGCTAGTTCCGCAAGTATACGGTTGTCTCAAGTAATATAGACTATGGAAGTCCGAATATCGTTCCCACAAGGATTGTTACAAGGAAACTAACAATGATAAATGAAAAGGAGTATCAACTCAAATATAGCTAACAAATGCAAATAAAAATAACAAAAAACAATGGAAACAAAAAAACAATAACAAGGAAAATAAAAAAAATGCAAACTAAAAAGAAAACAAGAACTAGATAACAAAGAGATGTTAGTAAAAATAGAAAAACTCAAGTGAGAACAAGCTAAGTAACAAGTTAGTAACAAAGTTAATGAAAAAAAAAATAACAAGGTTAATACAAGAATAATGAAGAAATGTTAGATAGATCAAATGAATAAGTGTGTGAAAATAACAAGTGAAAGATAGAAAATGAGTGGATGGAGATAAAGAAATATGCTAAAGTAGTGTAAAATCAAATGTGGAATTGATGGTGTGAATAGAGAAATGGAGTGTGAGAACAAAACAAGTGAATAAGTGTGTGAGAAAGTGAATAGAATCAAACTAAAGTAAGTAAAACAAGAAACAAGCAATACTAATGGATGATTGAATCATCTAGAATCCACTAAGTGACACTAATCCAACAGTAATGCTCTTCTCTTTTTCCAAAAAAAGAATACTCGAATCTAATTACAAATCAATGCTTAGATTTGGAAAATATAACTTTAAGGCTCTAAGATGGAAATTAACAATCTAATAGCTAAGATTTTCTTCCCTTCATAAAAGAAAAGATTCCTAATGACTATCTATCAAAAGTAAGCATAAACCATCAAAAGATATTAACTCCTAAGTATGATTTATCAAACCTAAGCATAGATAGTAAAAAGAATGCTAATATAGAAACCAAGCATGGAAGTTTGCACAATGCAATGAAGAAAAATCTACTCTAACATATTAAGAACATAAACAAGGGAATTAAAATAAAGAGCATAAGCAAAAGGAATAGGATCAACTTAGCTTCACCTAGAAGATCCAATCAAATGGATTAGCCACCCATTGGAGAAGGTAAAGCTTTCAATTCCATTCCAAATCTTTAATTTTTACAAGGCTTTCCTCACTTTCTCTCTACAATTGTTCTCAATTACATGAAAAGCTTAAGTAAAGAGGAGGGGGCTCTCCTTGCTTGTGTGTTTGATGCCTAGAGCTCCCTTCCTTATATAGAAACATTTGCCGTACTCTCTTTTGATTTCTTTCCAATGTGGGACTAGACAAGAATGGAAATATGAACATATGAATGTCATTCTCGAGCTAGAAAACATTTCCCAGATTGATTTATGATTTTGACCCTCGAAACGTCCGAATTGGGAAAAATGTAATGAAATATGATTTGTAGATCTTAGAACAGGCTTTTCAATGCTTCTAAGATCACCTTAATCGGACACCCGAGTAAAAAGATATGGTCAAAATACCAACCCAAGTCTTTCATTTTTCTTCTTATTGTTGGCCTAACTTTGTCATCTCTTCATCCAATTGTCTTTCAAACTTATCCTTACTCTCTTTAACTCTTGAATCTCAACTTTAATCTTCAAATTAATCTTCAATTAACACCTATAAAGATAAATTAACATAATTGAGAGTATTTTTTAATATATTTTGTATGAAAGCCATTCGAACTCATATAAATGCATACAAATGGCCATCTATAATGGAAAGATATGAGCAAAGCATGATGGGGAGGAAATATGATTTTTATGCTAAAAATAGTGTTTTGAGTTCTTTTATCTTTGAAAACTCATAAAATAATGTTATGAAAGTGTATCTTTTGTGAACTCATCACACCCCCAAACCTTCATTTTGCTAGTCCCGAGCAAAATAAAAGAAAACTAACTAAATGCAGAAAACGATAAAAAAATCCTAACTCACTTTCGCAGGAATCACGGCTGCACTTAGCTCGTGCAACAAGCCATTTAAACCCCTAAGTTTCCCTTAGTGGACGAGTTTTGTCTTGTGAGGGTTTTCAGCGAATAAATCCCACAAAATTCTTTTTATTTATATCCTCGGGTTTTTAGCAAGCTAATAAAAATGAGAGAAAGTTTTGAACACTATCCAATTGCTAAAAATCTTTCAATGATGCTCAAGTCCCGGAGTGTATTTAAGTGAATTTAGCCAACACTTGTGCGGTTTTGGGTTCTGAGAAAACACAACTTTGATCACCTTCTAAATCCATTTGTTTTGACTTCAGCCTCACAGTCATACTCTCGAAAATAAAATCGCTTAGATTTTCTGACTTATCACTCTATATGTGAGTATTGGCAAGGCAAAAGGACTTACATATCTTTTGAGAGTGAATAATTTTTAGAGAATTTATCTCATGGAAAGAACAATCATTTAACTGAGGGTGAAAATGCTCACTCAACTTCTCACTTGTTGAACATCCTAATTTTTTCTGAAATTCAATAGGTCTTTTATTGGTTGTAATGGGGTTAGGGGAAAGGGTTTGGTAAAAATATGGAAAATGAGGTTTTAGGGTTTCTGAGAAGCTGAGGTCTTAAGTTTTCTTTGAAGGGTTTTTCTTTGATTCCTCTTCACCTTTTTTTTTTTTTTGTAGTTCTTTGTTTTCTTGTCTTCCCATGAATTTCAACTTTCCTTCCTTTTTCTTTTTTCTTTCTTTTCTTTTTTTTTTCTTTAGAGAAGACTTTTTCCTTGGATAGATCATGTGAAATATCATCAATGCACACTTCCTTCTTTCTTCATCTTTTCCTTACACTTCTCAAAAACAATGGGTTGAAGGCTTTTTATTTGGGTGGAGAGGCTTTGGGAAATTTTAAAGAAAAATGCATAAAGGATAAAGGTTCAAAAAGGGTTACTAGGGAAATATTTTTATAGGTAGGTTTTTAATGGCTATGGGGTTTTAATTTTAGATTGCCTATCATCACTTTACCAGGTCTAGAAAGGTGCTCACAAGCTACAAGTCAAGGTTAGTTCACAATTTTGATGACACCCTCAATGGTTGGAAAGAAATAGGCACTAATGAGATAAAAGAAATGTGCCGAAAACTACGAGTTTGAGTAGCTTTTCATTATACTCGGAATTAGCGCAGAAAAGTCCTTACCCTGGAGGACTAGAAAGGCTCTACACTCAATTGGTTTAGTCTCCACCACTAGTGATTTGTCAGGGTCACTCAGATGTGCCCATTCTTCACTTAGACTACACTTCATGTGGCTAAATGTGCAAGAATTTTTCCAAGACTTGATTTTGTGACACTCTTTTTAGGATTTGGATAGTATACTAAACTAAGATATCAAAACTTATTAACAAGCTAAAATCCCATGGAAATTTCTAATTTTTTTTTTGAGAAAGAAAAAAAAACTGAATTTTTTTAATCTAAATATTTACAGGCAAATACATGTGTGCAATGCAGTACAACACCCCCAAACCTAAACCGAACATTGTCCTCAATGATATGCAATGTAAAATGTGAAATGATAAATGGATAAGGGAAAAGAAAATTGGAACGCCTTACCATGGGTTGATGCAAAAAATGATTATTGAGTTACCTACCAACCAGCTCTAAACTTCACGTTGTCAGCCTGAAGTGACCCTGAAAACTACTCATGCAATATACACGGGGTCCTGAAGAAGGGTTTCTTCGACATCCTTGTCCTTAAGCTCCAGAAAAGGCTTCAACATTTGACCATTGACTTTAAAAACATCCCCACTCTTGGGGTTCTCAATCTCAACTGCCCCATGAAAATAGACAGTGCACACGATGAAGGGTCCAGTCCAACGGGAACTCAGTTTTCCTGGAAAGAGATGCAGGCGAGAATTATACAGAAGAACTTTCATGCCTGGTTCAAAGGATTTCCTCAAAATAGATTGATCGTGGTTTTCCTTCATCCGATCCTTATAAATCTTGGCATTCTCATAGGCGATTTTTCTAAGCTCCTCCAGCTCATTGAGATGTAACTTGCGCAGGTTGCCGACTTTAGCTAAATCAAAATTGAACATTTTGATGGCCCAGTAAGCACTATGCTCCAATTCTACCGGCAGATGACATGCTTTCCCAAAAACCATTTGATATGGAGACATTCCGATCGGGGTCTTATAGGCAGTCTGATAAGCCCATAAAGCATCTGTCAATCTTGAAGACCAGTCTTTTCAGGTAGGACTGACTGTCTTTTCCAAGAGTTGCTTTATTTGCCTATTTGACACTTCCACCTGTCCGCTAATCTGTGGGTGATATGGAGTAGCAACCTTATGAGTGATAAAATATTTTTTCATCAGATTCTTGAAGGTGCTATTACAAAAATGACCCCCACCATCACTGATAATCGCCCTGGGTGTACCAAATCTAGAAAAGATGTTTTCTTTAATAAATTTGATAACCACGGGACGATCATTCTTTCTAGTTGGAATCGCCTCTATCCATTTGGAGACATAATCTACAGCAAACAAAATGTATAAGTTGCCGAAGGAACTCGGAAATGGACCCATAAAGTCTATGCTCCAAACATAAAAAATTTCCACAATAAGCATCGGATTTAAAAGCATCATGTTCCTCCGCGTAATTCTGCCTAATTTCTGGCAATGCTCATAGTGCAAACAAAACGTGTGACAATCCTTGAAAAGAGTGGGCCAGTAAAATCCGCATTGCAACACCTTTGCAGCGGTCTTCCTAGAACTAAAATGTCCAGCATAGGCGTGGTCATGGCAGAAGGATATCACACTTAAAAAGTCCTCTTCTGGAATGCATTCCTAATGATCTGGTCCGAACAATACTTGAACATATATTGGTCATCAAAGAAGAAATGCTTAACCTCAGACAAAAACTTAGACCTATCTTGTTTGGACCAGTGATCGGGCATCTGTCCAATGACCAGGTAGTTAACGATATCCGCAAACCAAGGGAAATGGGAGACACTCAGCAACTGTTCATCTGGGAAACTCTCACTCAATGGGATGATCTCATGCTCGTGGTCAGTAGGTAATCGGGAGAGATGATCGGCTACAACATTTTCAGAACCTATCTTGTCCCGAATCTCAAGGTCAAACTCTTGTAGTAACAGAATCCACCTAATCAAACGGGCTTTTGCATCTTTTTTCATCAACAGGTACCTAAGGGCCGAATGATCGGTGTAAACTATGACCTTAGACCCAATCAAGTAGGGTCTAAGCTTCTCCAGGGCAAAGACGACAGCTAACAGCTCTTTCTCTGTGGTTGTGTAATTCAGCTGAGCGTCATTCAAGGTCCTACTGGCATAATATATGACATGGGGCGATTTGTTCACTCTCTGTCCTAACACAGCCCCAAGAGCATGGTCAGAAGCGTCACACATGAGTTCGAAGGGAATTGTCCAATCAGGTGGTTTTATTATCGGAGTAGAGGTCAACTCCTTTTTCAATTGTTCAAATGCTTGTAGACAAGGTTCATTGAAGACAAAAGGCACATCCTTAGATAACAGATTGCACAAGGGTGCAGCTATCTTGCTAAAATTCTTAATGAACCGTCTAAAAAAACCTGCATGGCCCAAGAAAGATCTGATGTTCTTCACCATTTTTTGCGGTGGCGGGTTGGAAATGAGATCAATTTTGGCCTTGTCGACCTCGATGCCATTCTCAGAAATAACATGGCCCAGGATAATTCCTCTTTTCACCATGAAATGACACTTCTCCCAATTCAAAATAAGATTCTTCTCTTGACATCTCACTAAAACAAGGTTCAGGTGATGCAAACATTCTTGGAAACTACTCCCATGGATCGAAAAATCGTCCATAAACACCTCTAAGAATCGCTCGACCATGTCCGAAAATATGCTCATCATACACTGTTGAAATGTCGCAGGTGCATTGCACAGCCCAAAAGGCATGCGCCGGTAGGCGAATATACCGAAAGGACATGTAAAAGTTGTCTTGTCCTGGTCCTCGGGTGCTATGGTATCTGATTATAGCATGAGTTTCCATCAAGGAAACAATAAAAGGCATGACCGGCTAGTCTCTCAAGCATCTGGTCCATAAATGGGAGGGGAAAATGGTCTTTACGGGTGGCCGAGTTTAACTTTCGATAGTCAATGCACACTCGCCAGCCCGTCTGGGTCCTTGTGGGCACTAACTCGTTTCCCTCATTCTTCACAACAGTTATCCCGGACTTTTTTGGCACAACATGGACTGGGCTCACCCATGAGCTGTCCGAAATAGGGTAAATGATACCTAAATCCAGTGTTTCAGAACCTCCACTCTTACAACATCCTTCATTGATGGATTAAGACGCCTCTGTGGTTCTCTGGAAGTTTTGCATTTTCTTCCAAATGGATCTGATGTTGAACCACAGATGGGCTTATTCCTTTTATATCAGCAATTGTCCAGCCTGTAGCCTCTTTGTGATCCTTCAGGATCTCAATCAATTGTTGTTCCTGAATTTTTTCCAAGTCCGAGGCTATAATGACGGGGAGAGTCTCAGCTGGGCCCAAAAATACATACTTGAGGGTGTCAGGTAGTGGTTTTAGGTCAAGCTTGGGCGGTTCTTTAATTGATGGAACAGGTGGGGCAGCCGATGGAGTCAAGATCTCTGGCTTGGGTTGCCATTGACTCCTCTCAAAAGCAGGGGCAGAATCCAGTAACGCATTCACTTCTTTAATGTTGTTCTCAACATCAATGTTACCTCCAAAATATGCAAGACAGGCCTCTAGTGGGTCCTCACAACTAATTGTGATCCTACACTTTCAATAAGCTCCTCTAGGTAACTCACCTCACAAATTTCATAATCACTCTCATCTCTGGGTTGCTTGCCAACGTTGAAAATGTTTATCTGGACTGTCACATTCCCAAATGATAGGTGCATCACACCATTTCGACAATTAATCAGGGCATTGGAAGTGGCAAGGAATGGCCTCCCTAAAATTACCGGGATCTTCAAGACTTTTCCGATTGGTGGTCGAGTATCAAGGACTACAAAGTCCACCGGGAAAACAAACTCACCTACCTTGATAAAAACATCCTCAACAACACCTTTGGGGTACCCAACTGAAGCATCAGCTAGTTGTAAGGTCACATTTGTCGGTTTCAGCTCCCCCAAACCTAACTCCTCGTATATCGAATACGGGAGCAGGTTGACACTCGCACCCAAGTCCAACAAAGACTGTTCTATGTGATGATCCCCTATTTGACAAGAAATTATAGGGCACCCAGGGTCCTTGTATTTGATCGGGGTTGAAGTGGTAATGATGGAACTGCATTGCTGGGCAAGAAAGGCTTTTTTTGGTACATTGGTTGTTCTCTTGAATGTGCATAAATCTTTGCGGACTTTGGCATAAGTCGGGATCTGTTGGATGGCTTCTAACAGTGGGATGTTAATTCTCACTAGCTTGAACACTTCAAGGATCTTATCCAACTGGACATTATTTTTCATTTGACCTAGCCTCTGAGGGTATGGGGCCTTGGGAACAAAGGATCTAGGAGGGGGCTCACTTGGTGAGGCAACTCCTACTGGTTTCTCAGGTTCCTTAGTAGGCCCTGGGTCCTTCTTTTGTTCCTCAGGTTCTTCTTCCAAAACTACATGCTCCCTCCTCACTTGGGTCCGTTCAGATTGCCTAGGGTCCTCTTCTGGTGTGTCAGCCTCCCTTGAGGCCATTCTATGGGTGGTAACTGCTTGCACTGCATTGACCTGCTCATGGACTTTGCCCTTGTCATCATGGACAACAAATTGGCCAGTTGAAGTTTGGCCTTTGGGGTTGGCTTCGGGCTGACTTGGAAATTTACCCTTGTCTCTTTGAGCTATTGACCTGGCCAGCTGACTGACAGTGTATTCCAGCTTGGCAATGGACTGGGTATTGGCATTCAAATTCTGAGTAGTGCTTTGCTGGAATTGGAGGGTATTTTGGGCCAACATTTTCATTGTGTCATCTAGAGAACTTATCTGCTGATTGTGGGGATTAAGATTCTGATAACCTTGGACCATGGGTGGTCCCTGTGACGCTTGGGGTACTTGAGGCTTTTGGTATCCCGGAGGAGGCATATGCTGACCCATTGGCTGAGAAGGGCTTCCTTGGTGTTGTCCTTTGGTCCATGAAAAATTAGGATTATCCTTCCAACCAGGATTGTAAGTATTCGAATACGGATCATACCTCGGCCGCTCATATCTGGTATTCTGGTAAAGTGCACTCACCTCCTCCATACTCTCACTCTGACTTTGACCAAAGAATGCTCTACATTGGGATCCAGGATGGGTAAAATCTCCACAATTGGTGCAGGGTGGGGCAGTAGGGTCACTAACTACTTGGCTCATCTTTAATGATTCCAGGGTCTTTGGGGTGGTCTGCTGACAGGTCTGGTTCATTTCAAGGGATTCTAATCTCCTTGTCAACGTGGCCAATTTGGCCTCAGCCTCGAATTTGGGTTCCACTCTATGCATGCCCCTTTTTTCTGCAACAATGGGTCTTTTGGGATCCTCTCTGATAGGTTCCCATTGGAGAGTGTTCTCAGCGACCTCCTCAAGGTATGTCCAAGCTTGGTCAGCTGTCTTTTGAGTGAAAACTCCATTGCAGAAAGACTCCATGATGGTCTTGGTGGGATAGTCCAGTCCTTCATAAAGGATTTGGACTAGCCGGATCTTTTCGAATCCGTGATGCGAGCATTGTAACAGTAAGTCTTTGAACCTTTCCATGTACTCATACATGGTTTCTCCCTCCAGTTGGTGGAAGCTGTTCAGGGTATGTCTAATGAAGGTCGTTTTTTTGTTTTGAATAAAACTTTTTTATAAAAGGCCTCGACTAGTCCCTCCCATATGTTTATGGGATTAGCCTGTAGGGCATAAAGCCATGCTTTCGCCTTCTCCTTCAACGAGAATGGGAACAACCTAAGCTTGAGGGCTTCTTCAGACATATGGTTATACTTCATGGTCCCACAGATTTCCTCAAACTCTCTCACATGCTGATATGGGTTCTCATTTTCCACCCCTCGGAAAATTGGTAACATTTGGATTAAGCCGGATTTCAGCTCAAATGAGGCATTCGTGGTGGGCATAACGATGCATGAGGGCTGGGTAGATAGGGTTGGTACATGTACTCCCTAAGAGTCATGGGTTGGGAGTGTGGGTTTCCGTCAGCCATTTCCTCAATGGCAATGGGGTCCGCGAAATTCTCAACAGGGATATCGAATAAATTGAAGCTCTCTAAACGACCCTGCACACGTGACCAATTGTGCTAAACTACAGCTCAACTTTGAAAGTGATGGCCTGCTCAAGTGATGATGAACGAGGATTAATGCTTAAACACAAACAAGCAAAACAAAATGATTTGAAAAACAAAACAAACTATGCTTAACTAAGGCTACCTAAGATTAGACTAGACAGCTCCTAACTGTGAAGAGTACACCTAGGCCTCCAATCCGGTCCTATGAAACGTAGTCGGCCAGATAAGCCCCCAGGGGATTGGTGGGATCACGATGCGCGTGGCAAAGGTTCCGCTTAAATACCAAACTCCTAGAACAGATGAACTGCCTCCCTTAAGGGACAAGGCTATTCTAGGCACCGATTTCAGTCAAGGAGCGCAAATGGTACAACCTTTGATGGTCTTCTCCTAATGAGCTCGTTTCCTATGGTCACGTTTCTACTCAAATTTTATTAAAGGCTAAGGATTCCTAAGTAGCGAGGAAAATGAGTTCCTATGGGCAAGGAAATGGTGATGAAATCCAATCCTTATCTTGTTAGGGGTATGATTGCCCTTACTAAGTGTGTGCTTTCCCAATTACTTTGTGTGTTTGAAAATGATTAAGCACTACAAAGCAATTAAACAATCAAACAACCAACAAAATTAACCCACTAACAGGGGATGCGTGGGTGTATTGAAATACGCACCTCCCAAACTAGATTGGGGGAACATCGATTGAAGTCGATCCAAGCCACCGACACCAATTTCGGTGTACAAACTTGGGGGGCCGAGACAGTATCGTCCAACCGTCCTCCTTCCTTAATTATTACAATGCTTTGAAAAACTAAATGAACTTTAAAAATTATTGCAAACTTGAAATGAATCCTAATAGATTTTCTAAGAAAACAAATTAAATTCCTAAGTTAGAGTTCTTTGGTTGCTCTTTTCCTCTTTCCTTGCTCCAACCGCGGAATCCCTGAAAATACAAACAAGTAAAATGTGTAGAATCCTCAATGAAAACTAAAAGAAAGAATAAAAATGCAACTAAGCTATATGAGAGTTGAAAATCCTTAAAATGAAGGATTCCTATGTACTTCAATCCCCGGCAACGACGCCAAAAACTTGATGGCTAGTTCCGCAAGTATACGGTTGTCTCAAGTAATATAGACTATGGAAGTCCGAATATCGTTCCCACAATAATTGTTACAAGGAAACTAACAATGATCAATGAAAATGAGTATCAACTCAAATATAGCTAACAAATGCAAATAAAAATAACAAAAAACAATGGAAACAAAAAAACAATAACAAGGAAAATAAAAAAAAATGCAAACTAAAAGAAAATAAGAACTAGATAACAAAGAGATGTTAGTAAAAATAGAAAAACTCAAGTGAGAACAAGCTAAGTAACAAGTTAGTAACAAAGTTAATGACAAAAAAAATTAAAATAACAAGGTTAATACAAGAATAATGAAGAAATGTTAGATAGATCAAATGAATAAGTGTGTGAAAATAACAAGTGAAAGATAGAAAATCAATGTATGGAGATAAAGAAATATGCTAAAGTAGTGTAAAATCAAATGTGAAATTGATGGTGTCAATAGAGAAATGGAGTGTGAGAACAAAACAAGGGAATAAGTGTGTGAGAAAGTGAATAGAATCAAACTAAAGTAAGTAAAACAAGAAACAAGCAATACTAATGGATGATTGAATCATCTAGAATCCACTAAGTGACACTAATCCAACACTAATGCTCTTCTCTTTTTCCAAAAAAAGAATACTCAAATCTAATTACAAATCAATGCTTAGATTTGGAAAATATAACTTTAAGGCTCTAAGATAGAAATTAACAATCTAATAGCTAAGATTTTCTTCCCTTCATAAAAGAAAAGATTCCTAATGACTATCTATCAAAAGTAAGCATAAACCATCAAAAGATATTAACTCCTAAGTATGATTTATCAAACCTAAGCATAGATAGTAAAAAGAATGCTAATATAGAAACCAAGTATGGAAGGTTGCACAATGCAATGAAGAAAAATCTACTCTAACATATTAAGAACATAAACAAGGGAATTAAAATAAAGAGCATAAGCAAAAGGAATATGATCAACTTAGCTTCACCTAGAAGATCCAATCAAATGGATTAGCCACCCATTGGAGAAGATAAAGCTTTCAATTCCATTCCAAATCTTTAATTTTTACAAGGCTTTCCTCACTTTCTCTCTACAATTGTTCTCAATTACATGAAAAGCTTAAATAAAGAGGAGGGGGCTCTCCTTGCTTGTGTGTTTGATGCCTAGAGCTCCCTTCCTTATATAGAAACATTTGCCTTGCTCTCTTTTGATTTCCTTCCGATGTGGGACTAGATAAGAATG
Source organism: Litsea cubeba (assembly GCA_012931725.1). NCBI lineage: Eukaryota > Viridiplantae > Streptophyta > Magnoliopsida > Laurales > Lauraceae > Litsea > Litsea cubeba. Next base: position 43,119,738 of record CM022948.1, on the reverse strand, counting down.
GAAATATGAACATATGAATGTCATTCTCGAGCTAGAAAACATTTCCCAGATTGATGTGCGATTTTGACCCCCGAAACGTCCGAATTGGGAAAAATGTCGTGAAATATGATTTGTAGATCTTAGACAAGCTTTCCAATGCTTCTGAGATCACCTTAATCGGACACCTGAGTAAAAAGATATGGTCAAAATACCAACCCAGGTCTTTCATTTTTCTTCTTATTATTGGCCTAACTTTGTCATCTCTTCATCCAATTGTCTTTCAAACTTATCTTTACTCTCTTTAACTCTTGAATCTCAACTTTAATCTTCAAATTAATCTTCAATTAACACCTACAAAGATAAATTAACATAATTGAGAGTATTTTTTAACATATTTTGTATGGAAGCCATTGGAACTCATATAAATGCATACAAATGGTCATCTATAATGGAAAGATATGAGCAAAGCATGATGGGTAGGAAATATGATTTTTATGCTAAAAATAGTGTTTTGAGTTCTTTTATATTTGAAAACTCATAAAATAATGCTATGAAAGTGTATCTTTTGTGAACTCATCATCTGTCTACTTTAATTGTGGGCATATGACGTTCTATTTAGTTTGCTTCTTCAGTGGTTTTGCCATGGTTAAAGGCCAATGTTAGGCTTTTTCGCTCATACAAAACAGTAAAATGGGTAGAATGCAATGTAACTATCCTGAATTGTTGTGGATTATTGGTTTATGGAAATGATGATGGATCAAATGAAATTCATTGTACACCCAGATACCTCCACTTACCATTGATATAGTGAGCAACTTCTAATAGGTTGATTGCAAGTTACATGTAATAATGCCTGACCAAGTACTTTTAGCTGCATAAATTTGGATATGTTTCATGTTTAGATTCCTAGGATTGTACTTCTCTAAGTAGTTATAGGTGAATAATTTATCGAAGGCTAATTTTCAGACCATTGATGAAGTAACTTTCCGTATAATGGAGACTGAATCTAGGAAAGATATAAACGTAGAGACTCCAAGCTAGGCAAATCAAAGCCTAAGACTGCACAAAAGATGTGGTGGAGTTCAAGAACAATGGATTTTTTACCTATTTCCTAAAGGAAAATATTAAGGGCCTTCAAAATTATGGAAAACCAAGTTTTACTCTTCTTTAATCAATGTGTGAGTTTGCTCCATGTCCACCTAAATGCACGACAATCACAAGACTAGAAGTGAAGAAACTGTCAGGTGAAGTAAGGGTTGGCCAAACATTAGGTCATCATGTCCTCACATATTATATAGTTGTCCCTTACCAAGATAATTTTCTTAATGAGGAGGAAAATAGTAAATCAAATAAAAGGGCGAAGTTGTCCTTTACCAAGATCATTTTCCTGTCCTCTGGCCCAGTTGTGGCCTTCCCCACTCCTTGCATGTTCAAGTCTCTTGGAGTCCTAGCTATTTAAATAGTGAAGTTGTTTTCAGTCCCTCCAAATCTCTAAATAAACATTAAGAGCCCGGATAGGGTAGGGGTTGGGGGTTCAGAGGAGGGGGGAACCATTAAAGACTCGGTCCCTGAAGATAAGACCTGCCCCAACAGTAGAAATTCCCTAAAGATAAACTGAATCTTGAAAACAATTTATGACGTTCGGGATTTTTGGATAATGATGTAATAGTTGTCGCATTGGTATTTTTGCATTTTATGTTTCTTTTCTAGAACCCCAAATTCCATCATCATGAGAATTTTCACTTTTATCATTTAGAATTCTCAAATCCCAACCGCTTAGCATTTGTGCATGCTCCATCCAAGTGGAGGATTCATAAATTCCACCCCAGAGGACAGCTTTTGGAGAATCACAAATTCTCCATGCATGATCAATTCTTTGAGTCCCAGCTAAACAACTGCCCCCAATCAGAATATGGCACTTCATGCACAGATTCATCATCCCAACCTATGTGAGAAGCAAACATACTACCACAGCTTTACGAACAACAGAAGCCTTCCATTGGGTACTCATATAATACAATGAACTCAAGGCTTGAGGATTGTGTGTGCTTGGACAACGTAAATAACTTGCACCCTATAAATTATTCCAAAGTAGGGTATGCTATGGTGGCGTCCAGACACAAAATATCTGCCCATCTTTTTCTGAGAACAACCCAACAATCCTCAAGCCATCACAAGATCAAAGAATTGTATGGCATGGTGGCAAACCCTATTTCTTTCTGAGGATTTGGAATTAAAACCATTGCCAGATCAAAGAATGTAGAAGAAAAAATTAACAAACACAAACAACAAGAAATGTACATAAAAATTGCACACAAAAAATGCACGAATGAATAGGGAGAAATATCAAATATCATATATCAAATAGAAAAAATGTCAGACAAAAATAGAATGGAGAAGAAGAAAATGCACGTTTGCGTAATGTAAACCCACTTCCGGATTTTAATAAAAAACCAAACAAGCATAAAAGAATCGAATGTGCATGTCCCAAAACAAGTGAATAAAAACCATTATGGCTGTTTCGTTCTTTGAGCAAAACCCCAAACAAACATTGTATTTGAGATACTAAACAAATGTGTAAACGGTATCAACGTCCCATACCTTAGAGGTGATGTGCGATATCGGAGCAAGGTTGATCCAAAGTGGGGAAGGAGGAATACAAAAGGAGCAGCGACGCTGACATACTCAGGTAGAGGAAGGAAGGGGAGAGAAAGGAAGGGGAAAGGAAAGGGATTGGGGTTATAAAAAAAACCGAAGAGTGACGCTAGCGTTTTTAATAGCAACACTGAGAGACGCTAGCGTCACTCATTTCATATTGGAAAAAAAACACCAAAACCGTTTGTGTGGTGCTAGTTGCGAGGCATTAACAAGTGCAACAGACAAATACTGAGAATTTTCCAGTAAAATGCTCAATAAAGTTTTCATAAAAAAACATCATATCAAAATAAAAAGATATGCTCCATAGAATTAAGTACTGAATATAAGTTTTAGTTGCAAGATAAAGACAAACTAGCTATGAGGGCGTATTAGGGGTTAAACGGGTTGGCCCTAATCCGGCCTGTTTAAATGTGAGTTAAGAAAGCTTGACCCACGACCGACCCGTATATTATGAAGGTCAGGTTTGACCAAATTGATGGGTCAAGGTAGCTTTTTCCATATCTAATGGATGACCTTTAAATGAAAAGGCATGGATTTATTTATAAATACTGAAACTACAGAGTCTATTTATAAATCCTAGAAACCTAACCGTTTGACAATTTACTAGATTAATAAAAGTAATGTAAAGCCTTAATTTTTCAGACAATCACATCAAAAGTACAAATCTTCAAAATTTCCTCCTTTAAAAAAAAAGTTAAAAAGAAACCTCCTTTCTCCACTTAAAGACAAAAAAAACACTCACTTTTTACACAAAAGTAAAAAAGATTCCCTATCAACCTACTAACGAAAAAATATTATCATAACCCCCTTATATTTTATTCTCTCTTGATTTGGTACTTTACATTACTTTTAGTTTAATAGTAAATTGCCAAACAGGACCACGTTTGACAATTTACTAGGTTAATAAAAATAACATAAAACCTTCAATTTCCAGATAAGGGGTCACATCAAAAGTATACATATTCAAAGTTTTCTCTTTAAAAAAAATCTCCTTTCTCCACTAAAAGATAAAAAAATACTCTCTTTTCACAAAAAAAAGTAAAAAAAATTTCATATCAATCTACTAAAAGATAGATACGATCATAATGTTTTTATATTTTATTCTCTTTTGATTTGATGCTTTACATTACTTTTTCGAAAGGCGCTTACGGGATATATATCTATATAATATGGGAGAGCAGTGTTTGAATCCTGGGACATTTTGAACCTTGGATCTATGTACATAAATCCAAAGAATATTTTGGACCCGAGTGCTGCTATTGGCACACAAAAATTTTCTTTTCAAACACAAGTATTTTTTCTTTTTTCTTATTACATTTTTACCCCTTTATGAAATAACTAAAGTAGCCATTATCCAACAAAAACTCAAATCAGATTTTCTTTTCACACACAATCTCTATTCTTCTTCCCTAAAGAGCTTCTCCCACCTCACTCTCCACTTCTCACTCTCCACTTCCTCCATCTTCCTTGGGCAAGTCATCTTCACTCACTTGCATTTTCTTTTTTCTGGGCATCCTATCTCATTCTCCACTTCCTTCATTTTCCTTTGCAACTCATCTTTCATTCACATTCCTCCATTTGATTGTGCAATGAAGGAAGAGATGGATGAAAACAACAATCAAATGGTGCATTTTAATCAAAGCAGTAGTGGAAAGGTATGTTTCATTGATATTTTTTTTCATTTTTGTATCTTTTGTAAATTTTTCATCTCGCCTGAAACTTCGTACCTCCCGATATGTACGGTATTTCAGAACCGAACATATAGCATATGTTCGGACGTACAGGACCGAACATATGACATATGTTCGGTCCTAAGAGTCCGTACATATGCTATATGTTCGGAAGTAAATATCCGGACAGTGATATTAAATTAATATATTATGCAGGTCTCTACGCAAGAAAGTCAGGTTGGATCGGACTTTGTCATGGATTATACCAGTGAGTTTATAACTCAAAAGGTAAGACCAACTATGAATTTATTATTCAAATTACATTTATTTATTACTAAATTTGTATTTAATTTATTTATTTATTGTAGATATTTTACAGCCGCGATTCGTTGATCAGTTGGGCTCGTGGAGTAGGAAGGAAAAACGGGTTTGTTATTGTGATAAAGGTTTCAAATGCTGCTCGAGTGGGTGTCAAAGCTAGAGTACTCCTTGCTTGTGAGAGAAATGGACAATATAAACAAGAAGAGTGCCAAAAGCAAAAGAGGATCAAACAAACTGGTTCAAAGAAATGTGGATGTCCTTTCGCACTAAAGGGTAAAAGGTTAGACTCAAATGATGATTGGATGTTGGAGGTCATATGTCGTGTGCATAACCATTCGGTTACGGAATATTTAGAAGGGCATTCATTTGTAGGAAGATTATCAGAGGAGGAAACAAAGTTGCTGGTTGACATGTCGAAGAGCATGGTTAGACCAAAAGAAATTTTGGTTACGTTGAAATAAAGAAGTGAATTAAACGTAACCACAATGAAGACCATATACAATGCACGCTACAGATATAAAGTTAATGAGCGGGGTGGAAGAAGTCAGATGCAACAACTACTTGGTAAGTTGGCAGAGCATGATTACATAGAATGGCATAAGAATTGTGCGGATAGCGAGATTGTAACTGACTTAATTTGGACGCACCCAAAAAGTATAGATTTGTTGCGTGCATTTCCACATGTCTTGATAATGGACTGTACTTACAAGACCAATCGTTATCGCATGCCTCTTCTGGAGATTGTTGGAGTCACATCCACAGACATGACTTTTTCTGTATGCTTTGTATACCTTCATGCAGAACATCAAGAAAATTATGCATGGGCACTAGGTGTATTGCGTTCTATTATTGGCGATGGTATTCTTCCTGATGTCATTGTGATGGATAGAGAATTGTCACTCATGAATGCCATTAACAGAATATTCCCTGGTGCTACTCATTTATTATGCAAATGGCACATTAATAGAAATGTATTGGCGAGATGCAAGAAGTTGTTAGAAACGAAAGAAAAATGGGACATGTTTATTATGAGCTGGAATATGTTAGTGTCTTCATCCACAGAAGATGAGTTTGGTGAACAACTCAGTAAGCTAAACAATGAATTCAGCATGTACCCTGATACACTCAATTACGTGAAAGGTAGTTGGTTGGATGCTTACAAGGAGATATTTGTCTCTGCATGGACAGACAATTGTGTCCATTTTGGGAATACTACCTCGAACAGGTAATTTTTAAAAAAATTACTTTATTTGATTTATGCTTATTAATTAATAAGACTAACCTCTTAATAATCCAACGCAGGGCCGAGAGTTCACATGCACAGCTCAAAAGACAGCTTGGATCAAGTCAAGGAAATTTTGAAGCAGTTTGGTCTAAAATCCATAATTTGCTTGAGTTGCAGCATACCAATATCAAAGTCTCGTTTGAGAAAAGTTAGACAGTTGTGCAACATAATTTCAAGCCGGCAGAATACAAAGATCTTCGTGGTAATGTCTCTAAAAATGCACTTGAGAAAATTTTAACAGAAACCAAGAGAGCTAATCTAGTTGGAATTGACGCCAGTGTGTGTGGTTGTGTTATTCGACGCACACATGGATTGCCCTGTGCGCATGAGATTGCAGAATATATCAGTCAAGGGCGGCTTATTCCTCTAAGCTGTGTACATCAGCATTGGAAGAAGCTTGATATGTTGCCAACTGCCTCGTCGATGACGAGTTCTTCTATGGGTTTGGATTGCAAGGCAGATTTGGAGTTACTTGAAAAACGGTTCAATGAGTATGATTCCACCAGAAAACTGCAACTTCTAAATAAGATACGGGAGCTATCTATGCCAGACAGCACTCATTTGATTGAACCCGAGGTGATATCAAGAACAAGAGGTAGACCAAGTATGAAAGCTGACACATCAACTCGACGAGATCCAAGCGCTTTTGAATTGGTACCGTCTGCATAGGATAGTTATTCTCCTAAATCAGTTGTAGTGAAAGATGTTAAAAATAAAGGACAATTGGGATTCAAATCAAAGAGAAACGAGAAGATAAGGTCGATTCGTACGAGGTCAAAGAACATCAATAATTATGTGGACTCATTTCCCGTGGGGTTGAGACCTTAAAAAAAAAGTTAAATTCGTAACTGTAACACCGTTTGGATACACAGTGCCGAACATGTCCATATCGTTCGGTTCTGAGTGCCTGAACATCATGGACATGTTCGGGCATGAAGTTCCGAACATTATGCATATGTTCGGAACTGAGTGTCCGAACAACAACGTTTTGTTCGGCACTGTGTATCCGAACGGAGGTTCAGTTATCCTACTTTGACAGTATATAATGAAAATATTGAAACCTGTACATAAAAAATCAAGCACTATCCAAAGTAATTAAAGATAACATCAAATAACTAAAACACATTTGACAGCAAGTATATCCATATTCAAATTATACAAGAACATCGTCTTAAAATAACCATGTTAGTACTTGAAAAAAATATATTACAATGACTTTTTTTTTGGTCAATTATAACAACTGTTTACATTTCTTCAGCTGTCCCTTCCCCTCCTAGTCCTAGTGCGACTTTAAGTTTGTGAACTCATGTGGGGATGTCGAAAGGTTCGTTGAGCATCCTCAATTGAAACCCCCCGTAACATATGTGCCAACTGATTCACATGGGTATATAATCCCCGCGGGTCTTTAACCTAATGGTCTTCACCTCTTCCTGTAACCTCATTAAGAATAATCAGTGCATCCGAATTACGCTACTGATAGTCAATCATACCGCTACCGCTTGGCTCATTTTCTTCAGGACGGAGCGCGAAATTAGAATGAAAGTTTGGGTGTTGTAATATCCTCCACGATACTCGTGCATACCAATCCATATACTCGGGAACGCAATCTGCAGGACGCCTAACTGGTTGACTACGATTCAATGCAGATAGCAGGTGATTAGGCCATCCCTCCCAAACTTGATTGATATATTGATACGCGATTTGATATCACGGGCAGTTGGACCTCGCGTAGCACGAATAGGGGCTAATGGTGGTGGAGGAATCGTCTGAACTCTCCCAAACTGTCTGAGCACCCTATCTGGGTGATAAGGCTCAACAACATCCATACATTTGATGCACCCACAGTAGTATGCAACTTCATTGAAAGGATGATATTGTCTAACATCACGATATGGGTCCCAAGTCACCTGAAAGTAGTTAGTCCAATCGTAAGATATGAAAGTATATAATAGAAAATAAAAAGTTAATCCGATATACTATTTAAAAGAAACGTCAAGTTAATTACCTGATCAGCACTCATGACATCAATTCTCTCTCGTATGCTTTGTAAAGGAGCAGACTCTCTACGAGGAACCAACGATGGACCCGGGGCTGAATGGCTTGATAGAGTAAGTTTGGAGTCGGAGCCAAACTTTCGAAGTGTTCGTACACCCAAGCTTCTAGTGGAGTCAAATAGCCGGCTATTTGTTTCACTTCATGCGTGCTTGCTAACCCCAACTGCCTGTATAAGTATGCTAGTGCAGCAGCACCCCATGCATATGAACGTATGGCCTCTACATCCACGAGTTTTGTAAGGAAAATGATCGGCACCCGTGTGCCACTCTTGTCAGCAAACAAGGTACAACCCAATAAGTACAGAAGGTAAGCTCTTACTGCAGAGTCTATCATCTCGTCTCCATCATCGTCAGACAAACTGGCAAACCTTTTCCGTAACCACTCCAATCTAACTGATTGGCCCCGCACTTGTATCAATTCGTCATGTGCTTCTACCGGTTCTACTCCTAGTGCATCAACAAGGAGTGCTTGAGCTTCTTCATATGACATTCTTTCATTATAAGAAACCGTCCGCCCAATCACTGGGATGCCTAGGATAGATGCAACATCATCTAAGGTGATGGTCATCTCACCAAAAAGCACATGAAAGGTGTTCGTCTCAGGTTGCCACCTTTCCACAAAACCAGATACAGTAATCTTATTGACGGAGCGGTAAGATGCAGTCACTAATGGAGCCAATCCGGACCTCGAGACTAAATCTCTAAACCTGTCAGACTCATTCAGTTGCCACAAAGGCACTTTCTGCCCATGACTTAGACATTTCGGTGGGCCTCGATCCTGCATTCAACCATTAATACATGATTAAATAAATTAACAAATGAATAAAACTTTCATATGAAACAAGTGAAACACACATGTCCAATCCAAATGTACCAAGCTGTATGTGTATCAAAGCTGGTCAATAAGGACCTATCTTGTGGCCCCAGGGCTGGTTGATTTTCCATCTCTTGTTGTTGTTCTTCCTCTTCCTCAGATACCTCTGGGTCTTCCACAACCTCTTCTACTATCTGACGTCGCTTCCTATTTGAAGCAGTAGGTCGCACCCGAGAAGAGCTTGGCCGGTCCATTTATAAAATACGAAAGAAATTTTTTTTATTTGACTGCTAGATCTCTTTTTGTTCGGACCTGAGTGTCCGAACATTTGCAACCCGTTCGGTCAACCAGAGCCGAACAGTCGCGATTTCTGAACCTAAAACCGCGACGATGGTGGATCAAATCCAACCCAAAACTATTTGAAAAACAGTAACATTGTTTGTCAAAACTTACATTGAATGAAAATCTATCCTAATAACAAGTTTTCATGGAAAAATAAGTAACCTAAGATGGAAAAAAATGGTAAAGAATAGATAGGAAAGAAGAAGAAATGGTAATGTTGGAAGGATCCATTTACCTTTGGAAGAGAAAGATGTCTAGAGGAATAGGAACGCCGGTGGCATGCCGGAGAATCGCCGGAAAATGATGATCCAGCCGGTGGAGTCGAAGTCCCTTTTGGTTTGTGTGTGGGAAGAATAAGAAGAAGATGTGTGTGGGAAGAAAAAAGAGGGGAATGAATATAAGGGCAGTTTAGGAACTTTTGATGTGTGTGGAAAGAAATACATTCATTTTTAAATTTTAGTAATGTGTGTGGAGAGGAATTGTGTGGGAAAAAATAAATTTTGTGTGCCAATAACAGCACTCTTTGGACCCTTGGATTTAAGAGGGAGTGCAAAAGGGGCAGCAAGTTAGAGTTATTTACAGGTATTGCCATCCCTTTTTCATTTAAAAGAAAATGGGCTAAAAGTTGGACAGATTTACAAGTTTTTGCCATCCTCATCAAAAGCAAAAAGGGTCAGCAATTGAGTTATTTACAAGGATTGCCATCCCTTCGTCATTTAAAAAAAAAGCACTACTTCATTGATGATGAGATGGGACCAAGATAAGAAGATGAGATGAGCAAATTGGGTGAAAGATTTCATGATTCAGTTTTGTTAAGAATAAATGAATGAATGGAATTATATCATTTCGCAATCAATTAGATTTTTTTTGGTGGAATCCATTTTATGGTTGGACTTGCTTTTGAGACGCACCGAACCTAGGTTCGGTCGGTCTGAGGCATATCCAGGTCCGATGGTGCATCGTGCCTTCAGGCATGAAAAATTTCTAGTATGGGTGATTCTATATGCACCCACTAATATTGCTTTAAGCACCCACTTGCTGAACTCACCCCCCCCCCCCTTTTATTTTCTTAAAAACGTTTTGCTGAGCCCACCCACCATATTTCCCAAACTGCCCACGCTCTCCTCTGCATTTCCTCTTCGTTCTCCTCTGCATTTCCCTCGTCGACCCTATTCGAAAAAAACGACCGAAGGCATCATTGGACATCGCTTCTCCTCCTCTTGCCTTCCCTCTTCTCGGTCGTTCTCCCTCCAAAGAGCATCAGTGCACATCGTTCCTGCTTCTTCTTCTTCTTCTTCTTCACAGGACGCGTGAGGTAAGTTCTTGTTTTTCCTTTTTCTTCTTCTTCATACGTTTATCATGTTTACATTCCTTTTAGGTCGTAATTTCTTTGTTAGATAGTAGATAATTATCTTCATACGAGCTAATTCATGTGCATTCGAAGTACTGAATCTCTTCACTTTGCCAAAAATCGTGGCATTTTTCGCGATCTGCTCGGCAATGCAGAACCGTGCACCAAATGTTGTGCACGGCAAATGTATAATGTGCATGGATTTTCTGCACGATAAAAGAAACCGTGCATAAAATGTTTTGCACGGAACCTGTAAACCGTGCAAAACAAATATGCACGGTAAACATATTCCGTGCATAAAATTGTTGCACGGAAAAGTTGTGCCGTGCAGAACGATTTTGCACGATACAATCTAACCGAGCAGTACAAGAAAAAAAGTTTTCTTCGTATAATGATTTTATCTTCCTAATGATTTTTATTTTAAATCCAGATTTGAAGATATGCCTAGGAGACCAGCTCGCCGTATTGGTGGCATCTCACATCCTACCGGTGGACGTGGTAGTACTTCTAGCGATCCACCCAGAGTGCGGGTGAAGGTTGGCGTTGCTAGACCTCCTCGCCGTCAACGGCCAACGGCGTCTGAACGAAGACGCAAATTACGGCAGGATCCACTGCCTGAGAGCTCTTCAGAGGACGATTCCTCAGAGGATGAGGCAGGGCCGTCTAGTCCTCCCCAACCGTCCAGTACTCCGATTGCGCCAGTAGGGGAGGATGATTCGTCAGAGGACCAGGCACAGCCACCCAGTCCTCATGCCTCGGCAGCAGGGGATGGACCTATTCCAGGCGGTCCGGCCGACGAGTCCGTCCTTGTGAGTTTCAGGACTCACGTGGCCATATCCATATGGGACGGGGAGGTACACGTTCATTCTTTATATGTTTTAACTAATTCTTTATATAATACCAGATGCTAATGAAGATTTATACTATACTTGTAATGTGCAGGAACGTGGCCCTCTCAAATGTATCAGTCATTGGCGGCAGTTGAAGGACTGGTACATACCTCGGCCTGGAGATCGTCTTGATAGTGAGGTGCCTATGTTTCGCGCTATCATAGAAGAGTCTGGATTGGCAGACCTGAGGCATTTCAGCTACAGATATATCTCCTGCCCCTTGGTCTCGAGCTTTGTGGAGAGATGGCAGCCCGAGACCAATACCTTCCACATGCCGTTTGGTGAGATGACGATCACATTAGATGATGTGAGTTCTCTACTCGGCATCCCAGTCACTGGACTTCCTGTCCACGTATCTGCTACTATGGGATTTACTGACCAAGTAGATCTACTCGAGCTAGGACTGGGTGTGGATAGGGAATCTGCATCAGCCGAGTTGAACCTGGCACGGGGTGGGGTAGTGAGGATGGGGTGGATCCGACGGGTGTGCGGCGAAGTGACTCCCGCATCGTCGGTTGAGGAGGTAGAGTGTGCAGCCAGAGGATATCTTCTTTACCTGTTGGGCTGTACACTATTCACTGATAAGTCCGCCACGAGGGTTCCTGTCTACTACTTGTCCTTATTGATGGACCTGCCACGGGTCCGTCAATACGCATGGGGGGCTGCCGCACTTGCGTATCTGTATCGCCAGTTGGGGACCGCCACGAGGGCAGATGTGCGGCAGATTGCTGGATATTTGACACTACTAACGGTAAGAACGGTACATTTTATAGATTCATATATCTTTATCATTATAATTGATATAAGTACTATATAATTATTAATATTTGTTGTCATTTGTAGTCTTGGGTGTACGAGCACTTCCCATTCGCACGTCCTCCTGCACAATGGGGATACACCGCAGGGATGGCTCTAGCAAGCCGCTGGAATCCTGGACAGGATTCCGGAAATGCAATTGAAAACATACAGCTGATGCGGGAGAGATTGGATGCCTTACACCCGAGTGAGGTGAGCACCCATTTGAGCGTTTTATGTTATATATTTCTGACTTTCTTTATTATTTTCTTTTACGTTTTTTGAGAAGGAGCATGTTTTATTATATTAGTGACTTGTTTAGTTTACTTGTGACAGATTGCTTGGGATCCGTATGCTAGTGTTAGGGCCCATCATCCACTACAGCAGATATCATTCTTCTGTGGTTGCTTGAGGTCCCTAGATGTCATTGAACCCTACCACCCACACAGGGTTCTTCGACAGTTCGGCTACGTACAGACCATCCCACCCGCACCTCTTGCCCCCATCCGTGCCACTCGGGGTAGTATTGCCGGTAAATACAAGGTCTCCTATACGTTTCTGGATCAGTATTGGATTACTTGGGAGGACCATGTATTATCTATTGTGCACCGCGGCCATCGTGCACATCATGCATGGGAGTGTTCGCGGGACTACCTCGATTGGTACACTAGGATATCTCACCCTCGTGTACAGAACCCCGCCCGCCATTCCCACTATGACCCTAATGAGGGTAGAGAGGACCCGACTCCGAGAACGGTGAGTGCTACGTAAACTATCTTATTTCGTACATTGAAGCAAGTATTGTTTAAAATTTAATATGACACATTCTATTGTCTCTTATAGGTCCTTCGAGCAAAGGATCATATTCGTGCCACGCTTGAACGAGGTGACCAGCCAGTTGAATTCTACCAGAGGGCATTGCGGACTACCCTCGAGATTCTTGATGGCTTGCCGGTGACGTATCGTCGGCGTGCGCAACAATGAAGCTCGGAGGACTTTTTGATAACATGCTTTTGTTTTTGTATAAAGGATATTTGACTTTTATTTTTTTTAGAGACTTGTGGGATGTAAGGATATTTTAGATATTTTTGACAATGTATCCTTCTTTTCAGATGTGTAACTAATTACAAGAAAACAGTGTACTACAAACTGCCACATTTCAATCAATGAATATTATTTTTTTTGTACAAGAACTTGTTTGTTTATGGAATTATGGTTGTGAAATTGTGATATATAGTTCATCTCAAATTTTTTTTTTTAAAACATCTACATCCCTCTTCGAATTTGGATACAAATAGTTTCAATAGTCTAAGTTAATGATGAATAATCCACACATACCAATAATGCACGGCCAACATATGCCGTGCAAATGCAATCTGTTCAGTGTACATATGTCGTGCAGAACCATTCTGCTCGGCTAATATGTACCGAACAGATCCATTCTGCTCGGCTAATATATACCGAACAGATCCATTCTGCTCAGCAACTGTTGGCCGTGCAGGATGGTTTCGCACATATATTTTGTGTGCCTTTTCTTTGTGTGGCTTGTAATAGATGATTTATTGTATGATATATTCGCCCACCCACAATAAACTAAGGAGGGTTATGATGGAATATAAACAAAAAATAAATGATGGAAATCATAACAACTTGATTGCATTTCAACATCATTTCTTACAATTTATTTACATCGAGTTCAAAGTACAAGAAATTAATCACTGTCAATATTAACCGACTCGCGTGTTGCGACACTGTCTCCAATTATTTCTTTGAATCGCTCGATGTTCTGCGCATATGGTAGTTGCCATCCGTCAGCATTAGGATGGTGGTGTCTATACCAATTTGTCGCAATGGGAGGAATGGGAGCCCCGGGTGTCATGAAGACTTGAACAAAATGGTTACCATTGACAAAACCGATCGCGATAACTTTGCGATCAGAAGATGGAATCGGGGTTGATCTCAGAGGCAGGAAAGTAAGGCACTGTTGCAAAGAAAGATGGATCAATACAACATTATAATATGAAGCTACCAGATGACCCATGTCTGGCATTGTCATCCAACGAGCAAATGGAGGATGGCTGTCGTAGTACGCCAATGCATAATACAGTTCCCCAACCCTATCATCTCCGCCATATAGCAATGAATAATAATTTTGATGCCTCTGTAGTTCATTGCTTAAATCCAGTCTAACCTGTCATCCAACCATCCTCGCTCATTCCCAATAGACCAGCTACTGCCCTGAAACCACAGTTACCATCCGCCTCGACATCCTTAATAGTCTCGATATAGGGTCCTAATGACTTAGGAAGTTGATGCTCGAATGTGCTTGAACGAGTGCGTCGAACACTTAATTTGTCCTTCCCCTTCTTCGAATCTAGACTGTTGGTTCTCAATGGAACGGTAGCTTCGATCGAGAGTGCATACTCAAAAGCAGATGGTTCCCGACGCGTAGACCGATCCAACTTCTTCTTTTTCGAGGATGAACGACCCCGGGTGTTCAATTTAACATCCGGCTCAAGAAGAGAAGTAGATGACGGACACCCCAACTCTCTTAGTTTTTTCAATATTTGTATTTTACCAGCGTGATCGGTACTATGAAATCTCTTATTGATCAATTCGAACTCGGAAGTGGTGGTTAATTCGGGGCCTGCATTCTCCTTAGTGGATTCTGAATTGAGCTTCCTCCAGTATTGATGGACACAACTCAGTGGTATTTGAGTGCCTTCCCTTATGTATTCGGCAATCTCGTGTGCACATGGTAACCCATGTGTCCGTCGAATTACGCACCCACATGCCAAGGAATCTGGACCAATATAACCAGCTCTGATCGACTCATTCAATATTATATCCAAAGCATTCCTTGATATGAATCCTCTCAACTCGCGAAACAGTGCTGGTTTGAACTTATGTTGCACGGTGTTCAAGCTCTTTTCAAATGAAGCCTTTATCTCCGTCAAGAGCAACTCAAGCAATGCATGGATAATCTGCCAGGACGAATCGAAGCTACTGTTCGATGTGCCAAGGTGTCTCTTCAATTTTGCATGTGCACTCTCAGCCCTATTCGTAGTCACGTTTCCAAAGTGCATATGCCGATCCGTCCAAGCAGCTACAAATTGTTCCTTATGGTTATTCAACCATGATTTCTTCACATAATCAACGGCGTTTGGATACCCACAGAAATTCCGGTCCAATGCACTTAAAAACTGAATGTAGTCATTTTCAGTGGGAGAGACTACCAACATGTTCCAACTAGATATAAACGCCTCCCATCTGTCGTTGGTCTCAAAATACTTCTTACAATTTGCCAATATGTTCCTAGAAATATGCCACCTGCATAATAAGCTTGCTACATTCGGAAAGACAACGTGTATTGCATTGATGAGTGCTAACTCTCTATCAGTTACAACGACACGGGGCATAATACATCCATCCATCAATTCCTTAAGCCTCTCCAAAGCCTATCTGTAATTGGCCTCCCTCTCTGATTCAAGGTACACAAAAGCAACGGAAAAAGTCAGTTGAGTGGATGTCACACCAACGATCTCAAGCAAGGGAAGTCGATATCTATTAGTCTTGTACGTACAATCCATTATCAGAACTTCTGGAAATGCACGTAACAACTGAATAGATGATGGGTGTGCCCAGAATAGGTCCATCGTAGCATCTGTAGATGGGTTGCTAGTGTGATACTCAATGTAGTTGTTCTGCTCCAAATGCATCATGAGTTGTTGCATCTGTGATCAACCGGCCAACTCAGTCACCCTCCACTTCTGACGGGCATTGTAAATACTCTTCATCGAAGTAGTGTTGTGCACGTCCCTTTCTTGCAGCGTACGAAGGATGTTCCTTGGCTTCACCATACTCTTCGACATATCAATCAAAACATTGAGTTCCTCCCCTGATAGCCTTCCAGCAAATGAATGCCCCTCGAGATGTTGTGCGTTTGGATGATTGTGCAACCCACAAACCACTGTTAACATCCAATCATCATCATTTGCCAACTTTCGTCCCTTCAAAGCGAAAGGGCAATTACACTTCTTCGTTCCCGTTGCCTTATTAGGATTTCTCTTTTGAGGGACCTTCGATTGACCCTTATAGCTTCCGCTTCTCTCACAAGATAACATTATTCTCGGCTTCCTACCATCTCCACCAGCATCTGAAGTTTTGATTACAATAACCAACCCATGTTTCTTTCCAACTTCCCTTGTCCATTGGATTAGGTCCTCTCGGCTTCTAAATATCATGTCAGTGGTGAAGACATTAGTAAAATCCATAGAGCACTCACTGGCACCGGTTGACTGAATCTCCTGAAAATATAATTGCTAAATATTAGTATATTAATGCACAACACTATATGTTGTCCTTGTGAAATATGCTCGGTTTACTCATGCTGTGCAAGACATTTTTGCACGGAATAAATACGCCGTGCTAAATGTTTTTGCACGGAATAAATACGACGTGCAAAATACTTTTGCACGGAATAATTATTCCGTGCAAAATTATTTTGCACGTCATATTTATTCATTATTCCGTGCAAAAGTATTTTGCACGTCGTATTTATTCCGTGCAAGACTAGAATGTTTGATGCTATTCCGCCGTGCAAATTCCACTTGCACGGCTCTGGTATACCGAACATGACGCGCGAATTTTAATTAAAACGATGAAAACGAACTAAAATGTATACCTCCTCTGGATAGATCGTTAGTTGCTTGTCCATATTGAAAATGCCTACTTCCAATAGACAATGTGATGAAGGGAGATGAGTGCCTCCAATATCTTCAAACAAATGGATGAGACTTGAGCAAACTTTGTAAGAGTTAGAGAAGATGATGAGGAAGGAGATGAAGATCAATGGGGATGAATGAGTGCAGATGAAATGGTCGAACAATGGATGTAATGGATAATTAGGATTAAGAAGAAGAAGAAGCAGAAAAAGAAGAAGAAGTGATGAGTAGAGAGGAGGGTAACCGGAGTAGGAGAAAGGAAGAGGTTGATGGTAAAGGGTGAGTTGGTCATTTGACATTAGGGTATTTTGGTGATTAAAAAAAAAACAAAATGTGGGTGCATACAGCAAAATATGTGGGTGCATATAGAATCACCCTTTCTAGTATATATATAATACTCAAAACTAATATGTAATTTTGAGAGGCTACAGTGGCTACAGACGCTACCTTGATTAAGCGGCAAGCGGTATCCAAAACTCGTCAGTTTCGTTCAGTAGCCAACAAAATTTCGCTCTTACGATAAGATACTAAGAAAAGAACTGGAGCCGAAGAAAGGGAAGAATGCTTCTAACCGTACCCTCTCCACTCTCCCAATCTCTCTGCAAAATCCCTTTCCTTCCTCTCCCTAACAACTCTTATTCCTCCACCAAAAACAGACCTTCGACTCTCACCACACCAGTAGAAGATGCAAAAATCACAAGAATCTCTTCTTCTTATTCATCATCATCTTCATCTTCTGTAGAAGATCCGAAGAGGATGAGGAGAAGGAAGAGGAATCCAGATCGAAATCCATCTCCTTTGGAGACTAGGATCACTCTCGTTCTAGCCCTCGCTTCCCAGGCTGCTTCTCTCTCCCAACGCGGTCTGAAAATTTCTATCACGATCTCTCTCTCCTTTTCATGCTTTTTTTTTTTTTTACATCTCAAATTCCTTGTCTGAATGAGATTTTCATAACTTCTCCTTCTTTCTTCTGTTGCAGTTCTCTCTGATTTGGCCACGGAGAGCGCGAAATATGTCTTCCCAAAGAGATTTGAGAGCAGGAATCTCGAAGAGGCATTGATGTCTGGCAAGTTACTAAATGAAAAATTTCTCCTTTCCTGTTCTTGTTTGGTTTGGGGTTTCCATTTGTTGTTGTTGCATTTTTAGTGTTTTAATTAATTAATTGATTCATTACTTTAATTTCAGTTCCTGATCTTGAAACTGTGAGATTCAAGGTTTTGAAAAGGGAAGACGAGTATGAAATTCGACAAGTTGAGGTGAGAATATAGAGGAATATGTTACAAGCAACAGAATCATGAAATTCAATTATTAAGGGACTGAAATCTACATGGTGTCATGATAGATTGTTGTATCAAATTCTAATTCTGCGCATTTGTAATTGACTCAATATCACTACCCTGGTCGTCAGAGTGATAGTCACTGCTAAATTGGAGTCATCTTTTCTATGACTGGTAAGGATATGTGAAGAAAATGTCTTTTAAATTACTATTGGTGAAATCACGAAGATGGAATTGGTTGGATCTTGCCATCTTGGTGACATTCATAATGCCAATTTCAGTTTGGAGGAGTATTTGCCTCACCTGTACGGCCATCAACGGTGGATGATCATACCCTGTCTATTATAATGGGCAGTTGGTTGGACCAAATCTAGCAGAACAGTACAGTTTTGGAAGTTGTTGACTGACAATTACGACATCCAGTTAGATTTTTAGATTTGTTTGAATCTAGAGTTTTATTCAAACAAGTCTAAAAAACCCTAGAAGAGAAGACGTGAGAAAATTAGGAGAAAGAGAGAAAATTAGGAGGAAAGAGAGGAATAGTCGAACCCCTACTAAGGTGACTAATACTATTTTATTAATTTATTAAACTTTTGAAGTTACAAAGAACCATAAAGTTTCCCATAATACTAAACCCCTTGAAGATAATTGTTTTACAAACAAGTCCATGCTTAAGTATTGACTCATCAGAGGTGCTCTAGACCAGATTGTCTGTGGTGCGTATCTATCATGCAGGACAAACAAGTTCAATGGCGAGCCCTACTGTACACTGTTGGGGCTCACTGCATAAGTTCTGAAGGAAGGTTTCGCCCCCACATCATTCTTCAACTACAGCTTTTGATCTTCTAATCCAACTTAAAGCTTGTCCTGGAGTTTTACCAGGAGCATATATTAATTAATGGTGAAATACAATTATGTAACAGCCGTACTTTGTGGCGGAGATGACAATGCCTGGGAAGAGTGGGTTTGATTTCAATAGTGCGTCTCAAGGTTTCAATGTCTTGGCAGCATACCTGTTTGGTAAGGTACACTAATGCATTTGAAAGAAAGTAAAAAAAAAAAAAAAAAACCTTTTTGGAATTTCTCCCTCACATCTATCTCTATTGCTGCTTCTGTCTTGTTGGGTTTTGTTTCAGAATACTGCAAATGAAACCATGGAGATGACTACTCCTGTTTATACCCGAAAGACTCAATCTGATGGTGAGAAGATGGAGATGACAACCCCCGTTATAACGAAACAAGTATGCCTTTATCTTTATGATTTGAGATCCTTCTTTGTATCAGCCTTTTTAGTGCATCTGGTTTCTTGTATAATGATCAGACTAAATGGCGTTGCTGAAGTTCTACAAGTTGCCACCTGAAAATATTACCATTGACTTGAAGATGAGCTATATAATCTCCAACGTGCATAGTATCCTTAGTCGGATTTTTATTCATTTTGGGTCCATATTCCTGTGACCCTTTATGATAGATCAATTGCTCACCTATGATGCACAGATACGGCATGGATACGGTAAGGACACACTATAGACACGGCAGGGACACGGATTTTACACATAAAAAGTGAAGTATCGGATACGATACGACACGATACATTGCCCATTTTGAAGTATCCGTGCATCATAGATGCTCACATTGCCCCACTATGAGTGGATCATCCCAAAACAAACCCTCACATAGAAGATCCCAGTCATCCAATATTTGGCCTTCGCTCTATAAAATGTGGACTATTTCTCTCTTCCAGAGTAAGGGTTCCCAGAACCTTGAGCCACCTGCTATTTCTAGGTCAAGGGTATTTTGCTTTTCTTTGGGTTGAGACTTTGTAGAATCCTTCTTAAGTCAAATCCTAGAGCGACCAACGAAAAGAAGAAAGCAAGACAATATGAATCCCTATTTTACTAAACATGAACCAAAACTAGGGAGTTGTTGGGATGACATGGAGGGCCATGTGGCGAAATTACATGGATGGAATGAAATGTTGCAATTTGCAGGTTTTTCTTTGAAGCACCCTGAAATAATATCCTTTGAAATGGGAATTTCAATAAGATACTGAAAGATGTTTGGAGTTATACTGTTTAAGTGAATTGACATGTTATAGCTTATTCCAATCAGTATTGCTTGTATCTTCTGTAAAACTTCACATGACTAGTAGATATTTGAAAGAACATGATGTGATGTTTATATAGATTACAACTGTACAATATATTGGAAGTTCAAATTCGGGAAGGACTGTCTAACCCCAAGGATGATTACAAGGATAGTAATCTAATGTCCAGGATAATTAAGATGCTAATTTAATCTCTAGAGATTATAATAAATGTTATAAGCAAAAAAGGTTGTCTTAGTTCTTACAGTGCTGTGGCATCATTTTAGTGCCATTTCAGTAAAATGAGCTTCATTTACAGGAAGCTGTTCCCGCTACTGAATGAACAGCCAAACAGCGTTCGTGTTTTCAATTTTAAGTAGATAAAGGACATTTCAGCCCATTTTGCTCCACCCAAACCAGTCCCATTGTCTGCACCCTAACGGTTGGGGACAATTTATTTATAGCTTAAGTTGAGACAAAATGGAGTTGCTGCTCACATGTTAAGATTGACTTTATCCTAATGACTTGGTGCCAATAATGCTCTACATAGATAATTCTTTTATTTATCAGAAAAACTTAATGATTTATTTGCTAGAAACCCAGAAAAATTGGAAAGACTTCTGATTATGATTAAGTCCATTCCTCTTATGATTTTATGATCTGATTCAGTTTTTTGAACACTGAGTCAATTCTTTAATATTGTTTTTTCTGTAACTTATTTCTAAATCTTGATTGGTCTTGATATCTATTCTTGTCACTCAGTCTGGAGATCTAGGCAACTGGCAGATGTCATTTGTCATGCCCTCCAAGTATGGTGCCAATCTTCCATTGCCTAAGGATCCATCAGTGAGGATCACAGAAGTGCCAGGAAAAATTGTTGCAGTTGCTGCCTTTTCAGGTTTGTCTTCATAGCTTGAAAATCTTTAAGACTCTTGAGATACATTGCTAATCAAACACGACAATTTTATGGAACTCTTAATCTTCTTTTCTGTTTTTAAAAAAATAAACAACGCAAATCTGTACCTATGATGACTTTTTGATGAATTGTTTTAGAAGTGGATGACTGTCATGTGGGATGAGGTTTGGTCCAAATTGGTGTGCAGGCGGTCAGAGCCAAATCAAACTATTTGCTGGTGATTAGAGTTTTGAAACCATTTAAACTAATATAAAATTGTCAAACTGCTTGTTGGTTTTCTCATTTCAGCAATTAAAATAATAGATTGAGAGGATCCATATGGAGTTTCAAGAATTTGGGACAATTTTTAATTTTGATCTATTGTCGTAATTAATAATGGTTGGTTCTTTGTACTTTTCTATGGAGTTTCTAGAATTCATTGCTTGGACACTGATGCTGATGTGGCAACATATTCCGCTTCATATGTGGATTAAGCAACTATCTCTTGGTTCTTTGAAGCACATGCAAATACTTTAGAGCTTGTAGAGAATTAATATGCTGATTTTTTATTTTTATTTTTGAATAGCAACTTTCATTAACGAAGAAACTAGCAGTACAAGAGAACTATACTGGCATGCTAAAAAAACCAACCACAGCACAAATACAAACAACAAATAGAAGACACTGCTACTGAGACAAAACAAAACTAGGCATCTATACAGGCACAAGAAAACTAATAATCCACCACTTAGAAAGCCACATGTTTTCAATTACACATAATCTGATCCAATGATAATCTGTGAAAATGCGGGGACACCATCACCCAGGATGCGATCATGTATTTCAGATTTTCTAAGAAGTCAGCCATCATGTGGTAGTCCCTTCAAAGCATCTCATATTTTTTCCCCTCCAAATGGACCATATGAGTGCAAGACAAGAAACGCTGCACATCTGCTTTCCTCTCTTGGTCCCATAAGGAGGCTTCCAAGACAAAAAACAGCTTCGTAATGGAATTCGGGAGCACCCAATTACAACCAAACCATCGAAGCACAGAATTCCAGATCATCCACGCAAAGGCGCAGTTTAGTAAAAGGTGATCCACCGACTCCTCAGCACACAAACACATTGGGCAAGCATTAACCAAGATGACCTTCCTCTGTCTTAGACATAGTTGTCAATTCAGTTCCATTTTGGCTGGAACGTTCTGGAATTGGTCTTGGGCGGAACGGAATGACCTCTAAAAAGTTTTCGGTCCCAATTCCGGTCCATTCTGGTCCCAATTCCAGTTCCAATTCCGCTCTCTTCCGGCCAAGGTTTCATACTTCCATTCATATGTAATGAAAACTAGAAAATGGTCAATTGTAGAGTGTAGTTTAATTTATGTGATGTAAGTATGCATTTTTAGTATTATTTTAGCATTCAACTATTTTTTCAATTTTAGGTATTCTTTTATATATTTATTTTTAATTTTCAATTGCATCTTTTCCGGAATGGATTACCGAAATTGACTAGAATACCGAAACGTCCCACTACAGACAGGGTCAAACCGGAACGGAATTGACAACTATGGTCTTAGACCACGAACCACCAACCACCCAAACATCACCACTCTAAGGGGAGATTTTAGCTTCCAAATACTTGCCACACGGCTCCTTGATGCACTCCTTCCTTGCTGAGAAGATAGAGGAGACAAAAAATCTACCTTAGAAGTTGCCCAAAATCTTGTGTCCTCCCTAACATCCACTTAATGAGCTTCGCTCAGAATATTGAGAAGGGATAGAACCTGGCTTTCCTCATTCACTGTAAGATTCCTCCTTAGAATTGGACCCCAAACAACCATGCTGTTAAATTTCTCCATATAGCAACTTTAGCTTCCTTGTCCGTGGCGCACCTGAAAATATCTTGAAACTGATCTGCCAAAGGCCACCCAAGTATTTTGCCAAAAGAATATCTTATCTCCCAAACCCACTTTATTTCTGATGTTTGCCAGGAACTTCTCCACTTCTCCTTGACAGAAAGAATTCCCCTCCATATGGCCGAAAGTTTATAGGCAGCCCCTACCACGTCGCAACCATCCCTTGACGCTCCATATTTAGCCATTAGTAATCTCCTCCACAGACCTTCTTAAGCATCCCCAAATCTCCATAGCCATTTACCTAAAAGGGCCTGATTTATAAGCCTCAAAGGTCTTATTACCAAACCTCCTTCCCTTTTGGGTTCACACACAGAAGCCCAATCTAACAAATGAAACTTCTTCTCTGAATTTCTTCCACACCACAAAAAATCCCGGTGCAGCTTGAATACGCTGATGTTCTTTTCATATGATCCTCTGATCCAGCTGAATCACTGTCATATAGCCAATCAACTTGAATTTGCAGTGGACCAATGACTGTAATATTAGTGATTCAGCCACTCCAAATAGCCAGGGATCATGTGCCATAGTGCGATATTCAGCCTTTGCACTTGACTGAGCAATAATTGGTTGTTTCATTAACAAGAGTATGGTAAACAATAGCATTCGCCTGTCGAACTTTGAGTCTGCTCAGTGTGTGACACAAAGGTGCCTATGGTTAGAATAAAGAGTGATGATTAGGAGATCCTTTTAGATATTGAAGAATGTAACAAACATGTAAGTGACTAGCTCAAGGTGAATGCATGAATTGGTTTTATGAAGTATCAGGTTGATTTTTTAGTCATATAAATGAGCTTACCTACTAAACTCTGATATGATCTTCTGGTCAATTGAAAAGTCACCCACTGTTCAATTAAGTTGATGATTTTGTTGATTAGGAATCTTATGGAGTTCTGCTCCATGTTTGCCTTTTTTTCACTGTCATATACTTTTGTTGTGAAATCATGATTCCTCCCTTAGACCTTGCAATTTCAATCCCTAAATAAATATTTTAAAAAGCCTAGTTCTTCAATATCAGATTCTTTCCCTCAGAAAACTTGCAGCCGTTGAATTTGTCGCTCATTGTCACGAGTCACGGCCCCAAATCTGACCCACCAATTTCAGAGTCCATTTTCAAAAAAAAAAAGAAAAAAATGTCTCCACAAACCTTGGCCAACTTCCTCCCCTCTCCAAAGCCACTTCCCAAGTAAAGCTTTGTTAACTTTATCAATGGAACAAATGCCCAGACCACCTTGAACAACTGGTTTGCACATTGTCTCCCATTTAACCAAGTGATAATTCCTCTTATCATTGTAATCATTCCAAAGAAAATCTCGCTGAATTTTTTCAATTCTCTGCATAACACTTTTAGGACATTTAAAACAAGAGAGGAAATAAATCGGGATGCTAGAAAGATCTGATTTAATTAAAGTAATCCGACCTCCCATAGACAAATACTTACCCTTCCAAGAACTTAACTTTTTATCAATCCGTTCCACAACTGAATCCCATAAATATTTCTTAGGTAACCCCACACATAATGGCAGCCCTAAATACTTGGAAGGAAGCTTTCCAATCTTACATCCAAAAGAATGAGCTAAGGCCATTACATGACTTTCAACAGTCTGAACACCAATCAACTCACACTTATCATAGTTAATTTTCAACCCCGATAACATCTCAAACCATTGCAACAAAAACTTTAAGTTATCTACCCGATCTGAAGAAGCATTGCAAAAAATTATAGTATTATTCGCAAACTGTAAATGGGTTACCTCATGAACAGAATTTGCAATAGTAAAGCCTGTGAGTAACCTTGTCTGTTTTCCTCTTTCCCACAAAGCATTCAGAGCCTTTGCCACTATCACAAACAACATAGGAGATAGAGGATCTCCCTGTCGCAAGCCTCTTGAGCTTTTAAAATAACCTTTCGAGGAGCCGTTCACCAAGACTGAAAAATGGGCTGAAGAAACACAACTACAAATCTACTTTTGCCAATTCAATCCAAACCCCATCCTCTCCATCACATAAGAAAGAAAACCCCAATCCACCATATCGTAATCTTTTTCAAAATCCAACTTGCAAAGCAAGCCAGGGCGTTCCTTTCTATACCTTGAATCAACACACTCATGGGCTATTAAAACTGAATCAACAATTTGGCGGCCATCCACAAAAGTACCTTGAATATCGGAAATAATATCTGGAAGCACCCAACGTAAGTGATTTGCCAAAACTTTTGACAGAATCTTATAAAGGCTGCCAATAAGACTATAATAGGCCTAAAATCCTTAATAGAAATAGCTCCTCTTTTAGGAATCAAAACAATGAAAGAAGCACCCAACTCCCCAGGAATAACTCCATTAACATGGAACTCATTAAAGAAAACAAACAAATCTTCCTCCAATAAGTCCCAAAATGTTGAAAAAAAGTGATCGGAAAACCATCTGGACCCGGGGCACGGTCACCAGATAAACCAAACACTGCTTCTTTTATCTCTTGTTTAGAAAACTGAGCTTCAAGGATGGGCGGCTTAGAAGGAGAGGGCTGTTTTATCGGAACCCCATCCATACGAGGCCTCAATCTATTCTCACTTCTGTATAATTTTTGGAAGAAATAAACTACTTCTCTTTCTATATCAGTTTTTTTCTCCCATAATCTACCATTTGCAACTATAGCAGAATTCGGTTTACTCGATGCCTAGCACTTGCAATTGCATGAAAGAATTTTGTATTATGATCACCTGCTTCCAACCATTTATTCGCGATCTTTGTTTCCTTTTAATTTCTTCCTGAAATAGCACCCGGCGAAATTGATCCTGAAGATTTTGCCTACTAATCTGGTGGTCCTCATTCAAATTCCCTCCCTCCTCTTTCTCATCCAATGATAAGTGCTTAATTGTTTGCAATTAGAGCCCTAATATTTGACTTATCTTGTGCTTGTCATGGTTGTTTTATTTGGTTTTACATAGTTTTTGTTAATTTTTATGTAAAGGTCAAAAGGAGTTAAAAAGAGAAGAATTCATGAAGAATGCTAGGCGTGAATCCCAAAGAATGAGTCATGGTGGGTCCATCCAAACTGTTTCAGATTTCAAGATTCCTTTCTAATTCTTTGGACCATAGTTTTCGAAATCGGAATCGTATCGCAAATCGTTCATACCCATGAATCGAATTGAATCGCGAATCGTATCGTGGATTGTAGGATTTTTTATTTTTCTAATAAAAATTAAAAATTATTTAAAAATAAAAAAAGAAAAAGAAAAAAGTAATTATTCATAGCCATCCATGTTCCCATTTATAGCAATATGAACATAATAACACGTCTGTCATACAATCATATCAAGAACATCATGACATATTATATATGTATGTATGTATGTATCAAATAAATGATGTGTAAATAGTTAAATAAGTTTAAATAATCAATATATATTTTTTCTTATCTTTAAATCAAAATAGAAAAATAAAAATAAAATCCAAACCATCAATCTTACACAGTAGGATATCTCTTGAAGTTAAGAAAGTGTTAAAAAACCAAAATAGATTAAAAAAAAGAAGAAGATTTAGTCAAGAACTATACGTTGCTTTATCTTTAAAACCTTATCAAAGGCGCAAAAAATTCTTGGGAGGTTTCGTTAACTACGAAATAATCTTTTAAAAATAAAAGCGCTAAAAGAAAATAAAAAATAAAAAAAGAAAAAAAGTAAAAGATTATTATTAACTTATTTATTGTAGCTATTCTCTCTTAGTCGAATCACTAGAATCGTAAGATTTGATGAAACGGGTATCGAATCGTAGGATTCACACGTGAATCCTAAGATTCATTTGTAAATGGGATTCATTGTATAGATACGAATCGTTTTCCTTAAGATTTAGGATACGAATCGGGATTCGGGATATGAATCGTAGGATTCTGAAAATTATGCTTTGGACAACTTAAAATTCAAATTAAAAGGAAAGAATTGGTGAACAAGAAAGCATAATCGAAGAAGGAAAGTGAAACAAAGAAGGAAAAGAAGAAAACCAACAGTGTTACATGCCCAAAGGGGGCCCCACATGCATTGCAAAAGCTGAATTTCAGAATTGGAAAGTCTTATTCAAGTCAAAGTGGAGCCCAAGAATAGAGGAGAAAAAGAAGGTAATTTCAAAAGAATTCAAGCCAAATTAGAAATCCAAAGGGGGTCCCACACTCAATGTTGCATGCATCATATGGGCCCACTTTTATGATAAAAGGTTTAGATTTAATCTCTTGCAATTAAATCTCAGATTTGTGGGTCCATGTGAGGAACTTTCTAGAAGATACAAGTGGGACCAGATTTAGAAAGTCTTGCTAATCAAGAAAGAAGACTCCTATTCTATTTTAATTAGGAAGCTTACTTGTAAAGTAAGTTGGAGACCTAATCATGCAAGGATTCTCTTCACTAAAGAAGCCATTGCAAAAAGTATATAAGGGGATACAAGGGGTGGACGCCCTGCACCCATCATCACCACATCCTAGCTGCCGTACAACCATCTTGGAGAGCTTTTGGAGGAGAAAAAAGTGGAACAAGCTGCTGGCCGAATTCTTCTTCTTCTTCAATCTTCAGAGTTCTTCTTATGGCTTTATTTTTTATGTTATTTTTCATTAAAGACATGAGTAGCTAATTTTTTTAGGGCTAGGGTGTAGTTGAAACCTTAGCATAGTTTTGTGTAGTCTCTTTTGGCATTCTTTAATTAAGAATTCAGTTTTATTAGTTGAGTTTCTAAACCGTGTTTTTAATTGATGAGTTGTGCATATGCCATGCCAACCATGCCGTGTTCAATTAAATTTAAGAGTAGCTAACTTAATTTTTGATTGATCTTGATGTTAAGCATCTAGGGTTTAGAACCATGAATAATCTAAGTATATGCCATGCTTAGACTCATGCATTTATCATTCGCATTGTTTTTATGCATTATGTGTGTTTTGGCTAGGACATATGCCATGCTTAGTTTTTACAACATAACAATTCATGTAGTATGCCACTCATGATTTAGGTTTAGGGGAATAGTAATCTAGATACATATGCCACGGTCTAGGTTGATAGATGTCACTAATAATTCTGATTTTTGATTAAAGGATAATAAGGGAGATGCATAGGATCGGTTAGGGGAGTAGATGAAACCCTAGTTCATTCATTATTACTGTTCTTCAATTCTAGGAATGGTTGTGTGTTTTAGGTCACTTTTAATTTAGCTCTTGGTTTATTTTGATAGTTTAAATTACTGTTTTAAGTATTTTAAATTAGCCAATCAGAATTCAATCATCTTTTTCATTTATTTAATATTCTGATTTTTAGTTGCTTTTGACATTGTTCTATCACGAGTCTTCGTGGGATTGATCTCGTACTTACAATTCATTATACTATATAGTGATCTTGTGCGCTTGCGAGTTTAAATTGTGTGCATATTAAGTAGCTTATTTCTAGGTTGCTTGGTGCATACCATCCAACAATTGAATATCTACAAGCAACTGATTCTTTTTGTTCCAAAACTTCCTTTTTATACTCTTGCATTTTTCTTTTAAGAAATTCCAACTTCTGAGCCAACTGGTAACCCATCCAACCCCTAATAGATATAGAGTCCTACCATATTTTGACACGATTCCTGAAATTCAAATCTGAATGGAGGGGGCGCCCAATCTTCTAATCCAACTTCAAGCAACAAAGGACAATGATAAGAGATTAGTCTAGGTAGAACACGTTGAACACAATTAGGAAATAGTTCTAACCAATCCATCAAAACTAAAAATCGATCCAAACGACACATCACCAGATCCTCCTCTGCATATTCAACCAATTAAAATCAGCCCCCCCTCAATGGCAGATCAACAAGGTCATGGTGACGAATCCAATCACTAAATGTCCGCATTGCCGGATTAATAACACAACCCCCTCTCTTTTCATTAGGAAATCTAATAGCATTGATGTCCCCTCCCAACATCCAAGGATGATTCCACATGCCAGCCACAAGAGAGCGTTCCATCCAGAAATCTGCCTTATCGCTAGCTTTTGTTGGACCATAAATTGAAGTTGCTACCCATTCAGCATGATTCCTAACATCTTTTAATAATGCAGAAACAGAAAACGACCCACATGAATATCCAAATATTGCCAGAGAGCTGCATTCCACACTAACAAAACACCACCAGAAGCTCCATTGGAAGGACTTATAGCAAATTGAAACTGCGACCAACGAATAACTGATTTGACAACTTGAGCATCAATTGTCTCCATTTTAGTCTCCTGAATAAACAGGAACTTCCCTTTAAAAGCTTGAAAAACTACTTTCATCACTACTCGCTTAGAGCTCGAATTCATACCACGGACGTTCCAACAAATCAACCTTATAACCAAGGATGAAAAAAGCGGCCGATACGCTAAATTGGGCGTAGCGGCCTTCTTTGAAATTATCGGGTATCGCAATCGTATCGGCTTGTAGGGGCCAATACATTCTCATAGCGGCCGCTAGGACCGATACATTGCTGTAGCGGCCGTGCCCCCCCCCCCCCCCCCCCCCCCCCAATGGTTTGCTCCACTGAATCACTCATTGAACAAATGACAGAAAAAGAAAAAAAGGAGACTGAGGAAGAAAGGAAAAAAGAAAAAAAAAAAAAAAAAGATGATTTGCAAAGGACATACCTGATGCATGGTGGAGGAGGCAGCAGCAGCAACATTGTCGCAGCGGGAGCGTCGCAGGCAGCATCGTTGGCGGCTTCTTCTCCTTCCCCTCCTCTTTCCCTCCTTTCTCCTTCCTTTCCCTCTTTCTATTTCAGATGAAGCTAGGGCAGCAAATGCCCTTATCGGGCTGCCCACATCGTCCTCTTCTTTTTAATCATCAGGTAATTCATGGGCCCACGATGGGCCCACCTAACGAAGGGCACAAATGAAATGAAAATTACATGGGCCATTAAAAAACCATTAAAAATCCATCCACTAGAAAATAGTACATTAAAAAAATTAAATGTAAAATCCATTCACTAAAAAAAAAATCAATAAATTAAATGTGGACATAATAAAAATTGAAGACCCTAATATAACCATTGGTGGGCTCCACAATGAGGCATCAACGTTAAATTAAAAAAGTCATATCATAGCTACATATTACTTAATTGAAATTGACACCTTAGTCAAATTTCACTCTAATTGGGAATAGTGTTATAACCAACTTTCAAACCCATTTAAAATAAAGCGCAGCCAAATTTCACACTAATTAAACATAGGCAACAGTAATAGGACATAGGGCCCAACTAAAGTTCACTCTAATTAATAGGAAATAGGGCCCTAACCAAATAACAAAATGGGTCATTTACCACCAAAGTTCATTCTTATTGTTTGCTATTGAATTCCTATGACTTAACTCTTATTGTTCACTTTATTTATTCAGCGTCAGCGATACAGGACCTCATACAATGAAGGGACCGCTACGCCCCCTTATCTTAGTTACTTTAGCAAAAAGAACTTTTCTATCATTTTCCAATATTCTGGAATTTTTTTTCAGATTTTTTTGACTATTTTTTCAAAACGCGCCACTACACTGCTATGTATCGCAGCCACGCTACGTAGCGCCCGCTTCGTAGCGTTTTGGCGGCGGGCCGCTACGCTCCCCGCTTCCGCTATTTTCATCCTTGTTCGTAATCCTAACAGCATTACACCCAATTCTTTATTACCCACAGGCTGATCATAGTTAACAGAGAACGCCAATTTATCTAATTCTCTTTTTACTCTTAATTTTTTCTTACTATTAGTGGCATCCGTACCTCTGCCCTTATCTTTTTTCACCATTTCACAGAAGAAACTCCTTAACTCACCTAAACAATCCTCCACTGATATTCCCAATATCCTGGCTATATCAATCATCCTTTCTTCAGTTAACAAATTTGCTTCTTCTTTGTCAAACTCAGCAGTAGAACGATCCAATGCAAGAGCTGTAATATTTTCATCTGAATCGACTACCATTAAGGTGCGATCTTCTGGTAAATTAGCAGTATCTGCATGATTATTTTCACTCAATAAGAACTCCTTATCCAAGCAAAAATCACCCAACGTTCACTACTTTCCTTCTGAGTAATCTGCACGTCTCCTTCAACAGCTGTTGGACCTTTGAACCCATTTACATTTTCTTCTGTGTCACCTTTGAAGGATCGAGTTTCAGAAAATCGTTGACATGCAGCTTCTGGAGGGTCTTTGTTATGAAATGGTGGGTCCCCACAATGAGTCAAACTGTCAGCTAGTGAATTAAGACAATGGGCTGGAGACTGTACGTTCTGACCCATTACCAGTGGCTCATGTAAATCACAATTGTCATTCTGCAGATTGTGATTAATAGAAGAGGCAAATAAGTCATTTCGCAGTTTCCCAAATACCCCTTTAATAGAAGGGCAACTGGAGAATCTCTTGTTTCCTGGAGTTTGACGAAATTGCTGCAAATGCTCCATCGATGAGCAATCCCAACCTCTGCGGTGAGATTCTTCTACACCCTTCCTTTTGTGCGCAACAGCAGAGCGGGTACCAAAGCACCAATGAAATCCTCTCCTTGATTAGGGTTTGGAGATTTAATCCCTGCAATCTCGCCAACGAATCCTTGCTACGCAATTGGCGCTTGACCTTCTTCCGGCAAAGAGGGACTCTGACGACAATTTTCCGATGAAGAAATCCCGATGACACCCCTACAATCATCTTCTTCACTGACGGAAATGGAAAATCTAACTCCTTCTACATCCAAAGGAAGAGATTTTGGCAACCGAAGATTAGAATTTCTCAAGATAAGTAAATGAACCTTATCGATCCTCTTCTTTTGTTTAGCAGCATCATCAATCTCCATCACCACTCCCAGACAATCACCCAAGCACTTAAAAACGCTCTCATCCCACACATGTAAAGGAATACCTTCCATACGGATGAAAGAAGGCTGTGACTGGGCCCCTAAAACGTCCATCCAACGATCCATCCGTCGAACTGGAGAATCTTTCAGAACTGTATCCACCTTTATCAGCAAAGAGAAATCATTCTGTGATAAAGGATTAATCCAATAGAGATAGGGACTAAGTCTCCTCACATCAACTTGAATACCTTCTCTGAGAAAAAACCAATTTTGAATTTCTCCTTCATTAACATTGAGAGGACTCACTGTTGCAACAAAAGAATGAGAAAGATCTTTCTTCAAAGAAGTAACTAGAAAATATGCTACCTTAACCACCTTTAGATCGCCGCCTTCAACTATCCATGCCTGATTTGTTCCCTGGATATTTCCCAATTTCACTGCATTCCCTTTGAACATTGTATCAGTCAGGCCTCCTGTTTGTTCGCGATCTTTGACATGATGAAGAGCAGTTCTCGTACCAACAGAGGAAGGAATTTGGACATCTTTCTTAATTCCACGATCAAGATATCTTGCCTTCTGAACTGTGATTCTTCTTCCACCAAGAGTTCTCCCATCCAATCTCTGAATAGCCCTATTCGCATCCCATTATGTCTTGAATCGAACGAAACCAAATCTGCTTCTCCCAGAAATGGTCTTGCGGCAAAAATACATCAAAGACTGGTCCTGCCTTCTGGAAAAGATCGAAGAGATCTTTTGTCGCCACCCCTAAAGAAAGATCAGTAACAAACAACGACCAACAGTCTCTAATCCACCCTAGTTTCGTCCCCATTTCACTTCCTCTTGTTGCAACTTATGACCACTAACATTTATGCATGCCGTTCTTTTGCCATTACATGCTAATCCGAGGATGTCCAAGGACTCTTCTTGCTGATCACTTGGGTCTGTTTGTTAGTGTGAATGTTTGCGCCTGACCAACTTATTTGGAAGTGTAAATTTCAATTAATGATTCTTGTATCGCGTGTGTAAAAGGAGGGGAGGATGTGTCACATCCTTTCATCCAAAGCCCTTTTGCTTATTCGGTCTACGACTTACTTCTTCCAGCTGTTTGGAATCCAATGGTGAATACTTGGGTCCATTAAAGAGATGTTATATAGTTGGTGCTTCTGGTTGTTATTAAGTACATCCTTTGAGGTTGTAAGATCCCGACCAAGGATGAAAATAGGCCCGCCGCCAAAACGCTACGATGCGGGCGCTACATAGCGGCGTAGCGGTGCATTTTGAAAAAAAACATCAAAGAATTCTGAAAAAAATCCTAGAAAATCCAGAATATTGGAAAATGATAAAAAAATATATTTTGTTTGCAAAAGTAACTAAGATAAGGGGGCGTAGCGGTTCCCTCATTGCATGAGGTCCTATGTCGCGACAGTATTGAACCACTGACAATATTGATCTATTTTCCTACATATATTCATTTTGATTTATGATTTGTTATAATATACTAAGTTAGAAATTGATAAAATGCTTATAATTAAATAGTGTCTTCAAAATTATATCACTATTATGCATTTTGAAATCCAAATAAGCAATTTAACACAACTGCACATAACGTATTTTTATTGAAGTGAAATTTGGTTAGGGATCTATTTCCGATTAGAGTAAAAAGAAGCTAGGGCCCTATTTTTTTTTATTAGAGTGCAATTTTTTGTTCTATCATAGTGAAATTTGGACAGGGCCCTATACTCTTATTACAGTGAAATTTGGCTAGGCTCATTCTTATTAAATTGACATTTGGTTGGGGCTCAATTTTTTTATCTAAGTAAAATCTGGTTAGGGCTCTATTTTTCTATTAGAGTAAGATTTGGTTAAGGCCCTTGCCTATTAGAGTCAATTTAGCTAGGGCTTTAATTTCAATTAGGGCCAAATTTGGCTACGCTTAGGATGGGCCCATTTAATTTTTTTGAATAGTTTTTAATGGTCTTTTTTACTGGTTTTATAAAATTTTTTGGATGATTTTCTTGAATCGTTTTTTTTATTGATTTTTAATAGTTGTTTTTTGAATGGATTGGTTTTTTAATGGTTTTTTGAGTATTTTTTAATGGGTTCTTTTAATGGTTTTTTAATTGTTACTTTAAGGGCCCATCTAGTTTTTATTTAATCCTTTCATCAGGTGGGCTCGTTGTGGGGCCTATAACTCCCCTATAATAAAATGAAAGAGGGACCGTAATGTTACCCCGGCCCTAGCTTTCGTCCAAAACATATCGAGAGACTGACAAGAGGGAAAGGAAAAGAGGGAGAAGGAGAAGGAGAAACAGGAGGAGGAGAAATAGAAGGAGGAGGCCTGGCATTGGCGTTGCTACCACATCCAGCCAGGTATGTCGTCTGCAAACTCCCCCCTCTCTTCCTTTCCCCCCCTCCCCCCTTTTTTGTTCTTCCTGAAAAAGAACAAGGAACAATGAAGAAAAAAGAGGAAGGAAGGAGGGGGGAGTCGATTGGTGGGGTTTTAAAACCCTAGCCGCTACATGGCGGCCGTTATGGAAATGTGGCGGCCGTAGCAGCCGCTACAATTGTGAGCAGCGATAAATCAGGCACCGCTAAGCCCGATTTATCATGCAGCGGCCAATTTTTTCATGCATTATCCTGACCCTCAATTACTGTGATCAACATTAATTAATCACGCTTTACCGTTAATGATGCGTGATCAGATGTTAATCGAGTGTTTCTAAGAGTGAGAACGAGGTTTGGGCAGTTTTGTAGAGTTTCAAGAGGTTTCACGCTAAGTTCGGTACTTGGAAGGTCTAATTTAGATTTTTGGAAAAATGAGGGGTATTTTGGGAATTTCGAAAAATTATCATATTGGGTCCAAAAGTTAGGTCGTGTCATACCCAACAACTTTCATGTTCATGTAGAAGATAACAGGCCTTTAAGATAGGCCCAGGCCCATGTATAATCCCTCAGGTGGGATATTGTTTAGATTGTATTAGTTAGCTATTTTCTCTCCCTGTATAGCTGATTTCTTTCCTCTTCTTTCTTTGTATAGATTAGGAGATATTCTTTGATTATTCTAATTTGTATACTTAGCATGTTTAGAGCCTTGATTAAGGCACAATCTAATTATAAATACAAATAGTCGATCTTCCTTTGAGGTACGACCTTCTCCCACCATTCTTCTTCTTCTTCCTCTCCTTCATCACACAATATTACATGGTATCAGAGCACTGTGGGATCGCTCCATATCAGCACCATCTCTTCTCACTCATCTGAAGACTCTCTCTCTCTCAGCATAATCTCTGTCGTCATTCTACAAGGTGACCATCCAAGGTGGGCCTTCTTCCGATCATCCAGAAATCAAAACCAATCACCACCACAGTGGTTGCCCCTCTTTTCTAAGATTTATTGGCATTTTTTTAGGAATTTTAGCACATCAGAGGTAGGTCATCTACTGCTACTTGTGTTTTCACAGTTTTACAGGGTAGTTTTCATCAGATCCGTTCAATTTTGTGGATTTTCATCAGTTTGCCTTGCAACCTGATCTGGAAGTTCAGCAGGACGATGTCCAACCACAAAACCCTTTGACAGAGAGGGATGGAGAGGGCTAAACAGAAATTAGTCAGCAACAACCAGCAATAGAGGCGAATGACTGGTTCAGATTGTTAAGTAGAGCAAAAAGATGAACTCCAAACAAGAAAATAACCCAACAGTGACAAGAATAGTGCCAGACAACCACTATTTTGGTGCTGGAGTGGTCACGTGGGGCTCACAATGGGATCAGACCTCTGATCAGAGAATGCAGTCTTCTGTGGTAGACTTTCAACCAATCTGAACCAGATTTTAGATTCTGTTTTGCTGCTTATTTCCGTCGGATTACTGTTTTGGCGTGGTTAGTGACAAGTAGCACTACTGTTTTTGCTGAAATTCCTTCTCTGTGACACATTCTACTGCTTTTTGAGAACATGGAAAAGTATGAAGTTATTCCCGTTAAGTTTAATGGGCAAAATTATATGGCCTGGTCCTTCCATCTGAAGAATTTCGTAGAAGGACAGGGGCTATTTGGTTATCTGGATGGAACAGTTACAAAACCTCCTACTTCAAGTACCACAGACTCCAAAGCCATAGCCACCTGGTCCAAGGAAAATGCCAAAGTGATTACTTGGATTCTGAACTCCATTGATTCCTCCCTTGCCGTGGCTCTTCAAGCCTTTAATACAGTAGCAGATATGTGGGCTCGCCTCAAGAAGATCTACTATCAAACCAACAAAGCTCGGAAATTTCACTTGGATAGTGAAATTGCTAAATTTACTCAAGGGGATAGATCCGTGCAGGAATACTTTAATGGCTTCCTCACCTTATGGACCGAACGAGATTCCATGTTGATTCAGACAGTCTCTCTTGACTTTCTCTCGGAGGCTCTTCAACTCCAAGAGGAAACTCACATTAGCCAAGTCCTTATGAATATACGACTAGACTTTGAATCGGTTCGGTTTGCCCTCATGAACCGAGAACTTTCGGCTAATCTTGATACCTGTTGTTACTGAGAAGATAACTCTGCTTCATGTCTTTTTGTTTAACCAGTTGGGGGATATCTTCGCCAAAGCCCTTCCCAAACCGCGTCATCATGATCTAACTAGCAAATTGATGTTTTCAACCTTACCACATCAATTTGAGGGGGAGTGTAGAAGATAACAGGCCTTTAAGATAGGCCCAGGCCCATCCAGGCTAGAGGTGGCAATCGGGTCGGGTTGTACTAAACGGGTCGGACCCATTTATTAAACGGGTTACACAAGTCTAACCCGCATCCGACCCGTTTATTAAACGGGTCAGAAACCCCTAACCCGCACCCACCACGGGTCAATCCGACCTGACCCGCTTAACCCGCATAACCATTGTGGGTTATACGGGTCAGGTCGACCCGCATAACCCACATCCATCTAGTAAATAAATCGACTCAACTATGGTTCCATGCTTGACCAAAACTGACTTTTAAGATCAAATTTGGTCTAATCTCATTTCAACAATCATTCAATGCGCATTACCTTGCTTTCCATTAATAAAAAGCGTGGGGTTGAATTGGTTAAGGTCCATTTATTTATTTTTAGCCTATGCATTAAAATAATCAAATTCAATTTTGGCTTAAATAAGCGGGTTAAGCGGGTCAACCCTAACCCGACCCGCTTAATGGCGGGTCATGAATACTTGACCCGTGACCGACCCGCCTATTAAACGGGTCAGGTTAAGCGGGTAATATGCGGGTCGGGTTGGCGGGTCGGGTCATATTTTGCCACCTCTAATCCAGGCCCATGTATAATCCCTCACGTGGGATATTGTTTATATTGTATCAGTTAGCTATTTTCTCTCCCTGTACAGCTGATTTCTTTCCTCTTCTTTCTTTGTATAGATTAGGAGATATTCTTTGATTATTCTAATTTGTATACTTAGCATGTTTAGAGCCTTGATTAAGGCACAATCTAATTATAAATACAAACAGTCGATCCTCCTTTGAGGTATGACCTTCTCCCACCATTCTTCTTCTTCTCCTTCTTCATCACACAATATTACAGTTCAGCCCAGTTTGACCCCAACACCCTTTTCAAGGGGGTACCCATAATTTCTAAAAAATAGAGTTCTTTTAATTGACCTCCAAAAATTATGATCTTGGGTTTGTTGGAAAGCTCTTTTAATTTCCAGCAAGTTTCGTTCTTCACCCGAGTCCGTCTGAGCCTGAAGACCTCCGTTTACCCGCCGCAAGTCTAACCCAGTCATTAATGGTATTGTTGTAATTTTCCCATGTCCCATGTTTAGATATCCCACCTGCCTCCACTTAGCCCTACATTTGCACAAACCAGCACCTGTGACTTGTCTTCTTCCTCTCCTCTCCGTTTGCATGTCTTAATCCAAGCTTTTGAAGGCCTCCATTGCAAATTTTGACTCCCTCATTCGATTCCTCACCATCTTCGCCACATACGTCATTTTTTCTTAAATTCACGCCCGGCTGTCCCTTCAACCCACTTCTTCTCCTTCTTCGAGCTATCTAGAGGTAGGAGCTTCCCACCTTTTGGTTTCGCCCATGATCTAGAGCTCATTTTGTATCAGTTATGTCACATGCATGGGGTGATTTCAATTCTAGCTTGGGTTTTTGATTTTTTGGGGAAATCTTGGAGTTGAATTTTTGGGATTTCTTAAAGGATGATTCCAGTAAGAGTAAGAGGTGATTAGAGTGTTTGTGGGTTGCTAAGAGGCTAAGGCAAGCACCCAATCTAATTTACATTGCATGCATTGATGGATTTCTTGGTTCTTGAGATTCTACTTTCCTTGGGTTGAATGTTGTTTCTCTTGATCTAATGATGTTTAATTATGTTAATTTTCATGTTATTGATGTTAAAAATATTCTTGATTTTCAGAAATCCCAAAAAGTTGCAAAAATTGCCCAAAACGAGCCCCCCGAGCAGCCACCTACTTGGCACAATCGAAGACCATCCGGTTGTGCCAGACAGGCCTCTTGCTCGATCAGGGAAGTGTCCGCGGTCGACTGTCGAAGGGCCCTTGATCGGCCATGGACACTGCCTCGGTTGACCGAGGACAACTGGAATTGCCACCCGATTGTGCCTCTGGTCCACCCAATTGTGCCCTCCAGAACCTCCTTTGGGGTGTTTTTAAGCCCAAATCAGACCTGAATGTCTTCCTAACCTTGTTGCACACCTAGATACATGTTAGGTGGATCCCAAAGTGGGTTTAAACCCTGGTTAAACCTCGATTAATTCCCCCAGTAGTTGGATTTTCTTGCATGAATAACTGACTTATTTGAACAACCAGACGGGCCTGGTTGTCCACTCCCGAAATGAATAGTGGGCAACTGGGAGACCTTGTTTGAGGTCTTTGAGGTTCTTAGACTCGTTTTAACCTAGTACAACTAGTTCCTCTTTGTTTAAGGGACCAAACCCTAGAAGTAGGTGTAACCTTGTACCCGAACACCACCCAACAATGTTTTTACTCGCAACTTGTGGGAAGTGGTGTCTCGAACTATCACGCACTTTCCAAATTACCTGGAGGCATGTGGAGCACGGTGATGTTCAGACTTGGAGTTTTGGGTATACCCACCTTCCGATTGCACCAAGTGAATGTATAAATATGATATTCAGACTCGAATATCATCATACTTGCATGTCTAAGGCAATCATTGACTAATACTGTTGTAATGGTTCCTTGACTGATGTATAGATTGATAGAAGTGTTAATCAGTTGTTTACGTATTCTTATGCAGTTTTCGTATTCTTATGCATGGTGTATATTTCTCTTATTTGTCATATTTTATGTGTTCCGTCATAACCCAGACTTACCTGGCCTTAGCATGATGACTTGTGGGACTCCTTGGCAATTAGTGCGCGGTTATCACCCTGCTTTGACCTTGGATGTACCCAGATCCTTAGGTGGTTTTTTGGGTTGGTGAGCGAGCACTCGATGCCTTGCCCCTCCTAAGTTACCCGGATCACTTTTCTCTTTTCCTACCCATTCGAGGCCATCATTTCTGGCCAAAATGCTGCCCGTTTATACTTGGGACTTTTCAAACCCAAATGGAATTTTTTTCTAGCCTACACCCGTACTGTTTAATCTTCTGAATTGCTAACACCTGTCTGAACTGCCTGTTTCATCCGAACCTGATTATGTTACATTATGAGTCCCCGAAACTACTCATGTATAACCTGACTAAACACTGAACTGTCCTGAGCCCTGCATTTGTTTATCATTGAATTCCCGAGTCGGCACCACCCAACTGATATCATTTATTATTATTATTCTTGTATATATTGCTCACTGCAGTGTAGTCCTAAGGTGTGACACGGTGTCACTATAGTACCCACCCTGCCAGGGATTGAGCATATGCGCCCGTGGCAGGGCCAAATGTTTCTAACGGCTGTAAACTCCAGGAATGTCCAGTGGTACCGCCTCCCTACTTTCTAGGGGACAAGCGGATGCACCCCTACCGAGAATCTGTGCGACGTGGTTGCCATCTAGATTGAAGCCTGCTTTTCTGTTATTTTACTCATGATGCACAACTTCCCAAGTCATACTTTTTATTTGACTTCCCGATTAATCAACCTGTTATTTATATTCTGCTTTGTACCTACAAACTATGCATTTTATTTTGGATTTTGGATACTTGCCAGGCATCTGCCTAATCTACGCTTGGTGCTATAGGTACCGAGCTCCGCCCTACGCTTGAATAGGACCTTGAGTCGGTCCAACAGGATCCGCCGTTTGTTTGAGAGTGGACAGCTGACGATGTAGAGTAGAGCATGTGAAGTTGTAGAGTTTGACATCATCTTTTGGGTTTTTGTTCATTTTGGGAATCACATCTTTTGTCCTTTTGTCTATATGGCCAGTGTTTTTGTATGGTCCATGTTTTTGTATGGTCATTATTCTGGGTTGTAATTAAACTTACCTTTCTGTTAAACCAGAATGTTATTATATGAAATGCGTTTCTTTCTGCTATCCAGTCTAATAATTCCATGAAATGATTATAATATGTCTGTTTTACTGAACTGTCTTGCACAAGCTTCCGCCATGATGTCCCTCATTGACTCAAGGACCCTGTTGAGTCTCACATAGCAGAATCCTGTGGGTAAATGCGCATGGAATAAATTTTCTTAATCATGGCATCCGCACACAGTCGCGGCCCCTCAATCATACTCTAAATTTGGGGTCGTGACAGAGGTTGCACTTCTATTGCCATCCTTTGGTTAGAAAGAATGCAGTCAAGGCCTAGTCTCTCATCATTTGTTGGGAAATTTTACAAATCAATTTGCAGCTTCTGATCTTTGGAAATGCTACTGGGATGGTGACTCTTTTCATTCTAGTTATTGATGTTTGATTTTGCATTATTGGTTTGTTTGCTTCTTTATTTCTCATAATCTAATGGATCAACCTATTATCATTTCAATACATGAATAAATAAATAAATGAATATATGCATGCCATTATTGATTGAACCCATTTCATGCCAAATCAGGTTATGTTACAGATGAAGAAGTTAAACGTAGGGAATCAAAACTACGTGATGCTTTAAGGAGGGACACCCAATTTCAATTGAAAGAGAGTGCAACAGTGGAAGTTGCACAGGTGAGACTAGCATTCAAACAGGAAATAGCATGCAAGAAGGAAACCATTTTAATACATTGTTTACCTTTTGTGATTATTGCAGTATAATCCCCCATTCACGCTTCCATTTACGCGTCGGAATGAAATAGCATTGGAAGTTGAACAAAAGAACAAGCAAGCATCAGAATGAAATTGCATTGGGAGCTGAACAGCAGCTTGCCTGACATGTTGATGCATACAGTAAACCTGTTTCATTGTTAGATCAAACCTTTTGCTTATAGTTTATATCAGAACAAAATGATGTAAATTTGTATCAATAAAAAAAAGTACATTTGAAAGGTGCTTCAACAACATGACTAGTTAGTTGTAAAAGCATTTTGATATAAATTATACGTGTATATTTGTGTTACAGAAATATGAATTGTGTAAACTTGCTTGTTTTCCTTGTCAGATGTGTATTGTTGGACATTGTCTTTCTATTTAGACTTAAAAAAAATACCAATGTGACATCCTCTGCCAACCCCTCCAATGAAGTCTATATCCTTTAAGACCTCTAAGAGAATTTCATGGACATGTTTTCATCTAGTATGGCCCCATTTCCCTATCAATGCATGAGAGCTGGCCTGTTTGGTTTCTAAAGTTGGGGAATTATTGTTGGAATATCCAAATTCTCAAATTGCTGTCTCCTTAGGTAGCGTTTGGTTCGCTAGAATGGATATAGGCGGGAATGGAATGGAGACCGGAATGAGTCTGGAATGGAATGAGGCAGGAATAGGCATTTCCATTCCAGCGTTTGGTACGCTGAGGAATCAACCCAGTTGATTCATGTTCCTGTGTTTGGTACGCTAGAATGAGTTTTGGAATGGAATAAAATTTATATAAAACTGACCAAAATACCCGTGTTAGATTTTTATATTTGGCTCAGTCAATGTATAGATTATAATATTATTAAATAGGTGGGGTCCACACAAGCTCTTCTATTTTATAATCTTATAATAATAATAATATATATTATATTATTATTATATAGGTGGGCCCACACAAGCGCTTCTATTTTATAATCTTAAAATAATAATAATGTATAGATTATATTATTATTATATAGGTGGGGCCGACACAAGCTCTTCTAATTTATAATCTTATAATAATAATAATATAGATTATATTATTATTTTATAGGTGAGCCCCACACAAGCTCTTCTATTTTATAATCTTATAATAATAATAATAATAATAATATAGATTATATTATTATTATATAGGTGGGGCCCACACAAGCTCTTCTATTTTATAATATTATAACAATAAAAGTAATTGATATGTTATATTATTATTATATAGGTGGGGCCCACACAAGTTCTTCTATTTTATAATCTTATAACAATAAAAATAATTTATATATTATATTATTATTATATAGATAGGGCCCACACAAGTTCTTCTATTTTATAATCTTATAACAATAATAATAATGTATATATTATATTATTATTATATAAGTGGGGCCCACACAAGTTCTTTTATTTTATAATTTTATAATAATAATATATATTATATTATATTATTATATAGGTGGGGCCCACATAAGTTCTCCTAATTTATAATCTTATAATAATAATAATGTATAGATTATATTATTATTATATAGGTGGGGTCCACACATGTTCTTCTATTTTATAATCTTATAATAATAATAATAATAATGTATATATTATATTATTATTATATAGGTGGGGCCCACACAAGGTCTTCTATTTTATAATCTTATATTAATAATAATAATAATGTATATATTATATTATTATTATATAGGTGGGGCCCACACAAGTTCTTCCCTTTTATAATCTTATAATAATTATTATTATAATAATAATTACTTATATATTATATTATTATTATACAGGTGGGCCCCTCACAAGTTTTTCTCTTTTATAATCTTATTATAATAATAATAATATATAAATTTGAAGAAGGGTATTTTGGTCTAAAAAAAAGTAGAAAGGAATGGAATGGCCATTCCTTCCCATCCCGGATGGAATGGCCATTCCTCTACATAAGGGAATGGGATTTCGGAGTTAATGGTCATTACGCCACT
Source organism: Litsea cubeba (assembly GCA_012931725.1). Lineage (NCBI taxonomy): Eukaryota > Viridiplantae > Streptophyta > Magnoliopsida > Laurales > Lauraceae > Litsea > Litsea cubeba. Next base: position 43,076,684 of record CM022948.1, on the reverse strand, counting down.
TTTTTGCGAACCAAACGCGGTAATGACCATTCCGTTGTAATGACCATTCCGTTGGAATGACCATTCCGTTCCGACCTTCATTACAGCGAACCAAACGCTACCTAAGTATTTTCCCAAATGACTCCATGCTAAGTAGCATCTATTATTCTTGAATCTTGGAGTAGTGAAAAGCAATCGATGGAAAATATAGAGGATTTAGGGGGTAGTTGGCTGTCTTCACAGGATCTCACATGATGGCAGCGGTTGGGGGCTGGAAGTGGGTCCTCAAATGGAGCTTGAAACACCGAACACGCTCTACCCGTAGTGTAGCCAGTATCAGTCTTATAATGGTGTGAATTTTTTTATGCCCAAAACAGAGCATGGATCCAAATATAACTTTTTTTCCAATCTCATGAAGTTAATATTTGTTTATTTATCTTTGATATAGGAGTGTATCCATACATATTCATATCTTACAGCTATAGAGTAATTATTAATTTTAGCATATGATAATTATTGCCTCATCTCATCAATCTGGAATATGCTTAATCTCATCAATGTAGGGTTGGCTTAATGAGTTTTAGTAATAACATCCTATAGTGCTGTTTGGTAGGGAATTGGGCAGGTTTTAGGAAGAAAAGCCACAGAGCCGTGTGGTGAGCACAGAGCGAACTATTCTGTTCGCCTTTTTAGGAAGAAAAAACCGTTGAACTAGCAAGAATTTGAAATTATTGGGGAATCTTGGAAGAAAAACCCGTTGAACTTGCAAGAAATTGAAATTATTGGGGAATCTTGGTGACTTGTATAAAAGAACGGTAGCAGGTAGCTGCAGAAATCTCAGAAGAGTTTCATCTTACAACCCAACACAGAAATTCTTGATCCCCCTCATGTATTTAAAGAATTTAAAGTTCTCTCAAACCCTTCACATTCATTCTCTTACTAGTAACTAGTCATCTTTTATGTTTGTGTTTAATGGTTTAGGATATTGTGGAGAAATATCAAGCTACAGGACAAAGGACAAAGGACAAAGGAGAGTGTAGCAGTCCTTTTCATGGAGTTTTGGATGGGAACTGTTTTCATCCATGGAATCATTTTAATCATGGGTCAAACCAAAATTGCGGTAAGTGCAGTTTGGATCAACTGCATTACATATGCACACAATAATGTGACAAGCTATCCATGTTCCACCATGTGAATGGAAAAAATAAAAGGATATGCTCCTGACTTATCATCACATTTGTGAAAGTGAATGTACCCTTTCGCCATCTTCCTCTGAAATCAACAAACATGGGGAAATTGTGCAGCAGAACATGTAAATTGGATACAACCAAACAGGCAAACCCAGAGGTGGTATTATCTTTTTCAGGCTGGTCCAGCATCGATCACATGGATTCCTTTTTTTTTTTTTTTTTTTTTTTTAAGTTTCTGATGGGACCCTACATGTAATGGGGATCCATTAACATTCCATGTTTCTTGCTATGAAAGTGATGACCGGTCCCTTCTCCATATACTTGATTCTTCAATCCTTTATTAAAACCTGACTCCTTTCTTTTTTGTGAAAAAAGGAGAAAAAGGTGGCAAAATGCCAAAATTTTATACCTCTGATGGCAACCCTCTCATCTGTTTTTGTTTGTACATGCTGAAATAGACTGTAAATAGACAATACAAGAGAGAGGTCAAGAAAAGAAGACTTGGTGCTGAGTGGACAACTAGGATTGCATCTTCAATGTGTTTTTTCTAAGCGGGCCCTCCGCAGTAGAATTTGCCATATGGATGGTTTGGATCCATTTGAACGGAACATTCATGAGTATGTTTGGGTTGGTGGTGCCCCTCCATTCTCCATGTTCATGTGTTGTGAACTGTGGAGGGCATGAGCATGCCCCTTACTCTTCTGAATGGCCAAAGAAAAAGATGGTGAGAAAGTGGGTTTTGGTATCTCATTTAGGTAAACACTTTAACAATTTTAAGTGCATGTATGACCCACAAGATTCGATTCAAACTGATATCAGATCACTGCACTTTACACTGTAATGGAATTTGAATTGATGGATTTCTACCAAATCTAATAAACGTGTGTTCCCAGAAAGGTCCTCATGGGGCTACTGTGTTTCTTCCCAAGAGGAGCTTAACTGAAAAACCAGGACCTTCATTGAACCTTGTTATTTTCTATTATAGAATCATAATAATTTCTTACACATCATGGAGATTAGGGATCCAGCCCTATGCTTATTCAAAAGCTCAATGAGCCTATACAGGTCCACCTGCCTACGAATTGGGTAAGATGTCAAAGGGTCTGTAGGTGCAGAAAATAATGACCCACAATAACTGGGGAGCCTTAGAGGACTTATCCAACGTGGTGATGACTGGGTACCGTCCGAAAGCCTGAAAGAGAAGAACACACGGTCAGAGGACCCTGGCCTGGGCGGCGCAAGGCTCTCCGATGCCAAAGTCAGTGAAGGAACTGGAACAATGGAAGGAGAGGAAGAAGAGAGGCAGAGTAACAGCTTTGTGTGTTGAATTGTGCGTACCTTGTATGTGGTATGAAGCTCTATTTATAGAGGCTTGGGTCGTATCTTTGGAGGATATCTTGGTGTGGGTCCCATGATTCGACTGGGAAGTCATGATGAGCCCACAAAGTAATAAATGCAGTCCAATCCAGCCCACTCTGCATTTAATGCTAGTCGGATCAGCCCACGTCGCATTAAATGCGCGTCTTGTTGGGCCAGATTGTGTTGGGCGCTTTTGACGGTTGGGGTACCATCGGATCCGCCCTCGGGCCTTGCCCTGATGTGGCTTCAGCCGCTGGATGCCGCCCTGTCAGTGATCTGGCGAAGATTGTGGACGGCTGGATGTCGCATCTGTCTTACTAGCTCGCGCCCCTATTCCTCCACGTGCCTGATGACGTGGGGGGTGAGGGGTGCGAGTGGAGGTTCTTTCGTGCTTCGGCTTACGTCCCGGCTCCTTCAGCCGAGGTGGAGCTCTCAGCCGAGATGGGCACATGGGGTAGCCGAGCTCGGCGCTAGCGGCCTGGAGCTGTCTGACTTCGGCTGAGGCCTCTGCCCTGCTAGCCGAGGTGAGTTTGGTGCCACGTGGATGGCACGCGGATGGCACGTGAGAGTGCTTAGTCCCATCTGATGGCTGTGATTAGCGTAATCCTGGAGTTCTGGAAATCTCCCCACACAATTGCCCCTTAGCTTTTGACCTCTTAAGCGTCCTAGCCTTTAGTGGTCGAAAGCTAAAAAACTCGTCTGGGGATGTGGCGATCATTGCCTGGTGTCGTTTCAACTTTTCTGAAGCAATAAATGCTCTGCCCTATCTGTCCTGGGAAGCGAATCGACGGCTACACGCGTAGCCTCTTCACTGATTGCGCTGTCTTATTGATGGAACGGGCGCGAATCGCGAAATCCGTCCTTTCGAATTTCGTAAGTAGCGCGCGCCGAGGGTTTCCTTTCCATAAATAGGGTCGTCTTCTTCCCTTCTTGTTTCTGATTTCTTTTCGCCTTTCGCCTTCATCTTTGATTTCTGCTCTGCTGCTCGAGATCTCTCTAGCGAGGACGACCATAGGACGAGCCCGGATCTGCTTTTGAGTTGCCCCTTTGTCTTTGTAAGTCGCTTCGCCTCTGTAGTATTCTGGCTTCGCGACCTTTAGGATTTAACTTCTGCTGTTACCATTTTTAGACATGGGCACCCCTAGGTTCGATTTAAATACTGAAGAGGGCATAGCCAGATTTAGGGCCGCTTTCAGTATTCCGGAGGGAGTCCTCCTCAAGCCGGCGGACTCCGTCGACTATGCCACGATGCGCTGGTCCTGCGGCTGGATGCCGTTCCCTCTGATCTCCGTGATCGAGGGTGGGGTCAGGTTTCCTCTGCACCCCTTGCTTAGGGCTTGTCTCAGTACCTGGTCCATTACCCCGTGCCAGCTGATGCCCAATGGCTATAAGGTCATCATGGGCACGGCGAAGCTGAACGAGATTTTGGGGACCGACCTGGGTGTTCATGATATTGAGGACACCTACGATATCTGCAAGGCCGGGGAAGGGAAATATTATCTCCGGGTGAAGCCGCAGTGAAGAGGCTTCGTCCTGGCCTTGGAAGATTCAAGTAAAAATGCCGAAGAAGCTTTCTTCTGTGTGTCGGGGGACTGGGAGTTCGGCGCTGGCGAGAGCAGGAGGCTGATGGTCCCACGTCGCCCCGGGACTGTCCCAAGTAAACATCGCTTCTTTTCTCTTACCTGCTTTGCTTGATTTTGGTGATGCCGAGCTGACACCTTTATTGTCTGTTGTGCAAAGGCAGGTGCGAGGCGACGCCGAGCTGCGAGTGAAGGTTGGAGGAGGAACGTTGACGACGTCAATAGGGTCGAGAGATACAAGGGGCACGAGACCAGGTCGGCTTGGAAGCTGCTTGGGTATTCGCCGAGGTACCGTGGTCACTACAGGAGAACCGGAGTAGACGAGGTGGACGAGGCGCACCCTGATCGTCCTATCGTCTCCGTTGCCGTGCCTGCCGGGATCCCTTTGATCGATCCTGCTGCGAGCCGAGCTGCGTCTGGTGCCGAGGCGTCCACTTCTAGTTCGGAGCCACCAAACTTGACGCAGATAGTGGACGCTTATTCTTCCGATCGGGAAGAAGACATGGAGGGAAGCTCAAGGGAGCCAATTGTTAAGGACCTGGCGGCCAAGTTCAGGCAGAGGTCATCATCTTTTGGGGCGCCATCATCTGCCAATACCCGCGCAGCCTCGGGCTCGGGGGGGTGCTGGCGCTTCTTCTGCTCCTGCCCCTGCTCCGAGCGGGGGAGTTCGGCGACGCTCGCCGGATCGCTCGAAGGAGGGGTCCCCGCCCAGGAAGAAGTCCAAGGCGGGGGAGAAGGACTCGGGGGCTGAACAGCCTCCGAAGGGCAAAACCCCTGCGCGGGCCCCCGGAGTCAAGGCTCCAACTGAAAAGAGTGCACCAGCTGAGAAGAGTGCACCAGCCAGCAAGCCGACCGGTGGGGCGACCCGCGAGCTCACCACCTTGGTAGGGCAAGGGTCTGGATCGGCTTCTGGACCTCGAACTGCCCCAGCGCCATGGAGGCCGAGGATGGAGACGCATCCCGGTAAACCTCTGAATGTCGAGGACCGGTTGATGGGGAACGCCGACGTCATCGGAGCTCTCGCCAAAGTCTGCGCTCTGCCGCGAGACATGGAGACGCACGAGAGGTTTGACAACAAGAGCCTGATGGTCTCGGCGATCCAGGCTAACCTTCTGGTAAGTGCTTTCGGCGCTTTTCTTCAAGTAATTTAGCTCGACTGCCTCGGTTTGACCCACTTTTTTCATTTGCAGAACGTGCAGAGGCTCCTGACCGTGGTGGGTAGGAGTGACAGGAACGCTGCGAGGGTCGCTCAGCTGGAGTCCGAGAGGGATAAGCTGAAGAAGGAGCTGGAAGAGCTAAGGAAGGGAATGGAGGGGCTGAAGAAGGCCAGCGCTGAAGAGTCTGCTCGGCTGGCGTCGGCTCTGACTGATGTCGCCGAGCTCACGTCGAAAGCTAATCATTTGAAAGGCGAAGTCTGGGCGAGGAACAAGAGGACCGCCGAGCTGGAGTCGGAGCTGGCCAGATCGAAGGCTGAATCGGCGGCCGAGGGGACGAGGTTGCGCGGGGAGGTGCTGGCCGGGCGCGCTGAAAGGGAGAAGCAGCTGAAGACGGCGAACGCCGAGCTGGAAAAGGAGAAGGCCTCCCTTCTGTCCGAGGCCCAATCCGCCTTCCAAAAGGGGGTGGACCATGCAACGGAGTTGTATGAGAAGCAGGTGGAGGAGATCACCTCCATTCTGTTCGAGGAAGGATGCCTGGCCGCACTGAGACGTGCGGGGGTCCCTGAAGATTACCCTGTCTATCGGGACCTGCCGAAGTACTCGGACCCGACCCCTGAGCCGAGCCCCGCCCCCGCAGCTGAAAGTGCCCCTGACGAAGCTCCTGTAGTTGTTCCTGCTTCAGACGACGCTCCAATTGCCTCGGCCCCGAGCGATGCCCCGGTCGCCAGCGACGCTTCGGCCGTGCCTCAAGGTGAGGCCTCTTCTGCCCCTGCTTCAGGTGAGGTACCGGTTGAAGCCCCTTCTGCCAGCGACGCTCCAAGCAAGGTCACGGTTTCGGCCGAAGGCACTGGTCCAGCAGATATGGTGATCGACCTGGTGGAGTCGCCGAAACCACAGTAGCCTTGCTCCTTTTTCTTCCCTTGGCCTTTTATATGTAATGCTTCTTCAGCCCTGTAACACTTTTTGTTATTAATGAAAAACGGGCTCCTTTACTTGCATTTTCTCTCTTTTGCTTCTGGATGTGCTATTGAATGGTATTGAATGCCTTTACTGTGACGCGTGACCCTCGAGGTAGAGAGAGGCAAACGGTCTTCATAGCTGTCTGTGCCGATTCTCCGTATTTTGAGACCATAAATAGCAATAAGCATGGTGATACGGCCGATGAGGGGAAACGGGCGGACGTCTCCACATGGCGCCATAGGAATCGCTGGTCAACAGACAGGAAGGCGTGCGTCCCATGTAACGCGTGGGAGACTTCGCCCCTTAACTTCCTTCGGAGATTGAGCCCTTCTTCTTTCTATAAGTAGGGGCAGTAGGCTCGCCATGGGAGAAGAAAAGAAAAGAACTTAGGACAGTTTAATTCACATAGTTGTAGGAGCCATGTCCAGTGGACGTCTTGGAACCTTTGATCCGGGGGAACCCCTGCGCCTGTGGACGGCTATCTCCGAGGGGGGAAGCCCGTTGTGGTCTGCGCGCTCTCTAAAGGAATTCCCCGTGGACCACGCGCTCTCTGAACGCGGGTTCACGGCCAACCGTCCCTGGTCCGGTTACAGGGGAGCCTTCTGCAACTGTGGGATGGTGGCGCCCTCTGCGTCTGGCACGGTCTTGCGAGACCGCCGGACGCGGGGTGGGATTGTGGCCCCGCTGGACCTGGGGATTCTTCAAACTTCGGTTGGTCTTACTGACCGGAGGGTGTTGAAGAGCCCAGCGAGGTCCAGGGCCTCCGAACTGGAGGGGATCCTGAATGCTTTGGTCTGACCAACCAAAGCGTATTATAGAGCTCGGTGAAATTCAGGATCCCTCAGAACCTCCAGGCAACAAACCGGCGTCTTCGAGCCTGCAGCCTGAAGAGTCGGTGAAGATCAGAGTCTCCCAGCTTTCACTTTATTTTCTGTTTTTAGAGGACTGCGATCCTCGTTTCTGTACTTTGTTTTCTGTTCTGTAACTCTTGTAATGAAGCAGTTTACAATGAATAAAAAGGAAGAATTTTGCGATTACTTGAACTGTGTACAATGCTTTTGCATTCTCTTTTACTTCCCCTGCACTGTCTTGGAATATTTGTGTTTTTGTGCTGCCTTTTTGTGCTTCAGTGTTTGCACAGTTCTCTTTCTTAAAAACTGACCTTGGCCGAAATGGCTGGTTCTTGGCCGAAACGAACTGCCTTGCGCCGAGGTGGATCCATAATTCTGCTGATTTCGGCTACGTGAGCATGAGTTCGGCAACGGTCTTTGAGGGGTGTATAAACCCGGACTTTAGGAATTGGCCGAGTGTTCGAACTCGAGGCCTTTTCCAGGGCGTTGGACCCATGGAGTGAGGTAAAACCCGGACTTTAGGAATTGGCCGAGTGTTCGAACTCGAGGCCTTTTCCAGGGCGTTGGACCCTTGGAGTGGGGTAAAACCCGGACTTTAGGAATTGGCCGAGTGTTCGAACTCGAGGCCTTTTCCAGGGCGTTGGACCCTTGGAGTGGGGTAAAACCCGGACTTTAGGAATTGGCCGAGTGTTCGAACTCGAGGCCTTTTCCAGGGCGTTGGACCCTTGGAGCTGCCGGAGTCAGTCAAAGAGAGATGACAGATTGATGACAGGGCGAAAGCTGCTTTCATTGATTCTGGATTCATTACATCTTTAGAAATAGAATTTCTTTAGGTGGGATGCATTCCACGGTCTCGGCAGTGGCTTGCCTTCTAAGTCTTCGAGCTTGTAGGCTGATTTTCCTGCCAGGGAGACTACCCTGAACGGGCCATGCCAGTTCAGGGCCAGCTTCCCTTCGTTTGGGTCTTTGTCAGCTGGCAGGGTCTTCTTTAGAACCAGCTCTCCCACGGAGAATCTTCTTTCTCTGACGTTTTGATTGTATGCCCTGGCTAACCGCTGCTGATAGTCGGTCAGTCGCAGGGCTGCTGCTTCTCGGCGTTCGTCTGCCAGCTCCAGCTCCATTGCCAGATTTGTCTCCTTTCGGCCTTGGTCGACCAGCTCTGTCCTCAGGGTAGGAGGGCCAATTTCTAAAGGAATGACCGCCTCCATCCCGTAAGCCAGAGAGAAAGGTGTTGCCGAGGTGGACCTCCTTGGAGTTGTTCTATATACCCATAGCACGCTCGGAAGCTCCTCTGTCCATCTTCCCTTTGCCTTGTCCAGTCGCTTCTTCAGGCCGTCCAGGATCACTTTGTTAGAGATTTCTGCCTGGCCATTACTCTGCGGATATGCTGGAGTGGAGTAATGGTTTCTGATACCGTGTTCTTGGCAGAAGTCTCTGAAGGACTTGGAGTCGAACTGAGTCCCGTTGTCCGAAATCAGGGTCCTGGGGATGCCGAACCTCGTTAGGATGTTTTTCCAAACGAAGTTCCTGGAGTCCCTGTCCGTGATTGAGGACAACGGTTCAGCTTCTATCCATTTTGTAAAGTAGTCTGTAGCGACTATCAGCCATCTCTTGTTCCCTGGAGCTCGGTGAAGAGGCCCCACAATGTCCAGGCCCCATTGAGCGAAGGGCCATGGACTAGAGAGGGGACTCAGATCTTGCGCTGGCTGATGGAGAGAGTGGGAGAACTTCTGGCACTTCTCGCATTTCCTGGCGTACACCTGCGCGTCTTTCTGCATGTAGGGCCACCAGTAACCCTGGCTTATTGCTCTGTAGGCCAGTGATCGACCTCCTATGTGACTGCCGTAGATTCCTTCATGGATCTCATACAGGAAGTCGTCCACCTTGCTCGGATGGACGCATTGGAGGTATGGACCTGTGAAGGATTTCCTGTAGAGTTTACCTTCGGGAGAGAGCCAGAATCGAGCTGCCTTGAGTCTGATCCGATGGGCTTCAGTCTTGTCCTCAGGGAGCTGGTCATCCTTCAAGTAGGCGACGATTGGATCCATCCAGCTTGGGCCGAGGTCAGCACAGAGGACAAGCCGAGATGAATGGATTTCTAAGCTTGACCTTGATACTGACCCAACCTCGATGGTCCTTTTCTTCCCTGCTTCGACGGCAGAGGCCAGGTTCGCAAGCGCATCTGCGTGCGTGTTGATATCTCGGGATATTTGCCTGACCTCGGCTTTCTGAAAATGAGACAGCAGTTTTTTCGCAAGGGCTAAATAGGCCGCCATCCTGTCGTCCCTGGCCAGGTAGTCTCCAGCGAGCTGGCTAGTTACCAGTTGAGAATCGCTGAAGATCACCAGGTGCTGGGCTCCGAGGATTTGGGCGCTGTTCAACCCTGCTATCAGCGCTTCATACTCTGCCTCATTGTTCGTCGCTTTGAAGTCCAGGGTGAAAGCCTGCTCTATGACCAGACCCTCTGGCGATTGGAGGACTATGCCGGCGCCAGCTCTCTTGGAGGTGGACGATCCGTCGACAAAGATCTTCCATGCCTGGGCGGGAGACTGTTCGACCTCAGTCACTTCTGGCTCGTGCCCTGTGCCCCCCAGTGCCGTGCCGGGCTGGGTCGGAGCTGAATTGGGCGAGACGAATTCAACGATGAAGTCCGCCAGAATCTGGGCTTTGATCGCAGTTCGGGGACGGTACTGTATATCATACTGCCCCAGTTCAACTGCCCACTTTGATATTCGCCCTGAAAAGTCAGCCTTCTTGAATATTGAACGGAGTGGATGCTCCGTGATCACCACAATGGTGTGGGATTGGAAATAATGGGAGAGCTTGCGGGAGGCACTGACGAGAGCCAAGGCAAGCTTCTCCAACAAAAGGTACCTGGTCTCGGCATCGAGCAGGGTCTTGCTCGTATAATAAATTGGTTTTTGAACTCCCTCGTCCTCCCTGATGAGGACGGAGCTCACTGCATGATCCGAGACCGCAAGATATAAATACAAAACCTCCCCCGGAGTTGGGGTGGAGAGTAAGGGTGGTGACATCAAATAGGTTTTGAGCGCGGCCAATGCCTGGTCGCACTCGGGGGTCCACTGGAATTTTAAATTTTTCTTTAGAAGCTGAAAGAAAGGCCTGCACTTATCTGATGACCGGCTAATGAAGCGATTGAGTGCTGCAGCCATTCCTGTGAGCTTCTGGACTTCTTTCGTGGTAGAGGGGCTCTGAATGCCCTGGATAGCGGTGATCTGGTCTGGATTAGCCTCTATCCCCCACCGCGTCACCAAGCTGTCGAGGAACTTGCCAGAGGCTACGCCGAAGGCGCACTTGGAAGCGTTTAGCTTGAGCTTGTACGCGCGAAGGATGTCGAAGACTTGGCCAAGATCTGCCAGGTGGTCGCTGGAATGCACTGATTTGACGACCATGTCGTCGATGTACACCTCTACCGTTCGGCCGAGCTGAGCCTGGAACATCTTCGTCACGAGGCGCTGATAGGTTGCCCCCGCGTTCTTTAGCCCGAAGGGCATCACCTTATAGCAGTAAGTGCCGCGGGGGGTTATGAATGACGTTTTCTCCTCGTCAGGCTCGTATAGTGGGATCTGGTGGTAGCCTCTGTAGGCGTCGAGGAAGCTCATGCGGTCGTGACCAGCGGTGGCGTCGATCAGTTGGTCAATTTTTGGAAGGGGGAAACTATCTTTAGGGCAGGCCCTGTTCAAGTCTGTGAAGTCCACGCACACCCTCCATTTACCAGTTTTCTTCTTGACCACCACCGTGTTGGCCAGCCAGACCGGGTACTGGACTTCCCGGATGGCTCCTGCCTTTAGCAGGTTGTCGACCTCTTCGACGACCGCATCTGTCTGCTGCAGCCCTGTCCTTCGGGCCCTCTGCACTACTGGTTTGTGGTTGGGGTCCACATTTAGCTTATGGCACATGACCTCGGGGTCGACCCCGGGCATTTCGCTTGGGCTCCAAGCAAAGACGTCGACGTTTTGCATCAGGAACCTGGAGAGCTCGGCTTTCTCTTCGTCTGGCAGCTGGGTGCCGATCAGGAAGAACCTATCTGGGTCTGCCGAGTTCAGCCTGACTTCGGCCAGGTCTTCAATGCTTTTCTTCTCGGGGTCTCAGCCGATTTCTTCTAGGCCTTTCTCGAATTCGGCGAGGTTGACACGCTCTGGCTCCTTCACTGCTGGGACCGCGGCCAGCATGCACTGCCTGGCCTGCTGCTGATCTCCCTCCGCTGTGACTACTTCCATCTTGCCCTCCTTGTTCTCGAGGACGAACTTCAGCTTCTGGTGGAGGGAAGAATGGACTGCTTCCAACTTGTGGAGCCACATTCTGCCCAAAATGACGTTGTAGGGAGAAGGGGCGTCCACGACCAGGAAGTCGGCCAACACGGAGGCTCCGCCGACCCGGGTCTCCAAGGTGATCCTACCCTTGGGATAGACTGGCGTGGCGGACAACCCTAGCAGGGGTGCACGGACCTCCGTGAGGTCTGCTTCCGAGAGGTTCATCTTCTTGAAGCAATCGTAGTAGAGGACCTCGGAAGAGCTGCCAGAGTCGACGAGGATCCTCTTCATGGTGAAGTCTCTTAGCTTCATTGTGAGGAGCAGGGGGTCGTTGTGAGGGAGCTGGATTCCCTCTAGATCTTTATCTGAGAACGAGATCGCGGGTCGGTCTCGGCGAGCTCTTTTGGATGCCGGTGCGAGCTCGGCTTTCATCACCTCCTTCCCATGCGACGCTCGCCTGGCCTCGGCGCGGGCCTGCGAGCCTCCACGAGACGAGGGAGAGGGGACTGAGGACGCCAGATGGATCACATTAATGATCTTCTCGGAATCCTCATTGTCTGGCTCCCGAGCCGCGCCCTGGTGAACTCGGCCCTCGCTGCCGCCGGCATCTTCTGCCTTGACGAACTCTGGAATGTGGCCCTCGCTGGCGAGCTTCTCCAGGTACCACTTCAGAGAATTGCAGTCCTCGGTCTTGTGCCCTTTACCTTTGTGGTAGGAGCAGTAGAGCTTGCTTCGGCTGCCGGTGGTGGGCTCATTCTTCAAGGGCGGAGGCCACTTGAAGAACGGCTTGGTCTTTATCTTGCTCAGGATACGGTATACCGGTTCCTTGAAGACGACGTTGACGCTCTGACCGGCGCTGGTGGGGGGTCTGGGCCTCCAGGTGCCCCCAGATCGGGACGACGTAGGCTTCGCCGAACTGGCGGCCCAGGCCTGCTTGGGCTCCTGCTTCTGGAAGGGCTTCCCGCCTCTCTGCCGAGGCTGGCTGCTCTTCTGCTCGGGCTCCGGTCCTTCGTCCTCCTCCCGGGCCTGGATTTCATCTTCCTCCCGGGCAACAAAGCGCTTTATCCGGGACATTAGCTCTGGCATGGACTCTGGAGGGTCCCCGACCAAGTCCTTCCGGAGGTCGTGGCCGGGGATCAGGGCATGCTGGAAGGCGTAGATTGCTATCTCTTCCCTAGTGCCCTCGATCTGGCTGTAAACCGCCCAGAATCGTCGGGCGAACTTGGCGAGGGTCTCACCCTGCTTCATTATCAGGGCGAGAAGGTCCCCTTCTTTCTTGGGGACGGCGCTGTAAGCTTGGAACTTCTTCAGAAAGGAGAGCTGGAGCTCCTTCCAACTCGAAATCAACTTCTCTGGCAGGGCGCAGAACCACTTCAGAGGGAGGTCACCCAAACTGGAGGAGAAGATCTTGCAGTTAAGGTGACCCTCGTTCCTCCAGATGGACATCTTCTGGGAAAAGTGACGGAGGTGAGCGGATGGGTCGGACAGTCCGTCGTAGGGGACGAACAGCGGGACGGAGAACTTTTTGGGCAGGGGGGTGCGCTCGATGTCCCTCGTGAAGGGCGAGGCCCCTAGATCAGTGTGGCCACAGATCTGCTTCTGGTCCCGCACGTCCAGGTTGCGCTGAAGAGCCAACCTGACGCGCTTGTCGAATTGCTCTTGCTCGTCGTCCTTTTCCGGAGTCTGGGCTTTTGACTTTCGCTTGGAGTGGTTCGGGCTGTGATGGCTATGGTTTCGGCCATCGCGGCTATGATGACTTCGGCTGTTGCTCGAGCCTTCGTCATGGATCTGGCTCCGCTTGTGGTCCAGATGGTTTCTGAGATCTTCGCGAAGAGGCTGGGCTGCCCTGCTGGGGGCGTCCTTCTTCTTTCCCTGAGGATCTGAGACTTGCCTCAACGAGGCAGTCTGCGCTGCTCTCAGCTGCTGCTGGAGCTCGCGGATCAACCGCTCTTGCTTCTGGAGGAGAGAATTTTGAGCTGCGACATCTCCTCCAGCGGCAGGAGGTTGAACTCGACGCGCTTCTTCCACGGCAACGGCTTTATCTTTGCGAGGACGCTCATGCCGACGCTCATCGCGTCGGGGTGGCGTAACTTCGTCTGCTGAGAACGAGGTCTCGAGTCCTTCTTGGAGGGGGACCTCGACGAAAAGCTGCGAGCCTAAGCGGCCCTCGCCTGCAGATGTGCCATGCACTGTTCGGGAACGCCCTTGAGGAGGGACGTCCGTCGACGGTGGTGGCAGCTCGAGCGCTGCTCTCGAGGATTCTCCGCCTTTCCTTGCTTTCGGAGGCATGGCTTCTGAGAGATTGAGGTTGAGAAGGTTGGGAAGGTTGGGATATTACTTTCCCACAGACGGCGCCAATTGTAGGTGCAGAAAATAATGACCCACAATAACTGGGGAGCCTTAGAGGACTTATCCAACGTGGTGATGACTGGGTACCGTCCGAAAGCCTGAAAGAGAAGAACACACGGTCAGAGGACCCTGGCCTGGGCGGCGCAAGGCTCTCCGATGCCAAAGTCAGTGAAGGAACTGGAACAATGGAAGGAGAGGAAGAAGAGAGGCAGAGTAACAGCTCTGTGTGTTGAATTGTGCGTACCTTGCATGTGGTATGAAGCTCTATTTATAGAGGCTTGGGTCGTATCTTTGGAGGATATCTTGGTGTGGGTCCCATGATTCGACTGGGAAGTCATGATGAGCCCACAAAGTAATAAATGCAGTCCAATCCAGCCCACTCTGCATTTAATGCTAGTCGGATCAGCCCACGTCGCATTAAATGCGCTTCTTGTTGGGCCAGATTGTGTTGGGCGCTTTTGACGGTTGGGGTACCATCGGATCCGCCCTCGGGCCTTGCCCTGATGTGGCTTCAGCCGCTGGATGCCGCCCTGTCAGTGATCTGGCGAAGATTGTGGACGGCTGGATGTCGCATCTGTCTTACTAGCTCGCGCCCCTATTCCTCCACGTGCCTGATGACGTGGGGGGTGAGGGGTGCGAGTGGAGGTTCTTTCGTGCTTCGGCTTTCGTCCCGGCTCCTTCAGCCGAGGTGGAGCTCTCAGCCGAGATGGGCACATGGGGTAGCCGAGCTTTGCGCTAGCGGCCTGGAGCTGTCTGACTTCGGCTGAGGCCTCTGCCCTGCTAGCCGAGGTGAGTTTGGTGCCACGTGGATGGCACGCGGATGGCACGTGAGAGTGCTTAGTCCCATCTGATGGCTGTGATTAGCGTAATCCTGGAGTTCTGGAAATCTCCCCACACAGGGTCATCTAGAATGGGCTGAACTTGGTCCAGGCCAAGATCGATGCAAGCCCAGATCATCATTATTATTCAGGCCTGAAATTAGCCCCTGAAATATAGGTGTGAATTGGGTGTCACACCAATATTCTATATTTGATTTTTTTGGAAATACTAATTTTTTTGGGCGATGCCGAATGTACTGGTCTATTCGAAAACATGGCCAGGCCCAACCCCAGGCCTTCTACAGTTTTCCATAGCTGCACCTTGTTTTTCAACTGAGGTTTATTAATTTAACAGATCATCAAGCAAATAGAGAAACAATAGTTATGACATTAAATTAATAACTGGGCTTACTTTTGCCAAAAAAAAAAAAAAAAAAAAACTGGGCTTACTTTTGGGAAGAGCACACCTAACCTAAACGAGCGGAGCAAAAGCTGGGCTTACTTTTGGGAACCGCCTTCGCCCCAATCCCAAAATCTGTCGAAGTCCAGGTTGAAATGGGCCAGAGAAAATGACCCGATTGGGCATCCCAGCCTTGTTACAGATCTAATTGGGCCTCCTTCCTGTGGCTGCTGCGAAGGTCTTCCTAGGCTCATCGGTGATCATATCTGGGAAAGCCTAGTTCAGTGAACACCATGTGTAAATATATATTGTTTTTAACGAACCATGTACAAATATATATATGTTAGTGTGATCCGTTAAACATGTTTCCATTCCAAAAGGATAAACGTGTTTATTCAAATTTGTGAAATGGGCGAGGCCCAGGTTTGATGATTCCTTGTTGGGGCAGGATCCGACCTGGCCTCCGGATCTATGGTCCAACTCAACTGTTCTTCATGCTTCATGCTTCATGCAAATAGTTTAGGGCTTTGGGCTCCAAATTGGTAGACAAAAAATGTCCAAAAGCTCCGACTCCGGGCACGTGTCCTGAAATCTTTCCCTCCCTTGTATTTTCTCTGCTATTTGTCCGAGTTGACTCGGTGATTCATCTTGTTGAGAGTCTATAAACTGAGTTATATCCCCCGATGAACTAAATTTAATTATCAATCAGCTACAACTATTACTAGTAGTACTCATAAAAACAGTCGTGAAAGCTAGCATCTGTTCTGAAATCAACATTAGTTTATCACTGCTTGATATTGAAGGGTGACACCATGATTGTTGTATTGGGCCTATTGACATGAGATGTTACATGGTTTCCCTCCCTTTCCCTTGACAAACAAAGAAAAAGATGTATAAGAAGGCTCCTATAAACTATTTGCTACTTTATTTTATATGTTACATTCAAGAAAGCTCTGAAGCTATCAGAGAGAGCTTCATTAATTGTAATCACTCCCTTCAGGTATGCTTTTTAAGGCCGGTTTCCACCCTCTATATCTTTCGTTGGCATCACCAGCAACACCATCTGTACTTGGTTTGTTTTGAAGTTGTGAAATCAATTGATCAACTGAGAGACCTCCTTTCGCAAGCAGCTCCTTCAACTCTTGCTTAGTGACCACCATCTTTATCCGAACCACGCCCTTTTCTTGGTCTGCTTCTACCATTGGGTTTGATTCATTTGATACCTCTCCATCGATGTTACTCGAAGGCAAAGGCGGCGGAAGAAGATAATAGAGGCGCCCACGCTGCATTTTGGTGTTTGAAGGGAGATGTTGATGGACAGGGAGTTCGTCGGAGATCGCATGGTCGGCAAACTCCGACAACACCTGATGAACCTGCAAGGGAGCTTTGTATTCAAGGATTTTCCCATCCATCTTCATGATCTTGATCATCTTGTGTTCAAGTACTAAGCAGTTTCCCATGGAAATGGAAACTTTGAAACCTATAAAAATAATGTGACGTGCCTAGGCTTTATGATAACACAAAACTGCAACCCTATATGAAATGCTTAAGCTTATGATGAAACAAAACTAAGTGAAGGCCGAGAGGATATGGGGTGATTCTATTTAAAGTAGAATGGTGTGAAAACGGTCCCCCATTACACCAAGAATTTCTAAAGTGGCCTTTCCACTAAAAAGAAAAAAAGCCTAGACCCCACAGTAAAACTTCTCTTTGGAAGTCACTACAGGAAAACACTGGTTTACTTTATTTTGTTATTCCTTTCTTAAAATGATCAAGTTACCACCGGCTCAATCCCATTTTTAGGAACCGGCTCAATCCCATTTTTAGGAGCCCACTTTCAATTTTTCCGTTCCGGTATATCATAAGCCAAATCCCAAAATAGGTTGCACTTTCACATAATGTCGTTTTATTAGATTAAAATAACCTTATATAGATATAGTATATGTTTAGAATTGTAGTTTCATTTGAAGATCATGACCATATGAGATGAAGATCGTCTAATTTAAGCCGTTACAACAATTTGGTCCAACCATTCATTTTCCACATTCTTGATTCAATGCTTATGATCGATCATAGAATCAAATTAAGCTCTAGGCCGCATCTAAGTTTTATAAAAGGTATTAATTGCTTAAGGACTTTTCATCAAACTAACTGCAAATCTTGTGTTTGACAAAGATACCCAAGCTAAAGTAAGGTTTGCAAATTTTAGAAAGCGATTGTTTGAAAAAGAAGGTAACGACAAATTTAAGGAATTTAGCGATATTGCTAGTAGCTTCGATTCCATGCAGTCTTCTTCCACTAAAGGCGAAAATGAATCACTTTTACAATTCTCGAGTGTTTGGATTGACCACAGATAAGATAAATCGATAGCTTAGTTGCTTAATCCCACAACTTATAGTGCCCCAGTTGTTGTAAATTGATGGTAAATGCACTAAAATTAAATTTATGATAGGGGTCAGCATGGTATTGGTTCTCGACAACTTGGTCCTTATTATAATTATCATCATCATCTTGTCCTTTTTCTTGTTGATGTTAAGTTAGCTATAGCAATTAAAAGAACAGTAGATCTTCAAATGGCTGGAAAAAGTCTGTCATCTTTGGTAGGCAAGCTACAATTATAGGACATTAACAATCCTTGGCATATCTTACCAACTGTATCTAATGATCATATTTTGCATCATAACTATGTTCTTGCCACTTCACCTGAGTGGAGTGGCACCCTCTCCCATTTTTTTTAGTGGTTGACTTAGTGCAACATGGCCCACTTAATGGTTGACTAGGAAACTGTGGATCACGTCCATGAGTGACCTCAAAAGGCCTCATACCAAGTTAAGGAAGGCATCATCTAATATCCTTCACTTTGGACACCCACATGAGCGATGTGGGATGTAACATAAATTATGATTGATGGGCTCCAATTTTGACCTACCTTCCTATGACACTGAAAATTGTTAGAAGGATTCCTTAACTTGTCCAGTCATCGATTGAAAGCGCGGTAGTACTATGATGATCAGACCTTTTAGGATGCTAAACGCGGTAAGTATATGCCATTTTATGATGTGGACGTGTTGGTTTGCTTGTAACATTTTAGGGTCTGAATCAACCCCAAAGATGGAGAAACATAATTCATATAATTTACCACCCGGTCGTGTTTTATCTCTAATCTAAATTTCACAAAAATCCGAGCGGATCCCTACTTATCAATCCCGTAACAAGTAAAAAGAGTGATTTTGCTCCTATTTTATTTACTTGTTTCAGACATAATTTATATGGGATGCACATAACTTCTATTGCAGGCAACTATATCTTAGAGATAAAATATTGGGACAGCAATTTTGGGTTGTTTGGATTACACAGGAGGGTTCCACTAATGAATTTATAGTGATGGGCTTAAAGAATTCCTCTCATCCTGCCCAGCCAAAAATCCAGATTTTGATCATAGATAAGTGACCTTTTCTATATTTAAAAGGAAGAGAAGACCCTCAGAAAAGGTCATGGCAATAGGGTAAAATGGTGGTGTAATTAGGGGTATTGGAGGGAGACAAAATCTGAGGTCATGAGCACACCTGCATGAGATAAGGGAGGCATGATTCATGGAAAAAAACTGGGAAAATACTCAGTGCGTGAGGATATTGTCAACACGCATGGTTTATGAGTGAGTGGAGAGTTGTAAATTTGGATAACCACTTCTCTTTTCTTCTGGAGGGGGAAAGGGAAAAAACATATCATACACAGAATGCCCATGGTGTATGTGCGTCTATTCCACTTCAACTCTCTCTCTGAGCATATCTCTTCGATTTCCCACCTTCATAATGACACTGGTGGAAATGGGGTAGAAGCCCTGCTAGGGTTGCAACTTGGGCCTAGTCAAGCCCAAGCCCACGTCTCCCATTGGCCATGAAAGTGCAATTTTAACTAATGTTTGGAAACCTGTGTGAAGGCTATTGTAGTTCTAAGGAATTTTTTACGAGACTTGCAAGTGTCACATAGGATTTCGAATTCTCTCCATTTGAATTCTAAAATTCTCACAAGTGCCATGAAAGTGCAATTTTAACTAATGTTCGGAAACCTGACTGGTCATTGAACCAGTGAAGGCTAAGAGCCTGTTTGTTCTAAGGAATTTATTACGAGAATCGCAAGTGTCACATAGGATTTCGATTTCTCTCCATTTGAATTCTAAAATTCTGAAAACCGACCTATTAAAAAGTCACTTTTGGCTTTTAAAATTCTCATAGATATAGCTTTCTAATTGTTGAACTAAACTTGAGCATTTTGTAAATCAGTCTAAACATAATTTGTAAAATTCACAATTCTCCCTAAAGACATGTGAATTCTTAGAATTCCAATAACCAAACAAGCTAGTTCAAAAGAAACCTCTCCAATACAAGGTTCACTCTTGGCCAAATCATAACATCAGTATGATATCATAATTATGCAATAAATAAATTAAATTTTTTTAAAAAAATGCTTTCAAATTTACTTTTTTAAAGTATGAAACAAAGAATTTTAACATTAAGTTAAGTTCATCTTATTTTTATTCCTCATTTTACTCATTTGATAGGTTCTTAAAATATTTATCGAAAACGGTTGAACTGCACGTTTCACATGATTCAATTAAGGCTGAGTAGTTTTGGTTGAACTAAACACACATGTACGTAGTGGTTCTAATTCAACAGGGGTCGGACCAATCGGTTTGGTTGATTTTTAAAACATTGATTCCAGTTGGTGTTGTTGGGCTCAGCCCTTTGTTTCCCGAATTGGATACTCAGCTTAGATTACAGATCTCTTTTTGCACACGGAAGGAGCAACTGATATCAAAGAAATGGAGGTATGTGAATGTTCAGCTTTTCAAAAAAACAAAAAACAAAAGTGTGAATGTCCTTGGATTCAGATTCCTTCCACATTGAAAAATGGTCTTCCAAAGAGTTTGTTTGTTAACGCCTTGCGAGGGATTGTTTGGCATCGTTTTCATAATGTTTCATTCTGATAATAAATGAAGAAAAGCTTGTTTGGCATATACTTTATGAGTGAAAAGATCTATAGAGATAGAGAGAGGAAGATATCGAATAAAACATTCCTAGAATGTAGCCAAATAGGCCCTTGTATCAATGAAAAAAGGTTTTTCCATGGGAGCGAATTTCTAAAGAAGGGTGGAGGGGCAAGATTTCATTTCTTTTTTTTTTTTAAATTTTGGTAAAGGGGGAAAGATTTCATTAAACTCTTGATTCTTTTAAGAAAGTTATGCCTTTTTCCCTCAGTGGCCCTACATGGAAAATTTTTTCCCTCAGTGGCCTACATGTAAAAATTGTAGTTCCGAGGTGGAGGTGGTCGGAATCCACTCATGTGGAGGGAATTTCGGAAAAATTCTTATCTTTTAATGAAAGTCATGCTTTTTTTGCCCCAGGAATTATGGTTTTTAGTGACATTGGAGGGGAAGAAAATGCTGAGTAGTGGTTTCCTAAGAACCTGGTTCAAAACGCACGCCAAGAGCAGTAGTTTCTTTGAAATTGGAGGATTTTATGTGTAAGTTTCCTTTAGAGATGATTTTCTACTCCCCATTCCAAAAAAAAAAAAAAAAAAAAACTCTAATTTTTTCTAGACAATCTCCATATTAGGGGAAATGACAAAACAGCCCAGACCACCTTTCTTGAGGCATCTTCATCATTTCCTGGTTTTTACTTTTTTTTTCCTCTTGTATGATTTCTCTTTCCCTCTTCCTTTATCAAACCTTTGGTCATTGCAACCTGTGTGGTCCACCTTTACATACTGAAGTAAAATCTGATACAATGAACATATTGGGAGTGGTTGTTCATATGATCATCCTTGAACAATGAAAGGTGGGTCTCAATAGGATGAATTAATTAAATTTCATTTCTTAAAAAAAAAGAATTGTTTTTTTTTTCATGCTCTAAAAATACACATTTTCTACGTCCTAACACTCAAAATCACATTGATTATTAAATGGTGAGGATGAGAGACTCATGAAATTTTAGTTATCTGTCTTGCTAAGGGCCGATTTGATTACATGAAAATAATTCTTAGAAATTATAAGGAACCATTTTACCACTAATATCCTTATCATGAACATATAATAGAGTCTGTTTATTTGCATAGAATTGAATTCTTAGGGGTTTAAAGAATTTAATTCATTATCGTTAAAATATGATTGGGTCAGTTTATTAGTATGGATCTGAATTTCAAAAAATTCGAAGGAACCCATTATGCCATGAAAGATAGGAACTATTTGTTACCATGAAATGAAATTCTTACAAATTCAAAGGAACATATTTTACCATAAAATCCCTTATTTTGAAAATTTATACATACTTGTTTGCATGGATAGAATTCATAAAAAAAATGAAGAAACTCACTTTACTATGAATTCTTCATGTTGAAAATATAATTGGATATTTTCTTATTTTCATAGAATTGAGTTCCTAAGAAATGTTGTCATCATCTATTCATTTTAAAAAATCTTTAAACAAAACCATAAATTTATTGACAACTTTTTATTTGAAAATTGAGGCCAATCTTGAGTTTAGTGTATATTATAATATGGGATGACCGCCAAATAGCTCAATTCAAAATCTATTGAATCTTTTGGAAACTGTCAAATAGCACCAATATTGCAATATTGTAATATTACAATCATTTGTTATGTAATATTTTATTCTGCTACTATTTAACTCTAGAAATATTTTATTTTACACATATCCAAACACGCTCTAAGATCCAAAAGAATATAAGAAAATGCATGTTAGATCACTACTCCTCAATTACATAACAATGCTATACATTTCATCCAAGCCTATTTACATCGATGTTTTTTAGCAACCAAATGCAATAATACAACATTGAATGTTTTCATTCACCAAAATTCTATACCCATTCACAAGAATTTTGTCTGTAGGGAAATACTCAAACTTTGGGAAGGGAGAGGGGAAAGCACCTCTAGAGGTCAGCAACAAGGAAAAACCTCTTGAAATTGTTTAGAGCAATCGGCGGAGCCACCCATCTTGTGGGCAACCAAACGTACAGATTGTATACTAAGTACTAACTATCTCACACAAACATATATCTATATATATAGGGATATTCTCTAAACTGCCCTATTTTAAAGGGGACGTTTTTTGCCCTTTGGGTTATCCAATTAGATTATGCTATATCATGCATATAGAGAGAAAAAAGATAAGGTTATGATAATGTTGTCATGTGTTAAACTTTGATAGGCTAAAAAATGGGAGTTTTTTCTTTGCAAAACTCCTAAGGAGTTTTGTAGCGTACCTCATATATATATATATATATATCATATCACTGCGATGTAGTTACTAGTACACCTAATCAGCGATCACCAAAACATCAGGTTTATGGACCATCTGCATAGTGGCCCATAAGATCCAATAGGAGCTCCAAGCTTGTTTCTCTTTATTTATCTCCCAAGAGATTTCTTTGATTTAAAGGGACTGTTTGGATACATAAGAAAGTAATATTTTATAGAATATAATCTTTCATTTTCTAAAGAAAAGAATCTTGAGCTGTTGGCAACCCAAGAAAATACTGAAGAAAATATTATTTTCTTTCAAAAAGCTCAATACTTCTTTCTAAGCCCACCCCCCCCCCCCCCCCCCCCCCTCCGAAAACTTTCTACAATATAAGAATCTTTCAAAATGATGATTACAAAGTGGTAGAGTAAAGTAAAGTAAAGGTGAGATAAAGTATATGGTGAAGTTAAGTGGGAGGAAATGGTAAAGTAGTTTCCTTTTATGTGACTTTACTTTATCACATTTTACTATAGTTTTATATGTTAAATAAAAAGTGGCACGTTCACGTGTGTGGTCAAGTAAAATAAAGATTGAAGTCACATCATGGTAAAATATGAGATAAAGTAAGGTGAGATGAAGTAAGTGGTGAAATATAGTGGGAGAGAGAGTTGCAAAGTAGTTTTTTTTTATTGACTTTACTTTACTACACTTTAATATTTAATTAAAAATTATTATAATAATAAAATATACTTTAATCATAACACTTTCCAAACAACTCAATTGAAAATCTGTAATATTCTTCAAAAAATGCCAAACAGTAAAAATATTATAATATTACATTATTCTATTTTATACTATCTTATTCTTACAATATTTAAATCTATAAATATTTTATTCTGTAAACATTCAAACGGGCCCAAGCCTTCTCATATTCCTGAGAAAAAAAGAGGAAGGTTTTCTTTGATACCAATGCTATGGGAATGAGAATTTTCCAACCATTTTGAATATTTCACCCCATCGAGATGGAAATTCGATGGATGGAGATAACTCAAGTTAAAGTTTCAAGAGTTGGTGGAGTCTTGGGTACCACTGAATGAAAATAATTCTCATGAGAAAATGACCTCAAGAATGCCCACGTCATAAAAAAAAATAAAGTTAATGAATGTTAGGACCGCAAATCTTGGACATTTTGGATTTAGAGACTCTTTTTGATAAAGTTAGGTTTAGTCTACTCCCAAGATTTGAATATTGTTGCCGTCCAATGAAAGTGGAGTGGTCTGACTTTCGTCAAAAGTGGCTGGTTAATGCCCCCCCTCTTGATGTTTTCCTCTAGTGCTGGTCCTGTTTATTCTCTCTTGTTCGATTTGGTTTTTTCTCTTGTACCAAATAACTTTATACCAAATAATAATAATAATAATAATAATTTGGTACATGAATGTATGACGAGGCATATAAATTGAGCAAGGATTTTAAAGAAAAATCCCTTAGATGGACGGTGCACGAAAAAGATCCCAATACATCCTTGCAGACAATAAATGCCCTCCTACAACTTTTTTTTTTCCCCCAAAATCATAAAATGTTTTGGCCTACAGGATCACTATCGTTCACAAATATCTATTGGGGCCTTTGTTGTCACCGTCCATCTAAAGGGTCTTTTCCCATAGAATCCTAAAGATTTTAAATTACTATATGGATGGAACCCGGAAAAAATGCACCATAGGGACATGATCTCATTTGTAAAACCCTCACAATGGGCCCACCTTTCTTAAATCCGTAAGCACTATCCCTCGTGCCAACATTGATGGTCCAAATTTCCCTCTGATCGAAATGATATTTTTTTATCCAGAAAATCTAATTGCACCGATGGGGAGCCCGGGATGTGGCCCGGCTCCCCATGGGAGCCCTTGGATCCCAGGCGATCCCAGGTGCGCCTGGGATCCAAGGGCTCCCATGGGGAGCCGGGCCACAGCCCGGGCTCCCCATCGGTGCATGCAGCATCCCTCTTTTTTATCGTTGAATTGTCCATATGGGGCCATGTATTAACTTATAATTGGGTTTGTAAAATAAAGTAACAAAATTTTGAAACCTATAGACTAGAATTCAAAAAAGTGTTATTTGTAAAAAATTATTTTGCAAGTCCCGCAAGCAGACTTAAAGGGATTCAAATGGGTCTAATTAGAGCCCGGACCTTGGTGGATCCAGATTCAGATTAGTCTTTATATATTTAGACTCAGATTCGATGCTGAATCTATGTGGAGTGCATTTAATATAATTGAATAAAATAGCTTCAAAATAAAAAATTTAAATATACAAATGAAGCTACTAAATGATATATAACTAAATCTAAATAGACTCTCAAATATGAATATGATGAACTCCAGCAATAAAAGCTATTTGTACTTTTACTACGTAAATGCAGTCAAAGTCAGAAGACACAAGGGGTACGGTTCGAAATGCGACTATTCTGGATACGACATACACGGATTCATATTTGGATCCAAATTTCTCATAGAATCGAGAAATAGGGTTCATGCTTCCTTTATTTAAAACAGGAGACCTCTAATACTATGAGAATAGGAAACCCATTAATTTGCAACCCTAAGTGGACCTTAGTATTGTCTTTTGGTACTTTATTTTGGTAGAAAACCACCTTTGATATGTCAAAATCACAGCATGCAGACCATATGTGTGCAAAACTTTGAAGCTACACTCCATATGTCATATCTTTCAGAAGGTACGGATTAAGATGCGATAACTAACAAATAATATAGTATTGCACAAAATAATAAACATAAGGGCTTTGTTCTAGTGAAAACAGTTCTCACATAGTCACCGTGAGAACTTTTTATGGGACGCATTTATGGGTCCCATTTAGGAATGGGACCAAAGGGGATGGAAAGATCTATGTGAGATCACTCCAAGTATCAAGTTTGACCCTAATCTCATGCCTTGAACCCCTTCATCAATTGCCCGCGAGTTTAATGACTTCATATTAAGCAAAAATTTAATCATCCATCCAACGGCCCAATCCATTTGAATGGGTGTCAAACCTCAGGATTAGTAACTATCAAGGGAGGTCACTGTTTATGCACGGTTTGGATTGGTTTCTAAGTGGGCCCCACCAATAGTTCTCACGGAAGCATGGTGAGAACTAGTTCTCACTTGAATATTTCCCTAAACATAAGGGCTTTGTTCTAGTGAGAACAGTTCTCACATAGTCACCGTGAGAACTTTTTATGGGACGCATTTATGGGTCCCATTTAGGGATGGGACCAAAGAGGATGGAAAGATCTATGTGAGATCACCTCAAGTATCAAGTTTGACCCTAATCTCATGCCTTGAACCCCTTCTATTTCTATTAAAAAAACACTACTTCAAGAAAAAGACCAAACTAAAATTTCATTTCATATTAGAACTGTCTTTCAAAAATTAATATCAAGTAACATTAACCAAGTGGAAATAGGGACGAACCTAGGTACAAGTGTCAAGGGGTTGAAGCCCCCACCCATGCCTGAAAAAAGTCTAGAATTCTTAAAAACTCCCTGCAAATCCTGAGAATTTTAGGGAGCTACTATTCACACATCCCTTATTTCTCCTTGCACATCCATCCATGGGATCCCTCTGAAACATCTCCAAACTACCCCTCCCTCATTTCTTCCCTCTCTCCCTTATCCTGCTCGGCGCCCAACTCCGTGCGCTCCCTCTCCCTCTTCCTCCTTCTCTCTCTCTCTCTCTCCCTTTCCCTGCTCGCTGCCCAACTCCGCCCGACGCCCACCTCTGCCCTCTCCCTCTCCCTCTCTTTCTCCCTAATTGTCGTCCCTTTGCCTCCCTCTCTCCCTCTCCCGTTCAGCCACTCAGGGACAAACAATATACTAATTTGTTCATCCCAGAGTGGCTGAACAGGAGGGGGAGAGAAGGAGGGAGAGAGATGGAGATCAGGGAGAAAGAGAGGGATGGAGAGAGAAAGAGAGAGAGAGAGGAAGAGACAGGGAGAAAGAGAGGGAGAGAGGGAGGGGGAGAGGGCGTGGGCGGAGGTGGGTGCTAGGTGGAGTTGGGCGACGAGCAAGGAGAAGGAGAGGGGAAGAGGAGGTGATGGACAACGCTTCTGCTTGGTTCTACCGAGGTCGGCGGACGTGGGGGTCTGTTTGATCCGACCATTTCGTAACCGGGGGGCAAAGGCGTGCATCAACATTTTTTTGTGTGGGTGTGCCAGATTTTCTATTTTACTTGGAATTACAAGTGGTCGTCCGGAGATCGACCTTCGCAAGTAAAAAGGAAATCAACTTCTTTTAAGTTTTCCATTGCACATATATTTGAGAAAAGAGATATTTTTCTTGGTTTGCCGTGAAAGGCGATTTTTTTTTTTTTTTTGCATTTATAGCCGATTTTGGAGTTTATAGCCGATTTACAATTCTTATCAATAATGAAAGACAAGAGTTGTGATTTTTGTCTCATTTGGAAAAATACAAACTACAATGAAAAGCAAGAAAATGAGGATCTAACTTCTCAGGAGATTGTGGGGGACTCGTTCAGATTGACGGTCGCAAGCCATATGTGGACTTCACCATCATCCATGTAGATAAAAACAGATGATGCTCTTGATTCGCTTGGCTTGGCTATAACCTTAGGTTTTTAGAGGTCAAAGACCAAGAGTAGGTCCTATGTCCAATAAAAAGCTAAGTAGGTGGGCTAAAAAGCCACGTCTAGGCCCTAGGAGGCAGAAGGAGAAGGTAAGGACCTTGGGGGAGGGGGGTGGTTCCCCCCCAAGGGACTTTTGTCACCTTGTAGCGGTGGCCGGTGCAGAGCTTAAGCAGAGTTTTCACTCTTTCTTTCTCTGGATTTCCTATGCTTTTTTCTTATCAGGGATCTTTGTTTAGTTTTTTCCGATCTGGAATTCTTTGGAATGCTCTCCTATTTATAGGCTTTTAGGTAGCCATTTAGGAGGATTTATGAGCCTTAATTGTCATAAAGCTACATAAAGGGAGGAGTTACAAGATTGAATTCTTTATTTTGTAACTCCTTTTTCTTGGCTTCTGATTGGCCGGATGAGATTGAGGGCATTTAATCGCCTTTAATCGCCATGATGGGAGGAGTTTCATGGGTTAAATGCCATGAATCAATTGACTTATAACTCTCGGATGCTTGCTTCTGATTGGGCCGTCCAAAGAAATGAATTAATAACTGCAATAAAGCTAGTCAATTAATCGTATTAAGTGGTCGCCGAGCAGTTTAAGAGTCACGGGCCGTGCCGCGTCTTTTGGGATTCCTCTGGCGATGATCATCGATGGATCTTCATGTAGATCGACATCGGATGACCATGTAACTTCAGGTGTTGTTTGCCAATAGCGGGTAGATGCCATCTGTCCTGTCCATTTCTCAATCGGTCGGGTAGAAAGCACACTTTTTTTGGTTGACCGGTTGGCGATCAATGTTAATTTTAATACTCTTGATAATTGACCCGTGATTTTGACGGATGTCAAAGGATTTGGTGTATAAAAAGTATGAATTTTGGAAAATCCGAGGAGTCGGATGCTTCGAATCGCGAAAAATGACGAAAAATGTGGCTTCCGGGGCCCACCCGACGATTCCGAGTTCCATGGTCGCAGGGGTCTGCGACCCTGGGGGGTTTTCCCCCTTTTTGTCCCGTTTTACGTCCGTTTTTTATGTTTTTCGATTTTTTTTTCTTCTGTATTTTTTCTTGACATTTTTGATCATTTATTGGCCTGATTTTCCTGTAGAAAACTTGATAAGAATCCTTACATTTTGGATTGCAAAGTTTCCAATTTTCCGAGAAAGCCGAAGACTTTGTCGCGCAGAGCTGCCGATTTTCCGTCAGAAGCTGAAACTGGGTCAAACGATGTCGGAATGACCTGAAATTTGGGGTGAAGTCTCCTGAGCAATAAATAAGACCAACCATAGGCTTTTGCTTAAGTTTTGAAGCCGTTTAGGGTCCTATCACCAGTAGACTTATTTTTATTGCGATGAAGATGTCGCGGCTTGATGTGCGGTCAACCGATGTCCGATTGACTTGAAATTTGACAGGGAACCTATTGGAGTCATTTTAAGATGATTCATAGGCTCTGTCTTGGAAACCATAGTCTCGGGGAGCTTCGCCGCCGAGAGGCCTAATTTGGCTTCCAAGCATCAAAGTCTGGTTAAATGTTACAGAAATGACCTGAAATTTGACGTGTAGCCCTCTGTAAGTATTTTGAAGCCGTCCATGTGCTCTTTCTGATGAGTGATGGCCTCGGTGGTTTTCGCCGCCGAGAGGCTTGATTTAGCTGTTCGAGGGTTGATGTAGGGTCAAACGTTGTCGGTTTGACTTGGAACTTGACGTGGAGCCTTTTGGATGTACTTTGAGACCATCCATCGGCTCTGATCGAAGATTTGGTGTTTCTGATGCTTTCGCCGCCGGGAGCTCCTTTTCAGCTGTCAGAGAAGCGAAGTTAGGCCAAATGATTTTAAAATGGCCCGAAACTTCTTGTGTACTCCTCTTTTGGCTGTCTTGAAGGATCTTATATTTTTTGTTTGATTTTGACAAGATTTGATTCTTTGGAAGTAGCAATATTGCCTATTTATGGCAGGTTGCGACTTTATGTAGCTTTTTGGATCTTGAAGAGGCAAAGTGACATTTTTGGTGTCAACAGGAGGGAGTGGAAGAGAGATATGGAGAGGGAGAGGGAGAGGTAGAGGGCGGAGGTGGGCGGCGAGCAGGGAGAGGGAAGAAATGAGGGAGCGTTAGTTTGGAGATTTTTCAGAGGGGTCCATCAGGGTCTCATGGATGGATGTACTGGGAGCAATGAGGAATGTGTGAATAGCAGCTCCCAAATTTTAATGTGTTTTTCTACATTTTCCCCTTCCTCCCAATCCTTTTACATAGAGCTCCCCCAATTTAAATTTCCTGGGTTTGTTCCTGAGTGAAAAGCTCACCTGCGAGAAGACTGCATAGGGTGGGATCAGAAATTATGTTTTTTTTTTTTTTTTGGTGTGTGTGTGTCGTGGGGGGGGGGGGGGGGTGCGCACTCGAGCCCCCTAGTTGTGCTATTAAGACTATATATAGGCCCATGGTCCCCTTTAAATGCAAGTTTACTAATGAGAGGAGCACAAATTGAAAGGTTTCCTTATGGATAACGGATCCATCTATCTTAGTCCTTTATTTAACAACCTTAAAGTCTAATAGCATCTTAATAGTGGATTTTCTTGAGATTCAATCCAACATTAGTGTAAACTTGACATTAAAAACAGTTCATGGGATGAAAAGATAATAAAAGGGTTGCACTCAAGAAAGGTGGCCTCCACAGTGTTGGATTGCACTTGTTGCTGCTTGTAGAGAACATTTTTCATTTACCAAACTACAAGACTTCTAAAAAAAAACTCAACTTCAAGACAAGCACAACCTCACATATAAATTATACAAAATCGTATTTAATATGCTAAACTTAGAAATGTGTACTCAAGAAGCACTATAAAATACCATTCATAAAAAAAGTTCACAATACTCATAGATGTCTCTCTCTCTAACCCCCATTTATATATATAGAGAGAGCAAGGCTCTCTTAAGCTCAAGCTTAAAATAAGGTAAGCTCAAGTATGTAGTAGGGCCCACCTAAGAACCCACATGGGGACGGAGATGCGGGGATTTCAAGGACTCTCTGTGATCCTCTTCTCTGCAAAAGAATCAGCCCCAACAATTATTTATATCGTCTCCATCTAGGCCCGAAAAGTTTAATGGTCAACACTCTATTCAGATCGGTACACAGTCGATCCAACGGTCCAATAAATTTGGATCTGATTGAAAGTTGGTGGACATGTACACTTTAGGGGGGTTGTGTGTTTGGTCAATTTGAATGGACCAAAGGTGAGCCCCACAAGCATGAGCTTATGGAATTTTATCCTAAGCTTGAGCTTAGAAAAGCCTTGCCCATATATATATATATATAGGGGCTCCTCTAAGTTGCAATTTAGGAGAGCATAAGCTGGGGCATGCCACTGTCACGTGTGGTGCCCAAGTGAAAAGTAAGAGGCCTTTTACGATTCAGTAGTGCTACATGGACAAACTTTTGGGAGATTCAATATGCACCCACGTTTTTTACTGTGCCCACCCACTTTTTAAAAAATACCCAAAATACCCTCATCTTCTCTCCTACCGTTCTCCTCATCTTCCCTTCCTCCCTGCCACCTGCACCCACTGCGCACCTCTATCTTCGCCATCTTCTCCTCTCCCTACTTCACCCTCTCTATCTCCATTTTTCCCCTCCGCCCTGCAACTCTCTCCACCCCATTGCGCACCCATCTCTCTCTCTCTCTCTCTCCTTCATCTCTCCCCCCCTCTTTTCATTCCTTTGTTTCTTTCTGTCCATGCTTCACCATATCTCTTCTTCCATCTCCATTTTCCCCTCCGCCCTGCAACTCTCTCCGACCTCTCTTGATCGCAGTCTTCTCTCGAGGCGCACGGAGTTTCGGAGCCGTACATATAGAGAGGTGCACGGCCAGAAAATCCCGTGCATTTTTCATTTACACTGTTGATCATATCCGTGCACAGATCGCAGTGTGCACGGAGTTTCGGAGCCGTGCACACAATAAGGTGCACGGCTGGGAAACACCGTGCATTTCTCATTTGCACGGTTTATCAACCCCGTGCAAATGAGATATGCACGGCCGCATTTATCCGTCGTCGTACCTGCAGACCCATTTGTCCCCGTTCCTCCCGCTCTCCGTTTGGGACTGCTCGTCGCCACTGTGGCGTAGGTTTCCCCTTCAGAGATCACCCGACCGGTGAAATTATTCGACGGAGACCAGGTATCTAGAAGCTCTGTGGCCAACCCTCCCTCTCCCTCCTTCTCCCTTTTATCTTTCTGCCTCCCTCTCCAGTCTCCCCACCCGCTCCATCTCCCCTCTCCTTCCGCCCGCCCTCTCCCTCTTTCTCCCTTACTCCCTCTGCCTCCCTCCCTCCCCGCCCTCTCCATCTCCCTCTCCCCCTCCAGTCTCTCTTTATCCCTCCATTTCTCTATGTCGCTCCCTCCCAGTCGGAGGTCGTCGGAGCAGGGAGAGGGATAGAGAAGGAAGGAGAGGGAGAGGCGTATTTTCGTAATGTGTATTTTTTTTTAAAAAAAAAGGTGGGTGTGTTCAGCAAACCATGTGGGTGAGTTTAGAATCGCCCCAAATTTTTTGGCAAGAATTTTGAACAACCCTTGTGACTCACTGTGATTTCCACGTAGACTTTTTGTTTTCGACTTCCCTTTCCCTCCTTCAGGTTTCGCCGGACCTAATCGCCCAGACAGAAATGCATCCCCTTCTCCTCTGGGATTGACCATCTCGAGCTCTCCTTCGCCTTTAGCGCCCCTTTCTCCTCTGCAATCGACCCTCTTGAACTCTCCTTTGTGTCACGACCCGGTTCCGAGATTTGATTAGCTCGGACAAACCCCGAGTCGCGAGCTCATACTTACTCCCGTAATTTCCGAATTAACAAAAGCTAAAACGAAATTCACCAGGGATATCAATTATATTACCTGTCAACTGTATACAACGGCGGAAATTATACATTGACAAAATATAATACACAAGTTTAATATACGTTCAAGAAAGTCAATCACCGTATATTTAATACAATACGGGGACTTCTAATTACATTCAAAATTTGTTCTTTCGCTCTCAGCGATCAAATCCACTCGATTAAACCTCCTGGAGGTATCGGGCGGGCATCCTCCGCTGGCGGCGCGGCCTCGGCAGGACCGGCACGGGCATCTGGGCCTGTGACATTCATCAATAGTACCATGAACACAACGGTTCAACAAATACATACATGTTATGATAGTTCTAGCTATCACATAATCCAATGAAACAATTCATTAACAATAATGACGGAACCAGTAATATCTGGACACTCTTAATTCATTTCATAATAATAACGGATCCAGTAATATCATTAAGTTGATATCTACATGGACACTCTTATTTAGGGGTTGTCAAATGGTATGGAATAAGTCAGTGTCTTGATCAGAGATCACTAACTTCCACGAGGTTCCGGAACACCTCAAGCATCTGCTGCAGCAGAAATGGTTCATTATGCAATTCATGTTCAATGTAATTCATTCACAATTTCACGTGGTAACTAACCAATGGTTATCAGACGTCTAAGCCAAGCAAATGAGTGAAACATTCATTTTCCAATACACGTACTATTTTCGATGAATATCAATTGAATTGTGTATTCAGAAACTTGAGTTTACACCTATGAAGGCTTATACATTAACAATCTTCAGCCTGTATACATTAGGCCTCAAAACAGACAATTCTGCACAGCGTTGGTTCACCTATCGGTCAGCCCATCGGTCGACCGACGGCTTCATGACGGTCGACCGACGACGCGTCGGTCAGAATTCTAGCGAGCCAGAATTCCCCTTTTATACTATCGGTCGACCCATCGGTCGACCGACCACACTATGTCGGTAAACCGACCTCACGTCGGTCAGAATTCCAGAGAACTGGAATTCTCTGGAAACCAACAGGTTTTAACCTGTCGGTCCACTCGTCGGTTCATCGGTCGACCGACCCAAAAGCTCAATTCGAGCTTCAGGTTTCTGAAGCCAAATCTCTGGCTTCTTGGGTCCAATTGATTCCTAACCGTACAAAAACATCATAAGGCATAAAACAAGTAAGTACTTGCCTTTTGTGAAGATTTAAGGAAGAAAACCCCTTTTAATAACTTGAGTTGGAGATAAAACACTTGAATCCAAGATTGACAACTCCAAACTTATCCTTGAACTTGAGGAAGATGAAGAGATGGATGAAGTGACTTACAATTTCACTTTCAACATTACTCTCAAGCCTTCACTCTCAATGATTGATGGAGAGAATTGAAAGAAAGAAGAGAAAAGAGGGAAACAAGGGAGGCTAGGGGTTTTGGAATTTCCAAAGGAATGTGATTAGCTTATATAAGCTTCCAAATTGCATTTAGCCCCCATAATTCTTTATTAATTACAATTCAAGTCAAATGAATGGTCATTTGAATCAATATTCGTCAAACGACTGCGAGTCTTTGACGAAAGTGAATGTACTCCTCAAGATACGCACGTTGGCATCAAGAGTTTCTGTATTCGATGAAATACGTATAAAAACGTTTTTACACAAAAGTCCCTCAATTCCTAGTTTGAGTTCAAACACTCATCCAATCCATGTACAATCCATTTTACAAGCGTGTTAAGCTTAATTCATTCTCTTAAGGCTAAACCAAGTCAATTTGGTACTAAGCCTTCATTAATTTGACTAAACACGCTTAATTAGCCATAAGTACGACTAATAAGAGTTAATCACGATTAACTCGGGACGGGGTCTCACAACTCCCTACAACTTTTAGAACCATTCGGTCCTCCGAATGCTATACAAATCAATGAAATTCAAATAACAAATTATGAATTCATATTTACCTGTACGAATAGCTCGGTATACTTTCGAGCCAACTGCTCCTGAAGCTCCCACGTAGCCTCATTAGGTCCATGATGTGCCCAAAGCACCTTGACCCATCTAATCGTTCGCGTGCGCAGAACTGCCTCCTTGGTATCAATGATCTGAGTTGGCTTCTCAACATACGTGGTGTTTGGAAACACTTGGATCTCTTCATGCTTTATGATATGTGAAGGATCATGTACGTACTTTCGAAGCATAGAAATGTGAAATACATTGTGGATACCGGAGAGTTCTGTTGGCAACTCGAGACGATAGGCTATATTCCCAATTCGACTCTGGATCTTGAAAGGTCCAATGAATCTCGGGGAAAGTTTCCCTTTTTGCCCGAATCGGATAGTGCTTTTCATCGGTGAAGTTTTCAAAAAGACCATATCATCAATGGCGAACTCTAATTCACGCCGACGATTATCAGCATAGCTTTTCTGCCGTGATCTAGCAGTCTTCAACCGATCTTGAATCTTCTGTACTTTCTCTGCTGTTTCATCAATAATCGTAGGACCATGGAAACTTCGAGTTCCCACCTCTTCCCAGCTCACTGGGGTCCTACATCTCCTACCATACAAAGCTTTGAACGATGCCATTTCAATGCTGGAGTGGTAGCTGTTGTGTATGCAAATTCACACAACGCTAAATGGTCATCCCAATCACTCCCAAAATCAGATACACTGGCACGAAGCAAGTCTTCTAAGGTCTGGATAGTCCGTTCTGATTGTCTATCAGTCTGTGGATGATAAGCAGTACTAAACTTAAGTCTAGTACCCATCGAATTCTGAAAAGATTGCCAAAATGCCGAAATAAACCGACTATCTCGATCGAAAACAATTGAGACTGGAGTTCCATGCAATCGAATCACTTCACTGGTAAACAATCTGGACATATCACTGAAACCAATATCTTTTCTAATCGGAAGGAAGTGTGCAGACTTCGTAAGACGATCCACGATCACCCATATGGCATCGTGCTGTTTCCTCGTTCTTGGCAAACCTGATACGAAGTCCATAGTAATGTGTTCCCACTTCCATCGAGGAATGTTCAGTGGATGAAGCAAGCCAGGTGGTTTTTGGTGCTCAGCCTTCACACGCTGACAAGTTAAACATGAAGTTACATAACCGGCAATTTCTCGCTTCATATTGTTCCACCAAAACATATCCTTGAGATTCCTATACATCTTTGTGCTTCCAGGATGCATAGAGTATCTAGCATGATGCGCTTCATACATCACTGCTTGTTTTATATCATTCTCTGCTGGAACACACAATCTGTCTCTAAAGTAGAGGATTCCTTCCACTAACATGAAGTCTGGTCTTGCAGCAATGTTGTCCCTGATCCTTACAAATTTTGGATCGTCGAACTGTCTATCCTTAATCTGTTGGATAATAATTGGTTCGAACACAGACATTGCCATAGTCATTGCTTGGTCATCTACTGCCTCAATGGACACATCCATGTCCTTGAAATCATCAAGTTGATTCCATCCCCATTTTAATGATGCTACTTCAATAGTCTTTCGACTCAAGGCATCAGCTACGACATTACCCTTTCCAGGTACATATTTAAATGGAAAGTCGTAGTCCTTGATCAGCTCTAGCCAACGACGTTGCCTCAGATTAATCTCCTTCTGAGTGAATAAGTACTGGAGACTCTTGTGATCACAGTGAACTTCAAAAGTTTCACCATACAAGTAATGTCTCCATTGTTTCAGGGCAAACACAACCGCTGCGAGCTCAAGATCATGAGTAGCATAGTTCTTCTCATGCTCTTTCAACTGACGAGAACCATAGGCAATGACCTTCCTATGCTGCATTAATACACATCCCAAGCCAACACCCGAGGCATCTGAGTAGATCTCAAATCCTCCTCTTCCCTCGGGTAAAGCTAATACGGGAGCTGAAACAAGTTTCTGCTTCAAAGTCTGGAAACTAGACTCACAAGCATCGTCCCATTGGAAAAGAACGTCTTTTCGAGTCAGTTTCGTTAGTGGAGCCGCTATCTTTGAGAAGTCCTTAACGAACCTCCTGTAATAGCCTGCCAATCCTAAGAACCTTCGAACTTCAGGCACATTCTTCGGACTCTGCCACTTGGTAACCGCTTCAATTTTAGCTGTATCTACAGCTAACCCTTTTCTGGTAATGACATGACCCAGAAATGCCACCTGCTGCAACCAGAAGTCGCACTTCTTGAGGTTTGCATACAACTGATTTGCCCTCAGTATTTGCAAAGTTGTCCTCAAATGATGTGAATGCTCTAACTCTGTCTTCGAGTATACCAGGATGTCATCTATGAAGATTACAACAAACTGGTCTAGGTATGAAGCAAACACCCAGTTCATTAGTGCCATAAACACTGCAGGTGCATTGGTTAGACCAAAAGGCATCACTAGGAATTCATAATGACCGTAACGAGTCCTGAATGCAGTCTTCTGTATATCTTGATCTTTAACTCGAATCTGATGATATCCAGATCGAAGATCAATCTTGGAAAAGTGTGCTGCACCTTGGAGTTGATCAAACAACTCATCGATCCTAGGCAGAGGATATTTGTTCTTAACCGTCATTTGGTTTATCTGCCTATAATCAATGCACATACGAAGGGTGCCATCCTTCTTTTTCATATACAGAACAGGTGCTCCCCAGGGTGAGACACTAGGTCTTATAAAACCCTTATCAAGTAAATCATGTATCTATTTCTTCAATTCACATAACTCAGATGGTGCCATTCGATACGGTGCTTTCGAGATTGGTGCAGTACCAGGCATGAGTTCAATTGTAAAGTCCACTTCCCTTGCTGGAGGTAGACCGAGTACTTCACTTGGAAACACGTCTGGAAATTCACAGACTACAGGAATGTCATTCAATTCCCGTACAGGCTTCTCTTCTGAAATAAATGCGATGTAGCCCTCACAACCACTACGCATCATTCGTTCAGCCTTCAATGCTGATACAAGCCTGGTGTCATACTTCTTTTGGACTCCTTCAAAAAGTACACTGGCATTGGTCTCATTCACTTTGAAAGTGATGATCTTGTGAAAACAGTCTAAACAAGCCCTGTATTTCGCAAGCCAATCCATACCGAATATAACATCGAAGTCCTTCATAGTTGTTAGTACAACTAGATCAACTGGCATCGACATTTCCCCGATTTTAACATTACATTGGGGAAGATACAATTCACAAACTACTCTCTTTCCTAAGGGAGTAGAGACAGTAAAATCATAAGCTAATTGTTCTATCCGGTCTTGTATATCACAAACAAATGTAGGTTCTACAAATGAATGAGTAGAACCCGGATCAAACAAAGCTATTGCAGGTCTATTATCTACAAGAATAGTACCTTCAACCACGTTGGTTGCAACGTCAGCCTGTTCTCTATTGACTGTACAAGCCAATCCAGCTGACTGTGGCCTATTAGGCTGTTGTGGTCTCTGATTTGGACGTTGCTGACCTTGTCGTTGAGGTTGCTGTTGTGGTTGTCTCGGAGGAGCATGCAAAGCCAATCTTTGAGGAGGTGCAGGAAGTGCTGCTTGTCCCCGATTAGGCTGCTGATAAGGGGCTCTATCCTCTCTCCTTCTCTTTGGACATTGAGCCATTTTGTGTTCTAAAGAACCACAAACCAGGCAGGCCCCGGTGGTCCTCCAACACAACTCAGTTATGTGAGTCTTACCACAAGTCTCACAAACTGGCTTGTTCTCTTGCTTATCACTCCTATTATTATCTTTCGGAGTGACCTTTTGCTGCGGTCTTTGCCTCTTATCTTTGGATTGTCCTCCTTTGGGGTACCATGGCTCACTACTTCTCTTTGCAGCGTTTGCAACATCCTTTTCTCGCTGAATCTCTTCAGCAGTATAGGCCCTAGCCAATACAGCATCAAATGTAGTAGGTATTTGACCAGCTACCACAACTGTCTTGTACTCTGGGTTCAAGCCTATAATAAATCGCTTGATTTTCTTCTCCTCAGTATTGACCAAGTCAGGAGCATACTTGGATAGTTTGAGGAAGTTATCTACATATGTAGACACGGATGTTTGACCCTGCTTCAAATTCAGAAACTCTGCTCCCTTTTGCTGTTGCACATGTTCTGGGACAAACTTTCTTTGAAAGTAATTCCTGAAAGTTTCCCAGATTCCTTCTTCCGGCAGTGTCCTAAATGTGTCCTTGACACTTCTCCACCAAGTATTAGCTGATCCTCTTAGCATAGAGGAGGTCAGCGAGACTTTCTGCCTGAGAGTGCAGACAACTGTATCAAGTACATCCTCAATGTGTTCCAGCCATTCGTCGGCTTGCATCACATCTTCGGTGCCTTGGAACTCAGTAGCTCCTCTCTTACGGAACTGTTCATAAAGGACATTAGGATCCTTTTCCTTGTTCTGATTCACCACCTGATGTTCAATATGATGTTGAACTGGTGATGACATCTGCATTTGAGCCTGCATCTGGCTCTGAGTCTCTATCATCCTGAGCATCTGAGCATGCATACCAGCTTGAGCCTCTTGACTCTTGGCTAGTTGTTCATTACTCAACATCAACTGGGCTTGCATGCCCATCTGTGCTTCGTGGCTCTTTGCCATCCGCTCTAAAATAGCAGCAAACTTAGCATCGGTCTCAGATATAGGAGGGGGTGTGACTGCTACAACGTCATCCTGCCCAGATCCTGATCCAGAAGCCATGCTGTAACAATACGGAAGGTAAGATTAACATCTCAACACTTCCATCAACATCATTCACATAAAGTGAAAGCAATAAACACAAATCTATTCAAGATTTGTTACTAACTTAACGTTCCTCACATCGTTTACAAGGTTCTTAAGTCTTTTAACCTAATGCTCTGATACCATACGATAAGTATGTCACGACCCGGTTCCGAGATTTGATTAGCTCGGACAAACCCCGAGTCGCGAGCTCATACTTACTCCCGTAATTTCTGAATTAACAAAAGCTAAAACGAAATTCACCAGGGATATCAATTATATTACCTGTCAACTGTATACAACGGCGGAAGTTATACATTGACAAAATATAATACACAAGTTTAATATACGTTCAAGAAAGTCAATCACCGTATATTTAATACAATACGGGGACTTCTAATTACATTCAAAATTTGTTCTTTCGCTCTCAGCGATCAAATCCACTCGATTAAACCTCCTGGAGGTATCGGGCGGGCATCCTCCGCTGGCGGCGCGGCCTCGGCAGGACCGGCACGGGCATCTGGGCCTGTGACATTCATCAATAGTACCATGAACACAACGGTTCAACAAATACATACATGTTATGATAGTTCTAGCTATCACATAATCCAATGAAACAATTCATTAACAATAATGACGGAACCAGTAATATCTGGACACTCTTAATTCATTTCATAATAATAACGGATCCAGTAATATCATTAAGTTGATATCTACATGGACACTCTTATTTAGGGGTTGTCAAATGGTATGGAATAAGTCAGTGTCTTGATCAGAGATCACTAACTTCCACGAGGTTCCGGAACACCTCAAGCATCTGCTGCAGCAGAAATGGTTCATTATGCAATTCATGTTCAATGTAATTCATTCACAATTTCACGTGGTAACTAACCAATGGTTATCAGACGTCTAAGCCAAGCAAATGAGTGAAACATTCATTTTCCAATACACGTACTATTTTCGATGAATATCAATTGAATTGTGTATTCGGAAACTTGAGTTTACACCTATGAAGGCTTATACATTAACAATCTTCAGCCTGTATACATTAGGCCTCAAAACAGACAATTCTGCACAGCGTTGGTTCACCTATCGGTCAGCCCATCGGTCGACCGACGGCTTCATGACGGTCGACCGACGACGCGTCGGTCAGAATTCTAGCGAGCCAGAATTCCCCTTTTATACTATCAGTCGACCCATCGGTCGACCGACCACACTATGTCGGTAAACCGACCTCACGTCGGTCAGAATTCCAGAGAACTGGAATTCTCTGGAAACCAACAAGTTTTAACCTGTCGGTCCACTCGTCGGTTCATCGGTCGACCGACCCAAAAGCTCAATTCGAGCTTCAGGTTTCTGAAGCCAAATCTCTGGTTTCTTGGGTCCAATTGATTCCTAACCATCCAAAAACATCATAAGGCATAAAACAAGTAAGTACTTGCCTCTTGTGAAGATTTAAGGAAGAAAACCCCTTTTAATAACTTGAGTTGGAGATAAAACACTTGAATCCAAGCTTGACAACTCCGAACTTATCCTTGAACTTGAGGAAGATGAAGAGATGGATGAAGTGACTTACAATTTCACTTTCAACATTACTCTCAAGCCTTCACTCTCAATGATTGATGGAGAGAATTGAAAGAAAGAAGAGAAAAGAGGGAAACAAGGGAGGCTAGGGTTTTTGGAATTTCCAAAGGAATGTGATTAGCTTATATAAGCTTCCAAATTGTATTTAGCCCCCATAATTCTTTATTAATTACAATTCAAGTCAAATGAATGGTCATTTGAATCAATATTCGTCAAACGACTGCGAGTCTTTGACGAAAGTGAATGTACTCCTCAAGATACGCACGTTGGCATCAAGAGTTTCTGTATTCGATGAAATACGTATAAAAACGTATTTACACAAAAGTCCCTCAATTCCTAGTTTGAGTTCAAACACTCATCCAATCCATGTACAATCCATTTTACAAGCGTGTTATGCTTAATTCATTCTCTTAAGGCTAAACCAAGTCAATTTAGTACTAAGCCTTCATTAATTTGACTAAACACGCTTAATTAGCCATAAGTACGACTAATAAGAGTTAATCACGATTAACTCGGGACGGGGTCTCACACTTTGTCTTCGTCTCTCTGCGCCTCAGCCCCTTCTCCTCCGCGATCGACCCTCTCGAGCTCTCTGCACCTCAGCCCCTTCTCCCTCTCTCGATCTGCCCTTCTCATGATCTCATCCTCTCTCCATTGCGTCCATCAGGGATCTGCGACTCTTCAGACCGATCACCCTTCATTTGATTCCAGAAAAACACGCCCATCAGAGAGATTTGCACCCATCAGAGATCTCCGAACCGCCAAACAAGCCCTGTCACGCCCCCGGACCGAGGTCCCGCTAAACGAGGCCTTAATCCGGGGACGCGGCGCGACGGGCCAGAAAATTCCGCCCGCACACGCTAGTTTCCCACAGGTTTCCGCAGTAAGGATTCACGGAATCCGATCCAATAGTGATATATAATGATCACTTTCATACAAATGAATTACGCGGAAGCTTTGTAGCAAATATAAAAGTCTCACAAATGGATATAACATGAGAACGCATGAGACTAGCATCAAAAGAGAAACATTTACTGTGGGCCCCAAAGTTAGTTTGAAGTTGATACAAAAGTAAAGTTAATTACAAACTTTCCCAAAAGACAATAAGCCAACAATGGCCATGACAAAAACCCAAAAGGTATAATATGAAATCCCAAAATGTGATCGCAGCTCCAAGGTAACCCGACGTCTAATTGACATCATCGGGCTGCCACTCGCCCTCCGCTGGAACTATAGGTTCCGCCTCGAAGTGCGCCTCAACCGCGAGGGGCTCGACATCTGACACCAAACAAAAGAGAGTCAGACACGACGGTCTGGCAAGCAATTACAACAATAATAGGATGAAAGTAGAACAAAACATAATAAGTAAGAGCTGCGATGAAATCGTGATTAATAACAATGTCGAAGTAAAGATAAAAGATACATCTCGATGGTTTACAAATCCAATGTCATGATGAGTAACATAAACAAATACCATGAGATGAATATTAATGCATAAAAACAATGGCAACCCACATAAAGCTATATTCTCCTGTTACCGAAGTAACCGGAGCAGACAAACCGTAGCCACTAATCGTGGGACCGGAACGACATAGTCGTCATCAAACAGAACCGTAGCCACTACTCGTGGGACCGGATAATTACCGTTGCCATGGTCGGTACAAACGGAATCCAAACTGCAGCTGGCAAACAAAATAAAGACCCCAAGCCGGATGATCAGTCCGACGAGGTGACCTAAGCCTAGTGGTGCCATTTTAGTGAAAATCCGAAACCTCGAAGAAATACAATTCCATTTACAAGATACATTTCCAAAGTCGATAGAGAACTACTCCAAACAATGCATATGGGCGGATCCGAGCAAAATAAATGAGTAGTTTCTTCATTACTAAAACATGGGGTAACCCACTTCAAAACATTAAAAAGAATTGGAGAAAGAACCCAAAACAAAAGTCGTTTTATACAAAAGAATGTATGATGGGTCGGTCGACTAAGCGGGTAGTCTCGATATACATTTTGTCAGACCCCGACCCAGGTTTGAATATTTAATCATGTCTTAACCGTGATTAGTGTATAAGTGGGTTTAGTGGACGATTAGCTTATTTTGTTAAGCTAGATAGGTTGTTTGATTAGCCTTTGACTTAAGTGTGACACGGGCCGGGCGCCCGTGGATTTATGTGTGAGATTGTTGAATTTGTCTTGATGCTTGTAAAATCCTCATTTATGTGTATTTCGATGTATTTCATCTAGATCGTCAACTTTCATGTTTTGGCCAACTTGATTTTGTGATCAGAAATCGCGTTTTTCGAGAAAAAGGGCAAAACAGACATTTCACACAAAACCTGTACCCAAATTTCGAAAATTCCAGAATTTGCCAAAAATATACTTTTTGGAAAGTAGAAATTTCGCCGATCATTTTTGTCTTCTTCGTCGTTTTCGTTCGGGGCCCGCAAGTACCGTTTCTAGGCTTGTGAAGTTCGGGGCCCACATTGGCTTGTCTCTTAAGAAGAGAGCTTTTCTCTCTTCTTCTTCATTCGATTCCAGCAATTTCTTTGGCTAGGGCTTTTTCTTCTTCTCCCTTCTCACTCTCTCTCATCTGGAACTCTCTCTTGGTGAGGTTTGCTTAGAGGATTGATCTCCTCAATCTCTTCCTCCCT
The DNA here is from genome assembly GCA_012931725.1 of Litsea cubeba. Classification (NCBI taxonomy): domain Eukaryota; kingdom Viridiplantae; phylum Streptophyta; class Magnoliopsida; order Laurales; family Lauraceae; genus Litsea; species Litsea cubeba. Next base: position 43,034,117 of record CM022948.1, on the reverse strand, counting down.
CTTCAAGCTTCCTAGGGATACCATTCTTGAGGAATTTGAGCTAGGAGAAGCCCTCCATTCAAGCTTTTCTTCTTTGTTAGGGTTCCTCAAGGTGAGCAATAGTTTTCCAAACCCAAGATCTTTGCTTTCCTCTCCATTTGGAGTGTTTTAATCCCTTTTGTTAAGGTTTTCATTGAGGTTTCGCAAATGTTGACATTTTAGGGTTTCTTGGGAAATTTTGGGGTTTTTGTAGATTTGGAGCTTGAAGCTCTAAGGAGTGGTTTTAGGAGTGATTTTGAGCTCATCTTGGCTTAAGGCAAGTATTTTCCAACACTAATGTGATGTGTTCCCTCATTTGGTTTTATTTCTTGAATTTTCCTTTTTTTATGTTAATCTTCTTTAGTCATGGTTTGCTTTGAGTTAATGGTCCACCTTAATAGCTATCTTAATGTGTGTTTATTGCTCTTCTTTGCATTGGAAATTTATTCTCACTTTGGTTTCTTGGAAAGTTTATCTCATTTGTTCAAATGGGTTCTCAAAGAAATGGGAAAGAAGTTGGATTTCATTTAAAAGTGTGGTGATTATGTTAATCAGATGGTTTAATGGTTTGTAGAGGATGAGAAGAGGCCCAAGATTGTTGTAGAAATTATGTATGGAAGGAGGAATTGAAATGATCAGAGAAAGAAGGAAGAAAAAACACAAAAAAATGGAATTCCTGCACTCGGGCTGGACTGGGCAGGCCCAGTCCGCTCGAGCGACCCAGTGGGTCGCTCGAGCGGACCAGGTTCTGTCTGGGTCCGCTCGAGCGACCCACTGGGTCGCTCGAGCGACCCAGCTACTGTCTGGGTCCGCTCGAGCGGGCCTGGGTCCGCTCGAGCGAGCCCAGCTCAGTCTGGGCTCGGGGTTTGGGCCTGAATCAGGGTTCTTTTTAGGATAGTTTGATGGCCCAGTTAGAGAGTGTGATAAGCCCATTTCTTAGGTGTTCTTTGGGCCTGTTTTAAGGCCAATTCGTGGGCTGTTTTGAGTCTTATTGTTGGGGCTGTGTGTGACATGAATTGTGGGCTGTGTTAGGGACTGTTTGGGCTGGTTCTCCATGGGCTGTTGGGTTTGAATAAAGCCAGCTGTGGGCCTGATTAAAAAGGGATCTAAACCTACTTCTAAAGAAGACCTATTCTATATAATTTCAAGCCCACTTCGGGTCTATGTCCAAGCTCAATTCAGCCCCTAAACTCTCTCCTATAAGTGAAGCCCATTCACCCTTTGCAAGCCCATAACTCATGGTGAGAAGTGTTTTAAACCATGGCCCATACCACTTAGGAAAACCCTTGAGTCTAAGTGTACATTTAATCCCTTGTGATTGTCAACGATCTTCAGTGGCACCAAATAACTTTCTTTAATGACAATAAGGGGATTAAATGTATATCGAGACTACCCGCTTAGTCGACCGACCCATCATTCATTCTTTTGTATAAAAAGACTTTTGTTTTGGTTCTTTCTCCAATTCTTTCATGTTTTGAAATGGATTACCCCATACTTTAGAAATGATGAAACTACTCACTTGTTTTGCGTGGCTTCGCCTATATGCATTTGTTCGGAGTAGTTTTCTATCAACTTTGGAAATGTATCTTATAAATGGAATTGCATTTCTTCGAGGTTTCGGATTTTCACTAAAATGGCACCACTAGGCTTAGGTCACCTTGTCGGACTGATCATCCGGCTTGGGGTCTTTATTTTGTTTGCCAGCTGCAGTTTGGATTCCGTTTGTACCGACCATGGCAACGGTAATTACCCGTTCCCACGTTTAGTGGCTACGGTTCTGTCTGATAACGACTATGTCGTTCCGTCCCACGTTTAGTGGCTTCGGTTTGTTTGCTCCGGTTACTTCGGTAACAGGAGAATATAGCTTTATGTGGGTCGCCATTGTTTTTATGCATTGATATTCATCTCATGGCATTTATTTATGTTACTCATCATGATATTAGATTTGCAAACCATCGAGATGTTTATTCTATCTTTACTTCGACATTGATATTAACCGTGATTTCATCGTAGCTCTTTCTTATCATGCTTTGTTTTATTTTCATCCTATTATTGTTGTAATTGCTTGCCAGACCGTCGTGTCTGACTCTCTTTTGTTTGGTGTCAGATGTCGAGCCCCTCGCGGTTGAGGCGCACTTCGAGGCGGAACCCATAGTTCCAGCGGAGGGCGAGTGGCAGCCCGATGATGTCAATTAGACGTCGGGTTGTCTTGGAGCTGCGACCACATTTTGGGTTTTTGTTATGGCCATTGTTGGCTTATATTCTTTTGGGGGAAAAGTTTGTAATTAATGCTTAACTTTACTTTTGTATCAACTCTAACTAACCTTGGCCCACAGTAAATGTTTCTCTTTTGATGCTAGTCTCGTGCGTTCTCAATTTATACATGTTTGTGAGACTTTTATGTTTGCTACAAAGCTTCCGCGTAATTCATTGTATGAAAGTGATCCTTATACATCACTATTTGATCGGATTCCGTGAATCCTTACCGCGGAAACCTGTGGGAAACTAGCGGGTGCGGGCGGAATTTTCCGGCCCGCCTCGCCGCGTCCCCGGATTAAGGCCTCGTTTAGCGGGACCCTCGGTCCGGGGGCGTGACACATTTAACCCCTTTATTGTCATTAAAAGAGAGTGATTTGGTGCCACCGAAGATCATTGACAATCATAAGGGATTAAGTGTACATCTAGACTCAAGGGTTTCCTAAGTGGTATTGGTCATAGTCCAAGACACTTCTTACCATGAGTTATAGGCTTGAAAAAGGTTGAATGGGCTTCACTTATAGGAGAGGGTTCGGGGCTGAATTGAGCTTGGACATAGGTCCGAAGTGGACTTGAAATTGTATAGAATGTGTCCTTAAAAGTGTAGGTTTAAATCCCTTCTTAATCAGGCCCACAGCTGGCCTTATCCAAGCTCGACAGTCCATTGAAAACAAGCCCAAACAATCCCTAACATAGCCCACAATTCATGTCATACATAGCCCAACATTAGGACTCAAAAACAGCCCAAGAATTGACCTTAAAACAGGCCCAAAAGACTCCTAGAAAATGGGCTCATCAAATCTCCAATTGGGCCATCAAACAGCCCCTAAACAGTCTCTTAATCAGGCCCAGACTCGAGCCTAGACTGAGCTGGGCTCGCTCGAGCGGACCCAGACAGTAGCTGGGTCGCTCGAGCGGACCCAGACAGTGCCTGGTCCGCTCGAGCGACCCAGTGGGTCGCTCGAGCGGGCTGGGCCTGCCCAGTCCGGCCCGAGTGCAGGAAATCTCTTCTTTTTGTGTTTTTCTTCCTCCTTTTCTTGATCATTTCAATTCCCTTCTTCCATAGACCATTCTACAACATCTTGGGCCTCTTCTCAATCTCTACAAACCATTAAACCATCTAATTAACATAAATTCCACACTTTTTAAAGAAATCAAACTTCTTTTCCATTTCTTTGAACACCCATTTGAGCACCATGAAACAAACTCTTCAAGAAGCCATAAAGAGAACAAACTTCCAATGCATAGTAGAGCAATAACATACATTAAGATAACTATTAAGATGGTCCATTAAATCAAAGCAAACCATAAACTAAAGGAGATTAACATAAAAAGGGAAATCAAGAAATAGAACCAATGAGAGAAAAACATCATATAATTGTTGAAATATACTTGCCTCTAGCCAAGCCAAGATCAAAATCAATCCTTAAACCAAGCCTTAGAGCTTCAAGCTCCAAATCTACAAAAACCCCAAAAATTTCCCAAGAAACCCTAAAATGTCAACATTTGTGAATCCTCAATGAAGACCTTAGCAAATGGGATTAAAACACTCCAAATGGAGAGGAAAGCAAAGATCTAGGGTTTAGGAAACCAATGCTAACCTTGAGGAACCCTAACAAAGAAGAGAGGCTTGAAGAAAGGGCTTCCCTTAGCTCAAATTCCTCAATAATGGTATCTTTGGGAAGCTTGAAGAGGGAGGAAGAGATTGAGGAGATCAATCCTCCAAGAGTACCTCACCAAGTGAGAGTTCCAGATGAGAGAGAGTGAGAAGGGAGAAGAGAAAAACCCTAGCCAAGAAAAGTTGCTGGAATGGAATGAAGGAAGAAGAGGGAAGAGCTCTCTTCTTAAGAGACAAGTCATTGTGGGCCCCGATCTTCACAAGCCTAGAAACGGTACTTGCGGGCCCCGAACGAAAACGACGAAGAAGACAAAATGATCGGCGAAATTTCTATTTTCCAAAAAGTATATTTTTGGCAATTTCTGGAATTTTTGAAATTTGGGTACAGGTTTTGTGTGAAATGTCCGTTTTACCCTTTTTCTCGAGAAACGCGATTTCTGATCAGAAAATCAAGTTGGCCAAAACATGAAAGTTGATGATCTAAAGGAAATAAGTCAAAATACACATAAATTGGGATTTTCCAAGTATCATGAACAAACTCAACCATTTCACACATAATCCACGGGCGCCCCGGCCCGTGTCACACTTAAGTCAAAGAGTAATCAAAGGTTCTCAAAGCTAATCAAACCTTCTAATCTAGCTTAATAAAATAAGCTAATCGTCCCCTAACCCCACTTATCTACTAATTACGGTTAAAACATAATTAAATATTCAAACCTGGGTCGGGGTCTGACATCCTCCACCCCTAAGAATCACATTTGGTCCTCCAAATGATCACTAACCTCTGGGAATAGCTGAGGGTACTTCTTTTGAACTTGCTCACGAAGCTCCCAAGTAGCTTCTTCTGGTCCATGGTTCTCCCAACGAATCTTTACCCACTGAATTGTCCTATTCCTCAGTTCTTGCTCTTTGGTGTCAATAATCTCTGCCGGTTTTTCGATGTAGGTGGCATCCTCTCTGACATCTAACGGCTCATGTTGTAGCACGTGCGAAGGGTCTGAAACATACTTCCTTAACATTGACACGTGAAACACGTTGTGCACACCCGACAGTTCTGGAGGCAAAGCTAATCTGTACGCCACTTCCCCGATTCGACTCAAAATCTCATACGGACCAATAAATCTCTTAGACAATTTGACTTTCTGCCCGAATCTCATTGTCCCTCTGACCGGAGATACCTTTAAGAATACCTTGTCTCCAACTTGGAATTGGAGATCCTTTCTTCGAACATCAGCATAGCTCTTCTGTCGGCTCCTTGCAATCTTCAATCTCTCATGGATAATTCTGACTTTATCACTTGTTTCCTCAACTAAAGATGGACCATGAAAACTGCGTTCTCCGACTTCTTCCCAACACACGGGGGTTCTACACTTCCTGCCATATAGCGCTTCAAAAGGGGCCATTCCTATGCTTGAATGGTAACTATTGTTGTAAGCAAATTCACAAAGCGATAGATTCTCGTCCCTCTGATTCTTGAAATCAAGGACACAAGCCCTAAGCATGTCCTCGAGGGTCTGAATAGTCCTTTCCGACTGACCATCCGTCTGCGGGTGGTACGCTGTACTGAATTGAAGCTTCGTCCCCATCGATTCATGCAAAGTCTTCCAGAACCTCGAAACAAATCTACTATCCCGATCTGAAGTGATGGAAACCGGCTGACCATGACGACTAACGATCTCCTTCACAAAAGCTTGCGCTAAAGCCAGCATGTGCATCTTCTTACCGGTCTTCAAAGGAATAAAGTGTGCCGACTTCGTTAACCGATCCACTATGATCCAAATGGCATTGTTCCCCTTGCTTGTATTCGGTAAACCTGATACAAAATCCATTGTCAGGTGCTCCCATTTCCACTCTGGGATTTCTAACGGTTGCAAAAGACCAGGCGGTTTCTGATGTTCCGCCTTCACCAATTGACAAGTCATACACCTAGACACAAAGGCTGCTATCTCTCTCTTCATATTGTTCCACCAAAAACGACTCTTCAAATTTTGATACATCTTCGTACTCCCTGGATGCACTGAATACCTCGTATTGTGAGCCTCTACCATAATGTCATCTTTCAAATTGTCCACTTTAGGAACACAAAGTCTGCCACGGAAGTACAAAACTCCATCCAACATCTGAAAATCTGGCCTCTCCGAGATATGCTCCACAATTTTAGCTAAGTCTGGATCTTGCATCTGATTGTCCTTAATTTTCTGGATGAAGACTGGCTCGGACACTGTCATATTTGCTAACACAACTCCTTCTCTCAAAGGTTCGAACTCTACTCCCAAATCCTCAAATTGCTGAAAATTGTAAAACCCGTGCAAACTGGCCAAACAAACTGATTTTCTACTCAACGCATCAGCCACTACATTAACCTTCCCCGGATGATAGATAATCGGAAAATCGTAGTCCTTGATGTACTCCATCCACCTTCTCTGCCTCATATTTAATTCCTTTTGAGAGAACAAGTATTGGAGACTACGGTGATCCGAATGAACTTCAAATTTTTCTCCGTACAAGTAGTGTCTCCACATCTTCAACGCGAAAACTATAGCTGCTAACTCCAAATCGTGCGTTGCATATTTCTTTTCATGTTCCTTCAATTGCCTCGAGCCATATGCAATCACCTTTCCATTTTGCATCAACACACAACCGAGTCCTACTCCTGAAGCATCCGAAAAGATAACAAAACCACCACTCCCCGAAGGTAAGGTGAGGACAGGCGCTGAGGTTAACCTCTTCTTCAACTCTTCAAAACTAGCTTCGCATTTCTCTGACCACACAAACGGCACATTCTTTCGGGTTAACTTAGTCAACGGTGCTGCAATAGATGAAAAGCCTTGAACGAATCTCCTATAATAACCTGCCAAACCCAGAAAACTTCTAATCTCTGTCACATTTTTCGGTCTCTCCCAATTGATAACTGCTTCAATCTTTGATGGGTCAACTGCTAGCCCTTCTTCAGAAATAATGTGACCAAGAAAAGAGACTTGCTCTAGCCAAAACTCACACTTCCCAAGCTTCGCATACAACTGGTTATCTCTCAACAACTGCAAAGAAGTCCTCAAATGCTGCTCATGATCTTCTCTTGACTTGGAATACACTAGAATATCATCAATGAAAACAACGGTGAACTGATCTAGGTAGGGTGCAAAAATCTTGTTCATGAGAGCCATGAATACCGCTGGTGCATTCGTCGGTCCAAAGGGCATCACCAAAAATTCATAGTGCCCATATCTAGTTCGAAAAGCTGTCTTCGGGATGTCTGATTCTCTAACCCTCAACTGATGGTATCCGGACCTCAAATCTATCTTCGAGAAAAACTTTGCACCTTGCAACTGATCAAACAACTCGTCTATCCTAGGCAGAGGGTACTTGTTCTTGATGGTCACTTGATTCAACTTCCTATAGTCTATACACATCCTCAAACTTCCATCTTTCTTCTTGACAAAGAGCACTGGAGCTCCCCATGGGGAAACACTTGGCCTAACAAAGCCCTTATTTAGCAACTCTTGCAATTGCAACTTCAATTCACCTAACTCCGCTGGAGCCATCCTATAAGGAGCAATGGAAATCGGAGCAGTTCCTGGCACCAACTCTATTGTAAACTCAACTTCTCTGACAGGTGGTAACCCTGGAATCTCTTCTGGAAAAACATCGGGAAACTCACACACTATCGGGATATTCTCCACCCCTAGGGACTGTTCGTCCTTGGAAACAAAAGCAATAAATCCTTCACAACCCGATCTTAACAACTTAGCTGCCGAAAGAGCTGAAATAAACCTAACTGGGGAAATCCTTTTCTCTCCTTGAAACTTCACTCCAGAGGACGACTCATCCAACCTAAACACAATGGTCTTACTATAGCAATCCATGGAGGCATGATGACCCGCTAACCAATCCATGCCTAGAATAACATCGAAGTCATGCATAACTAAGGTAATAAGATCTGCAGGGAAAACGACTTCTCCTATCTTCACTGGACAACTAGGATAAAAAGTACTACACACCACTTGCTTCCCTACCGGAGTAGTAACAGTCAAAACAAACTCTAACTCTCTAACAGGAACACTAATCTTCTTAGCAAACACAAGGGATAAGAAAGAATGGGTAGATCCCGGGTCAAACAACACTTTAGCTTCAACATCACAAATTAGGAGTTTACCTTCCACAACATCACCCGCCGCTTCTGCATCCACTTGATTGATATGGTTGAGACGGCCTTGCTGACGAGGTCTGTTCTGATTCTGATTTGGTCTCCCAAGCTGCATATTCCTATTCTGCTGCTGTGGACGGGCATTCTGGTTCTGTGGCTGTTGACGGGGCTGCTGGTTCTGCTGCTGCCTCGGTGGATTCTGAACTACTTGTTGATTTTGCTGAGGGGCTTGCCTTGGCGGCTGCTGAGGTGCCATGTTGCCCTGGTTCCTATTGTTCGGGCAATCCTTCACTTGGTGGTCTGAGCTACCACACTTGAAACACGCCCCTGAAATGCGATAACACTGCTGCGAAGAATGATTCTTGCCACAATGCTCACACCCGCCCTGAGTTGGAGCATTCTGCGGTTTCTTTTGCTTCTTTCCTTGGTATGATTTCTGCCCACTCTGAAACTGCTGCCTCTTTCTTTGGTTGTCCTTAATAATCTGGTTGTTTATATCCTCGAACCTGTAGGCCCTTTTGATAGCCTCTTGAAAGGTGGTTGGTGGTACCACACCCAAAGCATCTCTCAAAATAATGGGATTGAGCCCATCCATAAACTTAGTAATCTTTTTCTCCTCGGTGTCCACCAACTCTGGAGCATAGCGAGATAACTTTTCAAACTTGGTAAGATATTCCAGGACAGTCATATCTTCTTGCTTAAGCAACTGGAACTCCGCTGCCTTTTGCTTCTTAATATGTGCTGGGACATATTTCTCACTAAACTGCTGCTTGAAAGTGGCCCACGCAATCCCATCTGCAATAGTCTGATAGCCTTCCTTGACAGTCTTCCACCAAATGTCTGCCAACCCAGTAAACATGGAGGCTGCCAAAAGAACCCGCTGTCTGCCAGTACACACAAAGATGTCGAAGATGTTCTCGGTATGAGCCAACCAATCATCCGCTGCCAAAGGGTCTTCCTGACCCGTAAATTCCTTAGGACCCCTTTTTCTGAACTTCTCAAATAGGATATTAGGGTCTCGGTCCCTATTCTGCACTGGTTCCACATTAGCTACTGGTTCCGGCCTCCTACCCAACACTTCAAGCAGTTGCCTTTGCACTTGAGTCAATTCCTCATCCTTCTTGGCCATTTGTTCTTGAAATCGAGCTTGATTATCATTGGCTCGCTGCTGTTGTTCAACCAACATTTGCATGAGTTGTTGGAATTGACCCGTCACCGGGTTTTCAATCTCGCTGTCATGATTGCTACCTGATGCGTTCGCACCTGCCGGAGGTCGACGCGGAGGCATAGTGCTGCAAAACAACTTGTTAGTACAACAAGATATAATAATAAAGCGTTCCCAATCCCAAATCGATGCTAACTAACGGTAATGCTAACGAATCCTTGCCACGTCCTTATGTTTCTAATCCAATTTTAATTGCCTCAAATATTTCTCGCTCTGATACCAAGCCTGTCACGCCCCCGGACCGAGGTCCCGCTAAACGAGGCCTTAATCCGGGGACGCGGCGCGACGGGCCAGAAAATTCCGCCCGCACACGCTAGTTTCCCACAGGTTAAGGATTCACGGAATCCGATCCAATAGTGATATATAAGGATCACTTTCATACAAATGAATTACGCGGAAGCTTTGTAGCAAACATAAAAGTCTCACAAACGGATATAACATGAGAACGCATGAGACTAGCATCAAAAGAGAAACATTTACTGTGGGCCCCAAAGTTAGTTTGAAGTTGATACAAAAGTAAAGTTAATTACAAACTTTCCCAAAAGACAATAAGCCAACAATGGCCATGACAAAAACCCAAAAGGTATAATATGAAATCCCAAAATGTGATCGCAGCTCCAAGGTAACCCGACGTCTAATTGACATCATCGGGCTGCCACTCGCCCTCCGCTGGAACTATAGGTTCCGCCTCGAAGTGCGCCTCAACCGCGAGGGGCTCGTCATCTGACACCAAATAAAAGAGAGTCAGACACGATGGTATGGCAAGCAATTACAACAATAATAGGATGAAAGTAGAACAAAACATAATAAGTAAGAGCTGCGATGAAATCGTGATTAATAACAATGTCGAAGTAAAGATAAAAGATACATCTCGATGGTTTACAAATCCAATGTCATGATGAGTAACATAAACAAATACCATGAGATGAATATTAATGCATAAAAACAATGGCAACCCACATAAAGCTATATTCTCCTGTTACCGAAGTAACCGGAGCAGACAAACCGTAGCCACTAATCGTGGGACCGGAACGACATAGTCGTCATCAAACAGAACCGTAGCCACTACTCGTGGGACCGGATAATTACCGTTGCCATGGTCGGTACAAACGGAATCCAAACTGCAGCTGGCAAACAAAATAAAGACCCCAAGCCGGATGATCAGTCCGACGAGGTGACCTAAGCCTAGTGGTGCCATTTTAGTGAAAATCCGAAACCTCGAAGAAATACAATTCCATTTACAAGATACATTTCCAAAGTCGATAGAGAACTACTCCAAACAATGCATATGGGCGGATCCGAGCAAAATAAATGAGTAGTTTCTTCATTACTAAAACATGGGGTAACCCACTTCAAAACATTAAAAAGAATTGGAGAAAGAACCCAAAACAAAAGTCGTTTTATACAAAAGAATGTATGATGGGTCGGTCGACTAAGCGGGTAGTCTCGATATACATTTAACCCCTTTATTGTCATTAAAAGAGAGTGATTTGGTGCCACCGAAGATCATTGACAATCATAAGGGATTAAGTGTACATCTAGACTCAAGGGTTTTCCTAAGTGGTATTGGTCATAGTCCAAGACACTTCTTACCATGAGTTATAGGCTTGAAAAAGGTTGAATGGGCTTCACTTATAGGAGAGGGTTCGGGGCTGAATTGAGCTTGGACATAGGTCCGAAGTGGACTTGAAATTGTATAGAATGTGTCCTTAAAAGTGTAGGTTTAAATCCCTTCTTAATCAGGCCCACAGCTGGCCTTATCCAAGCTCGACAGTCCATTGAAAACAAGCCCAAACAATCCCTAACATAGCCCACAATTCATGTCATACATAGCCCAACATTAGGACTCAAAAACAGCCCAAGAATTGACCTTAAAACAGGCCCAAAAGACTCCTAGAAAATGGGCTCATCAAATCTCCAATTGGGCCATCAAACAGCCCCTAAACAGTCTCTTAATCAGGCCCAGACTCGAGCCCAGACTGAGCTGGGCTCGCTCGAGCGGACCCAGGTCCGCTCGAGCGGACCCAGACAGTAGCTGGGTCGCTCGAGCGGACCCAGACAGTGCCTGGTCCGCTCGAGCGACCCAGTGGGTCGCTCGAGCGGACTGGGCCTGCCCAGTCCGGCCCGAGTGCAGGAAATCTCTTCTTTTTGTGTTTTTCTTCCTCCTTTTCTTGATCATTTCAATTCCCTTCTTCCATAGACCATTCTACAACATCTTGGGCCTCTTCTCAATCTCTACAAACCATTAAACCATCTAATTAACATAAATTCCACACTTTTTAAAGAAATCAAACTTCTTTTCCATTTCTTTGAACACCCATTTGAGCACCATGAAACAAACTCTTCAAGAAGCCATAAAGAGAACAAACTTCCAATGCATAGTAGAGCAATAACATGCATTACGATAACTATTAAGATGGTCCATTAAATCAAAGCAAACCATAAACTAAAGGAGATTAACATAAAAAGGGAAATCAAGAAATAGAACCAATGAGAGAAAAACATCATATAATTGTTGAAATATACTTGCCTCTAGCCAAGCAAAGATCAAAATCAATCCTTAAACCAAGCCTTAGAGCTTCAAGCTCCAAATCTACAAAAACCCCAAAAATTTCCCAAGAAACCCTAAAATGTCAACATTTGTGAATCCTCAATGAAAACCTTAGCAAATGGGATTAAAACACTCCAAATGGAGAGGAAAGCAAAGATCTAGGGTTTAGGAAACCAATGCTAACCTTGAGGAACCCTAACAAAGAAGAGAGGCTTGAAGAAAGGGCTTCCCTTAGCTCAAATTCCTCAATAATGGTATCTTTGGGAAGCTTGAAGAGGGAGGAAGAGATTGAGGAGATCAATCCTCCAAGAGTACCTCACCAAGTGAGAGTTCCAGATGAGAGAGAGTGAGAAGGGAGAAGAGAAAAACCCTAGCCAAGAAAAGTTGCTGGAATGGAATGAAGGAAGAAGAGGGAAGAGCTCTCTTCTTAAGAGACAAGTCATTGTGGGCCCCGATCTTCACAAGCCTAGAAACGGTACTTGCGGGCCCCGAACGAAAACGACGAAGAAGACAAAAATGATCGGCGAAATTTCTATTTTCCAAAAAGTATATTTTTGGCAATTTCTGGAATTTTCGAAATTTGGGTACAGGTTTTGTGTGAAATGTCCGTTTTACCCTTTTTCTCGAAAAACGCGATTTCTGATCACAAAATCAAGTTGGCCAAAACATGAAAGTTGATGATCTAAAGGAAATAAGTCAAAATACACATAAATTGGGATTTTCCAAGTATCATGAACAAACTCAACCATTTCACACATAATCCACGGGCGCCCCGGCCCGTGTCACACTTAAGTCAAAGACTAATCAAAGGTTCTCAAAGCTAATCAAACCTTCTAATCTAGCTTAATAAAATAAGCTAATCGTCCCCTAACCCCACTTATCTACTAATCACGGTTAAAACATAATTAAATATTCAAACCTGGGTCGGGGTCTGACAAGCCCCATCTGTTGCACTTCCTCTCTCAGCCATCCCCTGCCTGACCAACCATCGCGCTAGCCCCATTTACGCAGAGCCGCCTAAGCTGTGGCCATTTGCCAGTCTCGTCTACGCAAACCCCCATTTGCTAAGCTGGATCGTGCGATTCAGATATATCATAAGCTCATGTTAGGATATCCTAACCTTGGCCATTAGTCTTCTCTCTCACTCTCTCACTATATCTATCAATCTATATGTTTGTTTATTGAGAGCCTGAAGAGTCTAAGAAGCTCTGATATGTTACTTTTATGTCCTTTCTTTTCTTGTTCTTGGTTTTCATCTTTCTACACTGATATTGAAATATGGCCGTAGATTCAGAGAAGCACAGGTAAGTTTGAGGTTGAACAAAGCCTATTAGGTGGTGGGTTTTGAATGGTTGTGTTTAGACTCTGAATCATTGGAATCAATGTATCCTGATTTAGATTTTGATTGATTTTTTTTTTATTTTTTATTATTTTGGATTCTTGGGCTCTTTATGGTTTTAGACTTGAAGTGGGTTTTTGAGCTGTTTTTTGGCACTAGTTGTTAGAAAACAAGATCTAGATCTATGATCTATAAAAACTTTAAACAACCAAGATCCTCCATGTCAAATCATCGAGAGATGTAAAGCGGAAAACATACCTTGATCCATTGTGAAAATTATTCGCAGGTTGTTGATCTTCCAATCCAATATGGCTACCCAGAGAAACCCTCTTGATTCTTTCTGATGATGGGATGTCAGAGAGAATAGGAACTTACCATATGAATTGGGGACCATAACCCTAATATATAATAATGAGATTTGCTAATTCTAATTTGTCCCCTCATCAAATTAGAATTAGTATTCTGGTATCTACACATTAATCCCATGACAATTATACCCTTAAGCCTTAAAACTTTAAGTCTTAATTAGATCACTTCAATTAGGCTTAACCAAAGATAGCATAACACATTTAATGGTTACATGTGTGGCCCCACATGATGGAATTTTCCAACAATCTCCCACTGGGCCATATATGTAACTTAACAAATGTGTATGACTGTATGAGCTCTAAAATTCTGCTATCATAATCTGAGGGTAGATTCAAACAATCCCGTCCATTGATTATGCCGGTATAGGATCAAAGCGGTTTTCGTCATATTTAAAATGACTAAATCCATCAATGGTCACGTACACCAACATAACCAAATGACATAGATCAATCATGGATGCGTAGCATGGAAAATACATGCAATGTGATCTATACATGTCTATTTCCAACTGGTCCTACTTTATTCCTTAGTGAGATCAATATTGAATACAATGTAACATAGTGAAATGTACTGAAACTTTATTTCTGATCAGAAAAATACCCAAATACATAAATGCATAAGTATGTCCAAAATTAAACATAAAGCAATAAAATATAAAATGATACAAACTCCCACTATAGTGTGATATCCTCACACAAAATAACACCCATATGAGCAGTGTGCTCATGAAAGACCTTGGGTGGTAATCCCTTTGTAAGCGGATCCGCTATCATGGAGTTTGTCCCAATGTGCTTTATGGATATCTGTCCATCCTGTATTCTCTCCTTCACAACTAGGAACTTAATTGCAATATGTTTTGACTTAAATGAGCTCCTGTTGTTGTTGGAATATAGCACTGCTGACTTATTGTCACAATATAGTGTGAGTGGTCTTTCAATACCCTCTAAAACTCACAGCCCAGTGACAAAATTCTGCAGCCATATACCATGGTTGGATGCTTCATAGCATGCTACAAACTCTGCTGCCATGGTGGAATCAGTAACGAGTGTCTGTTTGGCACTCCTCCAAGAAATAGCTCCACCAGCTAACAGGTAAAGGTAGCCTGATGTGGATTTCATACTGTCTTTGCATCCAGCAAAATCGAAATCAGAATACCCTATGATCTCCAACTGATCCGATCTTCTATATGTGAGCATGTGATCTTTTGTTCTCTGTAAATATCTCATAACCCGCTTGGCTGCTTTCCAATGATCCATTCCAGGATTACTTAAATATCTGCCTAACATGCCAACAATGTACGCAATATCCGGACGCGTACACACCTGAGCATACATTAAACTACCTACAACTGATGCATAGGGAATCTTTTGCATTTCCTTAATTTCAAGGTTAGTTTTAGGGCATTGATTGAGACTGAACTTATCTCCCTTAGCGACAGGGGTGTCACCTGGTTTACAGTCCTGCATGCCAAATCTTTTGAGTACTGTATCGATATAACGTCTTTGTGATAATCCAAGAATACCACGAGAACGATCACGTTGTATCAGGATTCCTAATACAAAGGAGGCGTCACCAAGATCTTTCATCTCAAATTTCTTTGATAGAAATCTCTTGGTTTCGTGCAACATTCCTATATCATTTGTGGCAAGCAGTATGTCATCGACATACAAAACCAGGAATATGTGCTTACTCCCACTGAATTTGTGATACACACAATTATCAACAGCGTTTGTCTCAAAACCAAACGAGATAATAACATGATGAAACTTGTGATACCACTGACGAGAAGCTTGCTTGAGTCCATAGATGGACTTTGTCAATTTACAGACCATATTCTTTGGGTCTCCCAACTCAAAGTTTTCTGGCTGCTTCATATAAATTGTTTCGTCAATGTCACCATTGAGAAAAGCTGTTTTGACGTCCATTTGATGAAGCTCAAGATCAAAATGTACAACAAGTGCCATGATTGTCCTAAAAGAGTCTTTCGAAGAAACCGGAGAGAAAGTCTCTTTAAAGTCAATCCCTTCCTTTTGGGTAAAGCCTTTAGCTACAAGACGAGCCTTATACCTTTCCACATTACCATTCGAATCCCTTTTGGTTTTAAAAAGCCATTTGCAACCAATGGGCTTCGCACCTGCTGGTAATGGAACAAGTTCCCAAACCTTATTGTCTTGCATAGACTTATACTCCTCATTCATGGCATCAATCCACTTTTGAGAGTTGGAACCTTGCATGGCCTGGTGGAAGTTGATTGGATCATTTTCCACCATTCCAATTTCTTCCTCATGTTCTTGGAGAAATACGAAAAAATCGTCAGGAATAGCATTTCTCCTTTCTCTAGTGGATCGTCTTAATGGCACTGGTTCTTGAGGTTGTGGAGTTTGTTCCTCAGGAACGATCACCTCATCTTGAATAGGGGTTTGATCAACATTGTCTGGCTGAGGATCCGGATTCGCTTCTTCATCAATGACAGGCATAGAAACCGGCACATTGTCAATAGCGATAGTGGGAATCGAAACCGATTCTTCCTCAAAGACAATGTCTCTAACCTTATTTCTCCCCCCAAACTCAACATCCTCAAAAAATGTTGCAGTTCCCGTCTCAAAAATTGACTTAAGTGTGGGATCATAAAACTTATAGCCCCTAGATCGCTCAGAGTAGCCAATGAAGTAGCTGCTCACAGTTTTGGAGTCCAATTTCTTTTCATGTGGCCTATAAGGCCTTGCCTCAGCAGGACATCCCCAAATGTGAAAATGTTTGAGACTAGGCTTACGGCCTGTCCAAAGCTCATAAGGTGTTTTTGCAGCTGCTTTAGTTGGCACTCTATTCAGAATATAAGCTGCTGTTTTGATTGCTTCTCCCCAGAGTGACTCTGGTAAAGAAGAATGACTAATCATACTCCTTACCATATCCTTAAGAGTCCGATTTCGCCTTTCAGCAACACCATTCATGCTAGGTGACCCTGGCATGGTGTACTGGGGGACGATTCCACATTCCTCTAGGAATTTAGCAAACGGTCCTGGACGTTGTTCACCTGATCCGTCATATCTACCGTAGTATTCACCACCACGGTCAGACCGGACACACTTTATTCTTTTGTTGAGTTGGTTCTCAACTTCAGCTTTAAATGTTTTGAACACGTCCAAAGACTATGATTTCTCATGAATGAGAAATAGGTACCCATAGCGAGAGTAATCGTCTATGAATGATATAAAATACTGTTGGCCATTCCAAGAAGCCGTAGGGAATGGGCCACAGATATCTGTGTGTATCAATTCTAAGACATCTGTAGTTCTATTGGCACCTAATTTCTTCGTTTTGGTCTGTTTTCCCTTGATGCAAGCAATACAAACATCAAAGTCTGTAAAGTCAAGGGAATCTAGAATTCCATCAGACACAAGTCGCTCAACTCTAGGCTTAGAGATGTGACCTAAGCGTTTGTGCCATAATGTGGCTGAATTTTCTTTGCTCAATTTGCGTTTAGTACCTCGTGATTCCACATGCAAGGATTCATTATAAGAAACAATTATATCAAGCAAATATAAGTTGTCATATACACATAGAGAACCAGTTCCAACAATATTTGAATTTATAGATAAGCTGACTTGATTGTTTCCAAATGAACAAAAATAACCAAACTTGTCCAATAAAGAAACTGAAACCAAATTCCGTCTAAAAGACGGTACAATAAAAGTATCTACTAAATCCAAATAATAACCAGTTTTCAATAACAACCTAAAATGCCCTATTGCCTCTACTTCTACCGAGTTGCCATCGCCCACAAAGATGTGTCTTTCAGCATCACTTGGCTTTCGGCAACTCAGGCAACCCTGCATAGAAACACTGATGTGAGTAGTAGCACCAGAATCTAACCACCACGTGTTTCTAGGTACTGAAGCTAAATTGACCTCAGAACAGACCAAAGTAAGAAATGTACCTTTCTTTGCACGCCAAGCGTGAGAAATGTACCTTTCTTTGCACGCCAAGCGTGATATTTGGTACAGTCCTTCTTCACATGTCCAGGCTTGTTGCAAAAGAAACAACCCTCATTTGCTTGCTGTGGTTTCTTTTGAACCTCATTTGTTTGTTGTTGTTTCTTTTGGGCTGGACCCTTAGCAGCATCATTATTCTTTCTCTTTTTGCCCTTATCTTTAGAGGTGTTAGCCAAATGAGCACTTTCTGTCCTGTCTTGCTTCAATCTCTCTTCCTCTTGCACACAATAAGAAATGAGCTCATTAAGAGTCCATTTCTCTCTTTGACAGTTGTAACTGACTTTAAATTGACTATATTGTGCAGGAAGTGATATTAATACCAAATGCACGAGCAAGTCGTCAGACAGCTCGAGCTTCAGTGCCTTAAGCTTAGAAGCAAGATGAGACATATCCATAATGTACTCCCGTATATTCCCCTTGCCATTATACTTCATAGAAATCAAGCTTTGCAAAAGCGTGCTTGATTCTGCCTTATCGTTTTTCACAAAACGCTTTTCAATCTCGGCGAGGAATTCTTTGGCTGTGGTTAACTTGTCAGATACCGCACCCCTAAAAGCCTCCGGAATGCCGCGCTTAATGATCATAAGACTCATGCGATTTGAGCGATCCCACTTCTCAAAGTTCTTCTTTTCATCAGGAGAACTTTCAGCCGTAAGAGAAGCGGGTTGCTCAGTCCGTAGTGCAAGGTCTAGATCCATGCAGCCGAGAACAATTTCTATGTTCTCTTTCCAATCCTTAAAATTAGTCCCATTAAGCACAGGTATTGAGTTGATATTAGCAGATATAGTAGAAACACTTGCTGTAAAGAGAACAAAAAATAAACAGACAAACAAGCTCATATTATTAACCAAATACGATAATCAACATATTCAAATAATGGTAAGTCTCATCTCAAGATACCTAACACAACATTAATATCAAGTCTTTGGACAGTAATATTAATTGTAAATGGTACTCTTGTGGTAGTGATCGAACATTGACAATAATTTATGTCAAATAATAAATCTATCTTTGGATCGATGTATTATTTACATGGAAAACCTGATAATCGTCACATGTTTATCACCACGGGTGTGTATGCAATCCGGCCAAGTATTAACCTTCCTTTGGGCCGACTAAGACCCGCATGAATTTACATACACACAAACATCTAATATTCCTTATGAACAATCTACACAAGAGAGGTCACTTTGGTGACATCTTGTTTCAATTAACCCATTTAGAATAATGGACAATTTATTTAACCAGAAAAGATATACCATAAAATATTTGAATTAGCTTTTAAGAAAACCAATTAATTCTCTCTAGATGTCACCGCATAAAAAAATATATAATTTTTTTTTTATTCCTGGACCACCAATTATATGCTCTCCCGGACTACCTTACAACCCATCATCTTCCTCCACCCAAAAGTTTTTGTGATCCATAACAGAACATTATAAAGGCACTTGATCCATAACATAACAAAAAAAAAATAATCAAGAGTCATCATGGAGAAAAGAATCGATCTGAAGCATACATTATATGTGTCACAGTTGTTTGACTTATAAAAAAAAATTACAACCAGAGGCCTGATGCACCTTGTATATCAATTTATGACACATCTAGACAATCCCAACCTTTGCTCTATGAGACCCA
Source organism: Litsea cubeba (assembly GCA_012931725.1). NCBI lineage: Eukaryota > Viridiplantae > Streptophyta > Magnoliopsida > Laurales > Lauraceae > Litsea > Litsea cubeba. The sequence continues at coordinate 43,014,967 of CM022948.1, read as the reverse complement.
TCATAGATGGAAGATGACCCAAAACAACTTCTTGACCTAAAAATCCATAGTGAATCAGAAAACTTTTCAACACGTCCCTAGGCGTCATCAAGTCAACAGCATGAATAAAAATAAAATTGGCTTGATGGCACATGTAATCTGTCATTGCCATATGTGCTTGACCCATTGCAGATTGCAAATAAAGAAAGGAAAAAAAAAAAAAAAAACAAACATAATGCCAGCGTAAGACACGAGAATCACTTCCATCAACGATGGGTTTTTCGTCTGATGCATATGAAGGGTTCTTGATCCATTTAAAATAAATCAACAGATCTTGATGACGCACGCAAATCAATATAATATTCAAGAGAGAGAAACAAGTAGAGATTACTTGAGATCTTGATTAGAAAGAAAATACTAGATTCCCAATGGCTTAACATGGAGATGCTCTGATACCACTTGTTAGAAAACAAGATCTAGATCTATGATCTATAAAAACTTTAAACAACCAAGATCCTCCATGTCAAATCATCGAGAGATGTAAAGCGGAAAACATACCTTGATCCATTGTGAAAATTATTCGCAGGTTGTTGATCTTCCAATCCAATATGGCTACCCAGAGAAACCCTCTTGATTCTTTCTGATGATGGGATGTCAGAGAGAATAGGAACTTACCATATGAATTGGGGACCATAACCCTAATATATAATAATGAGATTTGCTAATTCTAATTTGTCCCCTCATCAAATTAGAATTAGTATTCTGGTATCTACACATTAATCCCATGACAATTATACCCTTAAGCCTTAAAACTTTAAGTCTTAATTAGATCACTTCAATTAGGCTTAACCAAAGATAGCATAACACATTTAATGGTTACATGTGTGGCCCCACATGATGGAATTTTCCAACACTAGTATCATTTAATTGAATAGTGAAGTGTTCCATATGTAATTTGAATAGTTAAACCATAGTTGCCCAGTTTGTATTTCAACCAATATACTTTCAAGTTTGCTATTTGTAATTCAAGACCTAACTTGATTTGAAAAATTTAGCAAAGCAGGTTCATTTAATTAGCTTCAGTTAACGAGACTGATCAGTTTACAAATAATAACCTGGAAGAACATCAACAATCACGCAAGACAGATAAGTTTGCAAATACTGCTCAACAATCATAATTCTGTGCACTTACTTACATAAGTCTTGATCAAACTATAGATAATAAATTAGAAACAAGAAGGTGGGCATAACTTCCACCCCACACTCAATTAACTTCTGCAGCTTTTCCTTCCTTGCTCCCATGGCCTTGCCAGCTTCTTTCCCTTCTTTCGGAATCAGGACAGGAAGGTTAGCATAGCTTCCACCCCACACTCTTCAGCCACAGTCTACAACAGATACATTTGATTAGTTGATAAAACAATAACAATAAGATCAAGTTTTAACTTTTCAGCCACAGTCTACAACAGATACATTTGATTAGTTAATAAAACAATAACAATAAGATCAAGTTTTAACTTTTCCAAGATAAGAGAACGAGAGCATTTTGCATAAATGGAAAATTCCTTACCATTGTAATTCCTTCCAACAGGGCGGTTCTGAATTTTTCAGGGCCCAGGGCAAGAGTAAAAATTAGGCCTCTATATATATACACACTTAGTGATGGCCTCATTCATTTTTCAACCAATATCTAACCTGTCAAAATCAACTAAAAATTTAACATTCAAAGCATATAAATTCAAACTTCAATATATAAACATTCAAAATAAAAGACTATAATGTATAAATAAGATAAATACTTGTAAGTTGTAACAATTCAATAGTTCTTTTTCATATAGCAATAAGCAACCAACAAAATAAAAATTTCTTTACATCCTCAATAGCCAAAGCAAACATACATATCCTACTTGAAATCCCCTTGCATATTCAGCAACCAGCAAAACAAAAATGTCTTTGTATCCTCAATAGCCAAAGCAAACATCAACCTACTTGAAATCCCTTTGCATCATGAATGGTCAAAGCAAAACAGCAGCATCACCATCTACAAGATAAGGTGAAAAACAAAATCACAACTAAAAAAGTATTATTGAAATGATTTTCTTTTTGCATTTTGAGAAGTTCAATTATGCTTTCAAATTCAAGATTTTCTAACATCTCATTTTCAATGGATAAGATTGCTAGCCCATTACCTCAAGTAAGATTTCAATAATTTTAATTTAGAAAAGTTTCTTTCTGCAGATGCTACAGTCACAGGTACAGTCAATAGTATTCTATAGGCAATCAAAACATTTGAAAAACAGTCCATATCTTTTACAAACTCTACAATTTCAAGTGTTGTGTTTACTTCTACTGGTAAAAGAAATTGCAGCACCTGTAACTCTGAAAACAAATCACTTGCATCAACATTATAAGACTCACCATTTCTTAAAGTAGTTTCAAGCTTCACACAACAAATTTTCAATTCATCATCACCCAATGAAGTTAACTTCTTTGAATTAAACAAGAACCCAAAAATACCTTCATATGTTTCAATTTGTTCAAATCTACTTCTTAATGAAGAAAGAGCCATATCCACTACACATATGAAATAATTGACTCTAGATGAATTTTCAACTGATTGTACTGTCTCTTTTTTAGCATTCTCATCAAATTGTTTCTTTTTATGACTTTGACGTTTTTTAGGAAATTCGGGTTCAATCCCTATATCACAAGCAATAGTTTTAGCTTCAATCATAGCAGATGCAAATTCATTTTCCCTATAATTCTCAAAAGAAGAAATGAGCCCCTCCAAATTTTTTAAAGCAACATCAATGCACATATCTTTAGATTGTAATTTTTTGCTGACTAAGTTAATCTTCAACAAAATATCATGCCAAATAACCATGCCTAATAAAAACTCAAAATTTTCTGGTTCATGTGTTGCTAAACTTTCTGCTTCACTTTTTGCTTTAGCATCTTCACTAGTTTCTGCTACTTTAAATAAAGCTTCTTTTATTTGGGTAGATTGGTATCTTATTGCTTTAACACTCTCTACACGACTTTTCCAACGTGTAGTTGATAATGTTTTAAGAGTTAAACCATCTATATGATCCTGTAAAATCTTCCAACGCTTTGTAGAATTAGCAAAAACACAATAAATGAGCTGAACCACCCCAAAAAAGGATTTCACTTTCACACAATAGTTTGCCATATCACATAGTGTTAAATTAAGAGAATGACAACCACATGGCATGAACAAAGCTCTAGGATTTATTTCAAGTAATCTTTTTTGTACACCTTGATTTTTCCCTTTCATATTAGAGCCATTATCATAACTCTGTCCTCTCACGTCATCAATTTTAAGACCAAGGGACTCTAGGACAGATTGCAATTCAGTGAAAAGTCCTAATCCTAATGTATTTTTCACAATTAAAAACTCTAAAAAGTACTCTTCTATTTTAACTGGACTCCTTGACACATCCACACACCGTATTATCAAAGTCATTTGTTCCTTATAACTTGAATCAAGAGTGCAATCAAGTATCACTGAAAAATATTTTGCTTGTTTGATTTTCTCAATGATTACACTTCTGACTTTTGATGCCAGCAAAGATATCAGCTCATTTTGAATCTTATGGCTAAGATAGTGATAATGAATCTCGTTATTTTGAATTCGTCGAAAATGTTCACGCATTATTGGGTCAAATTCTGCAACCATTTCCAATATACCCAAACAATTACCATTATTTTCTTCATAAATTCTCTCTTTTGTTCCACGGAATGCAATATTATTTTTAGCAAGACATTTGACAACAGAAATTATTCTTACCAAAACATGTTTCCAGTGTTCCTTCTCTCTCCTAATTTGTTCTTGTATGCCTTTATCAATTGTTTCATTTTTTTTTCAATCTGTTATGTAATTCAATCCAAGAACTCATGTTAGTTATGTGTTCAATGCTATTTTCATGTTGTTTAAGCCTCTCAGTTAGATGTTTCCAATCTCTAAGTCCTTCATTTGCTAATTGGCTTCTACTACACATTGTCTTAAATAACTTACAGTAGAAACAAAATACCTTATCCAATTCTTTTGAGTATACTATCCTGAGTCTCTCCATTTGGTAACTTTCTCATGTAATACGTTGAGGAAAAATGTCTAAAGTCTTCATCCCTAAGAAATTTGATATTATTCTCTCTTGCAGGAACTTTTTCCACAAGTAAAGCTCTCATTTTTTCATCAAGATTATCCGAAATTCTAGGATCACAAAAGTTTAAAAGAAAACTTGGTTCTACACCCTCAGGTTCAATGTCTTCATTATTACAAAGATGACCAATATCTTCATTCTCACATGTTCATCTTCTTCACCTAAGTCACCTGCATGTTCATTAAAATCATTCTCAGTTCCTACTAATTCTTCCACATAATTTTGTTGTTCAGATTCATTGACTAAATCATTATCAATTCCTGCAAATTCTTCAACGTGATTTTGTTGTTCAGATTCATTGACTAAATCTTCAGTCGAGTTATCAAGTGAACTATTTGTTTTATTAAGAAAAAACTTATCTATAGCTCCAGTTTGAGATTTAGTTAATGTTGGATACCGCGATCACTGAGAGGGGGGGGGTGAATCAGTGATTTCTAAAAACAGGTCCAATTCAACAACAAAACAAGTCAAACCACACAATGACACCAGATTTAACGTGGTTCACCGAAAGGCTACGTCCACGGTTCAAAGACTGTCCGAACACCAATCCGGGACAGATCTGAATCTTATTTAGTCGCTACAACGACAAAGAGCACCAACCCTTAGTTTCAGATAGCACCAACTATCTAGGAAGCACCTACTCCCTTGAGTTTCAGATAGCACCAACTATCTAGGAAGCACCGACTCCCTTTACAATTTATCTGCACCAACAGATAGGATCACCAAACCCCAAACACCAAGCACCAACTTGATGTTAAAAACAGAGTAGAAGATTAATTCTGTCTACAGCCCTTCCCCTCTACAATTCTCTCTCTCTCAATCCCTTACAAATTGAAATTAAAGCATAAACAGAGAGACACTTAACTCATGGACGAATCACCATCTTCTTAGAGCATAATCTCGTCCATAATTGCTGTAGAAAGATGTAGCACAACAGCACACAGCAACACAGCACCAGCTTTCTCTCAAGAACTCTCTCTCTTTTCTCTTCTCTTCTTCTCTCTCTGGTGTCTCTTCTTGGTGTGTTTATGAACGACCCAAGCATGCCTTTATATAGGTTTTAATAACCCTTAATTGTATTCAAAACGGGCTACAATTCGTTTAGAAAGATTCCCAAACGAAATAGATAACTGTGCTGAATTTTCGTGCAAAACTTCTAATTCTGCGCAACTCTGATTCCCGTGCTCGGTCGACATCCTGGCTTGCCCGGTCGACCGAAGACACTGACTGGAAAACAGACAATTTCGAGCTCGGTCGACATCCTGGAGTCCCGGTCGACCGAAGACACACTGTGTCACGAAAATAACTGAGAGGTGCCTTTTTCTGTTTTCTGCAGGTTTCCTCTTGCTCGGTCGACCGCATGAAGAGCTCGGTCGACCGCGTGCTCTGCTTCAGGAATTCTGAGTTCCTGACTTTTTCAACTCTGATTCTCCTTTTAAGCTCAATCAACTCCAGCCTTTATCATCATGTTTGTGACAATGTGTTGACAAGAATTCCAACTCAAATCAATACTTGAGATGCTAACTTCTTCAATTCATCAAAAGACTTCTCAAGTCATCTCAAATTCCAACAATCTCCCCCTTTGGAATTGTTGGCAACACTATTGGAACTTCAACACTTTCAACTCCAGCTTGCAGCTTTTCCAAGTTCTTTTCAATACTAACTTGGAACCAATTCTGAAATTCGGAAATATCAACCATGCACTGTCACAATCTCCCCCTAGCTTTCATAGTATAACATCTCTCCTTGCTATCGTAGCATAACATCTCTCCCCCTTTGACAACAAATCCAAAGGGACCAAACCGAGGAGCGAATAGGATATTCAATGAATGCATTGCTCCCCCTTTCAAGCACAACTCCTACGGTTTAGGAGAGTGAGTAACTCCTAACTTTTTCCGGAGATACTCGAAGACTTCCTTTGGCAGAGGTTTCGTGAAAATATCAGCCACTTGCTCAGTTGTTGGAACATACTCCAACTTGACCTCTCCATCAGCAACTTTATCTTTAAGAAAATGATAACGAATTGCTACATGCTTTGTTCTAGAGTGCTGAACAGGATTCTTGGAGATTGACATCTCAAATTCTTTCTTCATCTCTTCAGCAAAATTCCTGCACATCTCCTCATGCATAGCTTTCAACCAACTTTTATCGAGACTGGCTTCAGCCACAGTCTTGGGTTCAATGGTGGACATAAGTGAGTAATTGCTAACTACACTTTGTCTAGTTTGAACGCCTGCCTTAGGATCTCCAATGATTTGATCCTTAGGGTGTTGCTCTACCCAAGTGCTGTGCTTCTTAGGTGTAGTATCTTCTGAGTCATCCTTTGATTTCTCAGAATCATTAGATTCAGCCATCTCATCTATTCTCACATCAGCACTTTCTATGATTTTTCTGGTTCTTTTGTTAAGACACCTATATGCCTTGCTAGTAGAGGAGTAACCCAGAAATATACCTTTGTCAGCTCTTTCTTCAAATTTGCCCGGATTTTGTTCGAGCCGCTTGATGTAACACTTGCTGCCGAAGACTTTGAAGTGCTTGACTGTTGCTTTTCTTCCAAACCATAGCTCATAGGGAGTTTTGACTTCATGTGGCCTGATCAAGCATCGATTTTGAATGTATACAGCCGTATGAATTGCCTCTTTCCAATACTTGTCAGCCATCTTGCTTTCACTTAGCATCGTACGAGCCATCTCTTGTACGGTGCGATTCTTCCGTTCCACAACTCCATTTTGCTGTGGAGTTCTAGGGGCTGAGTACTGTCTTTGAATGCCATGATGTTCACAATATTTAGTGAACTCTTCAGATGTGAACTCGCCTCCACGATCAGACCTTAAAATCTTGATACGTTTTTCCAATTGATTTTCAACCTGTGCTTTAAACACTTTAAAACGATCAAGTGCTTGATGCTTATGCTTAAGAAACAATACCCATGTCATACGAGTATAATCATCAATGCATAACATGAAATACTTATCTCCATTGGTGCTTTGAGTTCGCATCGGTCCACAGAGATCAGTGTGCACTAGCTCAAGAGGTTTCTTGGAATGATGCTCCTTTGACTTGAACATAACCCTCGTTTGCTTTCCCTTTTGGCAAGAGTCGCAAATGGGATTGGAAGGCTTTTCAACTTTAGACATGCCTCTTACAGCCTTTGAATTGCAAATCTTTGACATGTTATCAAAGCTTAGATGCCCAAGGCGTTTGTGCCACAACCAACTTTCCTCTGTCCGACTCATCAAGCAGGTCTTTTCAGCTCCATCTGACAGTGTATAGAGATTTCCAGCAGTTCTTGATCCAGTTGCCACTGTTTTGCCGTTGCTACTCTTCTTGATGGCAAACCCATTCTTTGTGAAGATAACTTCATGACCCTTGTCACAGATCTGGCTCACACTAAGCAGGTTGTGTCTCAATCCAGACACATATAAGACTTCTTCAGATCTGATCTTGTTTGCCATAAGCTGAATAACACCTTTTCCGCAGATTTTGGCACCATCATTGTTGCCAAACTTCACTGAACCGCCTTCATAGTGCTGTAATTTGATGAATTTATCTTTATCACCAGTCATATGGCTTGAACAACCACTATCAAGGACCCATGGTGCTGTCTTCTTTTGTGCATTGAATGCCGTTTGCACAATGAGAGATTCTTTGAGACTTTCTGCACTTTTCTTTGCTCTCCATGCCTTAACTAACTTGGGTTTCTTTTCAACCTGAAATTTGTTAGCAATATGCAACCTACAATCCCTAGCCAAGTGTCCATAATTATGACATATATAACACTCAATTTTGTGGCTACTTAGGATTGAAAAAGGATTCCTAGTCACAAATGGACTGTTTCTTACATAGAATTTGCAATCAGCTCTTTTATGTCCAAACATATTACAATGAAAGCAATAACCATAGAATTTGTATCTTCTTTGTGGCTGGTTAGTCTTCATTACCTTTCTAACAGGAATGGACTCCTTTCTAGGTTGAGTGGGCTTCATAGAGTTAGAAGGTGCAGTGACTTGCTTCACAAACTTTTTCTTTTCAGGAGGTGCAATCTTAGAGGATTCACCTTTCTCAAATCCTAGACCGAATCTGAAGTGGGCTGGTCTTTGAACTTTCAGTAGTTCATTGAGTTTCATAGTCCCTTCAATCGCTTGGAGCGCTTTGAGTTTTTTGCTATTTTCCAAATTTTCAGCCTTTGCTCTAGCGATCTCAGTTTCAAGTTTCATAGCCTCTTCCTTTTTGATACTTATTTGGTTTTCAAGGACTTCTACCATTCTTTTATATTCTTCTACTTGAGTTTTCAAAGAAATAATAGAACTTTCAGATTCATGGAGAAGTTTCAGATTTTTCTTACTTGATTTGCGTTCCATGCTTAGCTCCTCAAGTGCGGCTATGAGTTCCTCTTCAAGATTGACTTCAGCCTCCTCTTCCTCTTCCGGATCTAGCTCTTCTTCTTCTTCAACAGTGACCATGAAGAGAGCTTCGGTTGATTCATCATCGTCTGAAGTTTCAGACGTGCTGTCATCTTGTTGACATAGAAAGTTTTTAGCTTTGCCCCTTTTTCTGAAATTTCTCTTTCCTTTACTCTTTTCAGCATAAGAGTCACTTTCATTGTCTTCTTTTAGCGGACACTTCGCAGCAAAGTGACCAATACCTCCACAATTGAAGCATTTAAAGGGTAGCTTCCCTTTGTACTTGCCAATGCTTCCTTTCTTCAACTTTCTAACAAATTGAGCCTCAAGCTCATCAGAATCAACATCATGACCAGCAGTCTCTTTTGCCTTTTTCTGAACTTTGAAGGCGGCTTCTTTATCAGATGAAGACGTCTTTCCTATGCGCATCTCATAGGCAGTTAGAGAACCATGTAATTCATCCATGGAAAATGCATTCAGATCTTTGGCTTCTTCAATGGCTGAGACTTTTGAATCAAACCGAGGAAGAAGAGATCTTAGAACCTTTTTGACGATGACCGGCTCTTTAATCTCCTCCCCTAGTCCACGAATGTCATTCGTGACTTCATTCACTCGTTGCAAATATGAGTCAACATTCTCGCTTTCCTCCATGCGAAGAGATTCAAATTGAGAGCGATGAGTTTGCAATTTGGCTTCTTTAATCTTCTCATCACCTTCATGTATGCTTTGCAACTTGTCCCAAATTTCCTTGGCTGTTTTGCATGCAATTACTTTGACAAGCTCGCTGTCCACAAGGCCACTAAAGAGTGCATTCTGCGCCTTGGAGTCGTTGTCTGCCAACTTCTTCGATGCTGTATCATTGGGTACGTTGGCAGCATTGTAACCGACTCTGACAGCCTCCCAAACATCATAGCCAAGAGATTTGATGAAGGCTTGCATCCTAATCTTCCAAAAGGAGTAATTAGAACCATCAAACAGAGGTGCTTTCATATTCCCTGTATTGACCGCCATGTGATTTGACAAGAGATCACCCTTAGCGTATTAAACTGATCAAGGGAACCTCGCTCTGATACCAATTGTTGGATACCGCGATCACTGAGAGGGGGGGGTGAATCAGTGATTTCTAAAAACAGGTCCAATTCAACAACAAAACAAGTCAAACCACACAATGACACCAGATTTAACGTGGTTCACCGAAAGGCTACGTCCACGGTTCAAAGACTGTCCGAACACCAATCCGGGACAGATCTGAATCTTATTTAGTCGCTACAACGACAAAGAGCACCAACCCTTAGTTTCAGATAGCACCAACTATCTAGGAAGCACCTACTCCCTTGAGTTTCAGATAGCACCAACTATCTAGGAAGCACCGACTCCCTTTACAATTTATCTGCACCAACAGATAGGATCACCAAACCCCAAACACCAAGCACCAACTTGATGTAAAAACAGAGTAGAAGATTAATTCTGTCTACAGCCCTTCCCCTCTATAATTCTCTCTCTCTCAATCCCTTACAAATTGAAATTAAAGCATAAACAGAGAGACACTTAACTCATGGACGAATCACCATCTTCTTAGAGCATAATCTCGTCCATAATTGCTGTAGAAAGATGTAGCACAACAGCACACAGCAACACAGCACCAGCTTTCTCTCAAGAACTCTCTCTCTTTTCTATTCTCTTCTTCTCTCTCTGGTGTCTCTTCTTGGTGTGTTTATGAACGACCCAAGCATGCCTTTATATAGGTTTTAATAACCCTTAATTTTATTCAAAATGGGCTACAATTCGTTTAGAAAGATTCCCAAACGAAATAGATAACTGTGCTGAATTTTCGTGCAAAACTTCTAATTCTGCGCAACTCTGATTCCCGTGCTCGGTCGACATCCTGGCTTGCCCGGTCGACCGAAGACACTGACTGGAAAACAGACAATTTCGAGCTCGGTCGACATCCTGGAGTCCCGGTCGACCGAAGACACACTGTGTCACGAAAATAACTGAGAGGTGCCTTTTTCTGTTTTCTGCAGGTTTCCTCTTGCTCGGTCGACCGCATGAAGAGCTCGGTCGACCGCGTGCTCTGCTTCAGGAATTCTGAGTTCCTGACTTTTTCAACTCTGATTCTCCTTTTAAGCTCAATCAACTCCAGCCTTTATCATCATGTTTGTGACAATGTGTTGACAAGAATTCCAACTCAAATCAATACTTGAGATGCTAACTTCTTCAATTCATCAAAAGACTTCTCAAGTCATCTCAAATTCCAACAGTTAATTCTTCTCTGTCTATTTTTCCTTTTCTTTTTTGACTTCCAGATGGTTGTTTCTTAGGGAACATTGCTACTTGAAAATAGAAACAATACAAGTAAAACCAATGCAATTTTAATACTTAAAAGAATAAACAAAGAACAACATAACCTGAAATTTGAGAGATCCTCATGAATAACAACAAACTTGATATTTTCAGATTTGCAGTCAAATAGAGCTTAAAAGAATTCCTGCAAAGAGAATGTTTAACTCATGTGAATTCACATATCTACGAACAAACAAACAAACAAACAAACAAAAATCATATTTTCCTTTTCATGATTAGTTATTAATTAGTGTTGATTAATGTGTTAGATTAATTATATGATAAGATAATATAAGATTATTGGTATCAATGAATTTCTGGAATTGTGTTGGACATTTCTTGTTTTGGAGCCATATTGATTTGAAATGTCCTTTTATGAAAAACAGGGTATTTTCTATAAAAAAGGGACTTATTTGTAATTCTGATTTTATGAGATTTTTCAATGATGGAATTTTTCGATGATTTCAGTTTCATTAGAAAACGGATCAAATTGTGATCAATTTTCTCTTTTAGCTCGGGTTCATTTGAATTCACTTCAGATGATTCCCAGTGAGATTTGATACCTTTAAAAACGAACTTATTTTAAAATAATGAAAATGTTACTGTGCTTCTTTTTCCTTTACTGTGCTTCTTCGTTGGTTTATCTTCTCTCAGTTCTCTGGTTTTGGTTTTCAAATGCACTATATATAAAATTTAAAACATAATGTCTAAACTCTAAAGGTCTAAAGGAAACAATGAAATCAAAATTTTTAGAAATCATCTCATTTTAAAGAAGTGGGCCTCACAATCGTTATTTGCCTCACATAATCACATTCTTTATTTCTCATCATTCATCAACGCCTAAAGTAAGAGGGCCACTGGCCACATAGTATACATCATCAAGGCCTCTTCGCATATAAGAGACAATCTCAAACAAACGAAGAGAAAAATGGAGAGAAAGGGGAAATAGGTTGAGTGCTTGACGAAGACGAAGAGGATGAAGCGTACCTGCCACCTGGAGAATGGAGATCCGGCCAGCAACTGTGTCTTCTGCAGCAAAGACAAGCTTCGGTGACGGCGAGCAATATGCCTGGCTCGCCAAGTGATGAATTCCAAAATAGGAGATGGAGAAGGGAGATGAGGTAGTAGGTACTTGAAGACCATTTGCTTAATAAATAATAATGGCATCTTGGGCATGGATTTATAGAATGATCAGAAGATTAATGGCTGCCTGCATGGCTGCATCTTAGGCTCGAATTTTGGGCAGGAAGAAACGAGGCATCGCTGGAAAAGTTCAAGGGAGTGGAAACGTTTTTCGGTTTTTGGAATTGGGCCCCCCCTGAAAAATGGGCCCTGGGCGGCTGCACCTCCCGCCCTTGCTCAGGGCCGGGCCTGCCTTGCAATTGTAAATCATTGCATTTCATCATCAGAGCTTTCTGAACTTGCATGGTTAGAGGCAAGTGGCTGACTTGGCTCAGCATCAGCTAACCTAAAATTAGTTGTTATAAGTACTATGTTCATTTGCAACTTGGGGTACTAGAAAAAAAAGTTACTTTAGATTGTATACCTGTTCAAAACACGGGGCAGTTTCGCTTGTCATGTGAAACACCGTGCTTGTTGCAACCATGACAAAGATGCTCTTATGTTTCTTGTGTAGATATCGGCCATTTGTTCTTCCATTGGTGAACATGTTTTCGTTTTAGGTCTCCCATTGCTATTCTCAAAATCCTTCTTTTGTTTTCAAGATATCTTAAACGTTCAACTCCAACGTCAAAACGCAATATGAAATCAAGTAATGGATTTGTGTACTCTACGTACCGCTTCACAAATGCATTCATGCTTTCACTTCCTTCAGTGGTTGACATGCCTCCAAAGAAATTTTCCTATAAATATGCCGAAACCCACATATGACGAATCTCAAATATATCTGCCAACCATTCATTCTCCATAAGCTTATTATCTGTTATTATCTGATTCCAATAACTCTCAAAATGAGAACAAGTGTCAGATTTATGAACACATTTTTTTATCTTATCAATTAAACCCTCATTTAGAATATGAACCCCTCCTAGATTCGATGGCAAATTATCCAAAATCCGCCATAGGCAAAATCGATGAATTATGTTTGGCATGACATTCTTTATGGCTTTTGTCATTGCCAAATCCTGATCCCTTACAATTCCCTTTGGTGGACTAAATGACATCGCTTCAAGCCATTTGCTAAACAGTCACTCAAATAACTCCGTTTTTTTCATTTGGTAGAAACCCACATCCAAATAAAGTTGTTTGGCCATGGTGATTGCAACCTACAAATGCAACAAAAATTAGTCCATAACAGTTTGTCTTATATTTTGTATCAAATGTTACAACATCACCAAAAATGTTGTATGCCAAACGGAATGCTTCGTTTGTCTAAAAAACATGTGTTATCTTTTTATCTCCATCTCGCTCAATGGTATATGTGAAACCACTACCCATTTCTTTGAGGTTTTCAAAGAGTTGAAATAATAACTTACCATCTAGCCCCCTTTTCTTTTCCTTTTCATCCCTACAGTGATTCTTGGCATCAGTATCTGTAAATCCAATTTTGTCAAGTCCCCCCGATTGCGATGCAAACACTTGCATTTGTTGTATGCTTCGAACATTTGCTGAATCATATGTATTTATAATTTGCCGCTTTGATTATAGAACTTCACAATGCGATCTCAACATAAATCTCTTACTAGGAGTGGTGGGCACATGAGAATGTTGAGGAACAGAATGTTGAGGAACAAACTTGGATACTACATAACCGCTTGTTTTATTTATTTTCACTTGCAACTGAGCCTTATAATCAAATCTTATTTCCATGTGACGCCTTTGCACAAGTTCTTTATCAATCCAACGTTTCTCATCCGTTATGCTCTGCTTTGAACAGACAAACCGCTTCTAAACTACCTCCCCATCTTTACCTCTATTAGTAGATTCTTTTGTCACACTAAACCCAACAAATTTTTCATAAGCATTGTAAACGTTATATGCGCCATTTTAGTCATCAAAATGCAAGCCCAAGTTTGGTGTCGTGTTTTCATCTACAACCGCATAGTGAACAAATGGTAATGATGAGGAGGTCATATCCATATGCAATCAGGACCACAAGTAATAAAAATATGGTCATGAATTAGATACCCGAAGAAAGAAGAATCCATCTTCTTCTTTTTTTATATATCAAACTATACTAAATACACGTCCGCGAGTGCTCTGCGTTGTCATTCATTTTTCTTAAACTACTACATCAAGATTTCTACTGGGTAATATAACTGATATAACACTAACACTAGTTGGATTGGGTGACACAAGTTCTCTCTCTGGTAATTGAAATTTTATTTGGCTGTTGATGAGTATTAAATATTGAATATTTTACCCCTTATTAGTCCGAGGTTTATCAGCATTTCACGTGCATATCATTTGCTTTACACGGAGATTTTATCCCTCCATCGAATTATCGGATCATCATTGTTTATAACTTCATTTTAACTCATAAAATGACGTCGTTTCCTTGCATCATTGCAATTGACGCGGAATTCTAAGTGAAATAGGCTACTCATTTATATTCATATGAGTTCGGACGAGGGAGATACGAAGCGGCAAAGTTTTCATGCATAAATCCGACAATTCATTATTGCGCATTTTTATGTAATTTCTTTTGTGTAGGTAGACCCCGCGGCTAGCCCAACCCTCCGGCTAGTGTCTTAAGGCATCAAGAAGAGATTTCAATAAAAGAAGTTCCATGAAGAAATCTTAGGAAAAGTTAGGTCACGTTTGGCAACCAAATCTTTTGGAAAAAGATTTTTGATTTCCATAAAGTTGTAGTAAATCCATGTTTGGTAATTGTAAATCATGAGGACTTGGACGTATAGAAATCTTCATTTGATAGGATTTTCAGATCCGACCACCCCCATAAGATTTAAAAATCCTCACTTAAGTGGATTTGCATACCAAACCATATTTTTCTCAGCTATATTCATCAATACACACCAATATCAATGTGAAATCCTAAACTATACAAATCCCCAGCGAGGAATTCTTGTTCCAGTGGTAGTGAAGAATCATAAGATCTATGGATTCCTCGCATGTTACCAAACATGCCCTTAAAGAATTCCAAAATAAGAGGAGAAGATAAGACTTTAACATTAAAAGAAGTCATTCTCTAACACAAAGGAGTGGTTGGTGTATTGGTTAGAGCTTGGGTGGGTATAAAATAGGTTATGGGCTCTCAAACCCTAACAATTGTAGATTTTTTTCTTTTACATATAAAAGATTCCGTCCAACTCTAACTTCTCTACCAATCATAGCTTGCTATGATATAAATCCATGTGAAAGAATATGAGCCAATCAAAAGCCTCCAAGTTGCAATTGTGAAAGGAAATGAGCCAATCAAATGTCCTCAATGTTTTTATAAATTGCAATGTATTTGTAGAGATAGACATATTTTGGCCATTTTATTTTACATTCTCTACACTTTTAGATTGTAATTTGGAGTTTAATTGCAACTAATCTAAAAAGAGCGTGTAATTGAAGATCATTAATGACGACTTGGAGCTCTTTCTTGATGTTTAGTGGCTAAAGCTTTTGGACTAGACTCTCCTTTCGAAGTTAAGTAATGTAATTAGTTCAATTTTATGCATGTTTAAGTTTACATTCCCTACTCGTACCTTGATTGATTAGTAAATTTTAAATCTACTTGTGCTAATCTCTCTCATTTCTCATGCTCTATCTCTACATTTGATGCTTAGATAATCTCAATTGATGCTTTGTAGTTAGATTAAGTTCTCTCATATAGCATGCTCAAAAGCCCTTATTTTTGATCTTTTGTACCTTAATTTTATGATTGATTGTTAGGGCAGCTAGATGATGATCTAGGAACTAATTGGCTTTTGATTTTCTTTACTTTTATTTTCATTGTTGTATCATCCAATCCAATTAGGTAAGAGATTGCTAATTGGATTGTAGATTTGGGAGTTGAATTAGAACAGGCATTAATTGGATTAATTACATTAGTGGATCTTGGATTGCCTAATATATTTTTTTTATTGTTGTCAATTTGAATCCATCTATGATTTGTTATTCTCACTTTTAGATTGTTAGATATACATTTCACATAACTTGTTTTAAAATCCTACACATTTCACACTACATCTTCACCTTAAATCTTCCATTTCAGCCACCATTCATCCACTAGTTTAGTGTAGTTTGTTAGATCATATTAATGTCATATTTTAAATTGTTAATTAGAGTAGTTTAGTTGCTATTTTAGTTTTATTTTACACCCCATTTAGTTTAATTCTATTTTTCACATATAGTTTAGTAGTTTTAATTGTTCACTTCAATTGTCTTCATTAGTTATCTCTTAGTTTAATTCTACTTGAATTGGATTCATTGTTTGTTCCATCATCTCTCCGTGGGATCGATAATCCAGACTCTTTAGTCTTTTACTACTTGACGATACCGTGGTCTTGCGGTTAAGTGTTGTACATCTTAGTATCAATCAGCTGTAATCTGTAACAAAAATACTATATGGATTCTATTGAGGGTTGATCATAAATACTATTTGATATAATGAAGATATCAAAAAACCAAGAATAATTTTTTTCCTATTCATTCAGATTTCCACATAGATATAATCCGAACCGCTCAAGATGAATTCTAACGGAGCCTTGATGGAAATGTGTTTAACACCACCTCAACAACAGTGCCACATCAATGCCAATCACATTATCAATCTTACGTTGAGACCCACTATTATTAAAGTGAAATTTGATGATGTCATTGGAGATGGGATTCATCTTGAACGGTCACAATTATTATTTTGTGTCACACAACGGAGATCTCAGAATGCATCCCTTGCAACAAATGATCCTAACTAAATAAAAGGTTGGTATACACTTCAGAGGCCTGGGCTTTTGCTAATTCAAAGCGGTGGCCTTTCAATTGAAAAAATAAGGGCCTACGTAGGACTTGTACTATTTATTATTTTACTTTTTGTAAAAGGGTTTTTGCGGTTAATGACAATCAAATGATCCTATTAACATGAAGATTTACTTTGATAAAATCTATTGGTAACCAATGTCTATATAAGTGTCAAATTAGAGGATTTCTGATTAAAGTATTTAAAGAGAAAATAAAAAAAATAAAAAAAAGAGATGTTGACTGTATAGAGATGGATTTCCCTCTCACTTACCAAATTTTAAATATCTCCCAAATCTATAATTACAAACAAGGCCAAATGAATGAGATGAGAAAGCAAATCCAATTATCTCACCAGTGAGAAGAAGGACATCACCCTGGCCGCAGATGGGGTTGGACGAAGATGCAGAAAAATGGGCGAGCCGCAAAACTTTGATCGAGATGGTGCTAGTTTGGCGGCTTGGAGATCTCTGATGGGTGCAGATCTCTTTGATGGAAGTGTTTTCTGGGGATGAAATGAAGGGTGATGGGCTTGAAGAGTCGTAGATCTCTGATGGGCGTTGTGGAGAGTGTAGCAGATTACGGGAAAGGCAGATTGAGAGATAGAGAGAAGGGGCTGAGGAATAGAGATCTCGAAAGGGTCGATCGCAGAGGAGAAGGGGCCAAAGCGCAGAGAGATGAAGGTGAAGGAGAGCTCGATAGTGTTGATCGCAGAAGAGAATGGGCTAAAGGCGAAGGAGAGCTCGAGATGGTCGATCACAAAGGAGAAGGGGATGCATTTATGTCTGGGCGATTAGGTAGGCGAAACATGAGGGAGAGGAAAGGGAAATCGAAAAAGGCCCTTAACTTTTCACTTGAGCGCCACACTTGCTAGTGGTACGCCTTAACTTATGCAACCCTAAGCTGCCTATATATATAGGGATTTGCTCCTATGAGAGCATCTCTCACCATGAGAGGTAGGGCACGTGCGGAAGATGCTCCTATGAGAGTATCTCTCACCTTACTATGAGAATTAGGGTGGGGCCCCTCACATTTAAGTTGTTGGCATTGAATATGGATGTGAGAGCTATCTCTCATAGGACCATCTCCCTGGGGGGATATTCATGTACATCCATCTTTCACCATATTATGGTGAGGGACAACATAGTAGGGTTGACTTTATAATACATCCGAACCATCCACACACATGAGACCCCTTTAAGTATATTAGACCCATTAAATTCTCACTTATCCAAATGGATTGGATAATTGGATCGAGCATAAAATTTCCTTTTTTAATATAAAGTTGTTTAATTTATGGGCTACGAATGAAGGGGTTAGAGGCATGTGATTGATCCCAAATTTGATATATGGGCTCATCCAAGATATCTCTTTCCATCCCCCACAAGTCCCATAATCAGTGGGTTCCTAGGTGGGCCCTATTAAGTTTGTCTCTCACCAAATGGCGAGGGAAGGATGCACTAGAATATCCCCATATATATGAGCAAGGCTCTCCTAAGCTCGAGCTTTGGATAGGATTTCGTAAGCTCATGCTTGTGGGGCCCACCTTTGGTCCATCTGAATGGACCAAACATATGACCCCTCTGAATTGCACATGTCCACTAACTTTTGGTCAGATCCGAATTTATTGGACCGTTGGATTGACTATGTATCGATCCGAATAGACTATTGGCCGTTAAACTTTTGGGCCCATATGGAGATGATATAAATTACGGTTGGGGCTGATTCTTTGCAGAGATAAGGATTCCAGGGAGTCCTTGGAATCCTCTCATCCCCATGTGGGTCCCCACGTGGGCCCTACAACACACTTGAGCTTACCTTATCTTAGGCTTGAGCTTAGGGGGGGATGCTCCTATGAGAGTTACCCAATGTGAGAGTAACGAGGCCCTCATATTTAGGCTGTTGGCATTGGATATGGATGCGAGGGCCCCCACCCTTTCTCTCACAGTACTGTGAGAGTAATGCTTTTATGAGAGTTACTCATCATGGTACTATGAGAGTAAAGGGGGCCCTCATATTTAGGCTGTTGGCATTAGATATGGATGTAAGGGCCCCCACCCTTACTCTCACAGTACCGTGAGAGTTATTCTCATAAGAGCTATATATATATATGAGATATGCTCCCATGAGAGCATCTCTCACCTTACTATGAGAGATAAGGTAGGGGTCCTCACATACATATCCAATACCAACAGTTTAATTGTGAGGGCCCCCACCTTGATATATATATATATATACATATATGTATATATATCAAGGGGTCCTTATTTGTATACGGTTTGGATGAGTTGTTAGGTGGGCCCAGCAATAGTTCTCTCGGAATAGGTGGCCCCACCAATAGTTCTCACGATAGCATGGTGAGTACTAGTTCTTACTTGAATATTTTAATATGTATGCCAAACTTTCAGTCCAAAATCTTCAATAAAGATCCTATTATATCCAAATGTATCAGTATCCGACTTTTGGTTATTTGTTCTTTTTTCTTTTTTGCTGAGTTGGCCCAGTGACCAGAAGAGGTGATTGGAAACTACCGTGTCAGGGATGCAAGGGCTATGGGAGTGGGAGTCTATCATTCCCTGGTTATTTGTTCTTTATAGCTGACATTTTGACTATAAATTGTAGTCTTCCACTACATTATGTTCAAACATATCGTATATATTAATTTTGTCTTTTGCCAAATTATTTCTGTTTTTAAACAACGGTAATGAGATATGTCATACACATTCCTTTCATATATCATGGCTCCAAGGGAGATTCCTTTCTCATGTCTTTTTTTTTTTTTTTTTATCCTCTTTCCATTATCGTCTCATGCTGTATGAATAAATGATATCGAGTCTTCCTTTTTTGCCTTGTAATAAAAGTCCCATTCTAGAATGCTTCTCTTCCTATGGTTGGGAGTAAGGTGGGCCAGGATGGGATTGTGATAGTGGGAGAGGTTGTCAATATATATATACTGGGGCGGCACCGTCTGGGAGAATTTTTACAGGCGGCTGAAATTCTCAGTGGAAACTATGGTGGGCTCCACACAGCGTTGAAGATGTCTTCATCTGTTGATAAAAGGGTTCTCTCTCTCTTTCTCTGACTTTCATTGACTTTGGCCAGTTAACTTTGCTTAGAAGTTATCAAGTCCTTGGGTGCGACTTGAGCCAGCCAAACATGGACTCCATGGCCCGGTTCGCATGAAAAAACAATTCGAATGGGCTTTCTCAGTTTTAGGCCTAGGCTAAGGTTCGAGCCTCACACTATCTATATAGATTTTGCATCACAGGAATGAGGGCGCATATAACTAGGTTCGCACCTCACTCTTTCCTGTTTGGTAACTTTATTTGCAGAGTGAAGTAAGGTAAAGTCTCAAAACAAGAGGGAATTAAATACGAGAGGGTCTAATTATAATGTGATTGGCATTTTATCTTTAGTGGCTTGGTAATGAATCTCTTTTATAATTTATTTGAAAAGAAGATGATTTTTTGTCATTTAATGGCCGGAAAATGTTGTTTTTTACTTTCTTTTTTAAAAAAGAATTTTTTTTTTTGTACTTCTGATATGGCCCTTCAACTTTTCATGTCTCTTAAATGGAGATTTCACCTCACTTCACTTTAATAGTGAAGCTACAAAACAGGCCAGGGTGCGTTTGGTAACGTCGAATATACGGCTGCACAAACATACCCTAAATTAGAGTCGTGATCAATGTTATATTTTCCATTCATTGTTTTTATATTTCCGTGGACTTATTTATGTTGTGGTTGATTGAATTGGTGTATGTCAGTCATAGCCTTCCGCTGCGCCTGACAGAAGCTTGGTGTATAGCTAAATTGTGGAGTTCACCTAGAAACATGATTATGGTAGACCAAGATGGAAAGATTACAAGGCCCATGAATCCCCATAAATTTGGTCATGTTGTGGCTACAATTAAGGAATTTATCTCTCCATTAACTTCTGAACTCTCTTGAAGCCTATGAACAAGGGATGAGTAGGTTGCAGAGTCAAGTTTAGAGTGGGACTTTCAGTTAAAAAAAATGCAATATATCTTCATGCTCTGGTTTTGGGTGAATTAGGATTATAGAGAGGATGAACAGACACGTCATTAAAATTAGTTCAACCATGCTTCATCGGAAGAATGTCCATCCTCAATATTGGACAGAAGGGCCATGGTGCAGATATCTCGCACTGGTTTGTCTGGAAGAAAACCTATGGGGCCCCACCAATCAAGGATCAAATAAATAGTGTATTACTGTAATCCCTTGATTTGTGGGCCTCAAGTTTAATGGTGTCGAAAGGCGCGCTTTTACTTTATTTTTATCGAAGGGTCTAATCCATTCTGATAGGTATAAGTCAAATGAGATCCATGATGTATACGGAGCGGGGATCGTCAATAGGATCAAATTGATTATACTGGACCCGTGGGTGGGCCAACTGCTCTCTCACACAATAGGGGTCATGCGAGACATGCTTATAGGAGCACCAGCCTTGGCAGGGTCTGTGTGCACCGTGACACACATTACACCATATTAGAGGCTCAAGGGCTAGAGGCCTTCAGATGAGTAAAGTGTTTGGTCGTGTCGTTTACATTTTAGTGTCAAAGTCAATGTGTAAGAACATAGGAAGAGAGCAACGAATCTGGTCGGATATTAATTTACACCGACCCAAACTCAATCCGACTGGCATGTACTTTGCCCTAGGCTCGACCTGAATTTGTGACGGGTTCTATGGTTTGTGATACCAAACATGCTCCATCATAGCTACGGGTCAGGTCAGGTTTGTTAATTGATAATTTTTATTTATTTATTTTAGAATATAAAAAGATATTTTGCAGAGTATAAGAATTGAAGCTGCCACTTATGAGAGTTTCACTGCCTATTACCATATGTGTCAATATCGAGTCATATATGTTAGATTGTATGTCCTCAATCTAGTGGATGATATAAATAATTTTATTTATTATCTAAATTGATATATTTTTCCATGCATTTAATCATGAGATGAATATGATTCTTTTAATTGTTGCACATATTTGATAAAAAAAATTGACATGTTTGTTCATAAGATGAATAGGAGCCCTTAAGTATAATAGATGTAATCCATGTGCGTGGATAGGCATGTCAATTGGGTCAGCCCGGCCCGCTAGTCAACAGGCCGTGATGTGGGTCGTGCTGGGCCGAGGCACCTGGGCTCGTTGGCCTGTTTGGCCCGGCCCGCCTGGCACGTGGGCTGGCCCTTGCGGCCTGCCATTATCGGCCCGCTTTGCCCGCCCAAAAATGACTATTTTTTAAAAAGAAGTTATCCACTTTGCCCCCCCCAAACAGCATTAAATGGTCATATAAGGGGTATTTTGTATCATTTTTAATTTTACAAAGTCTATAAATACTCTAACCCTCCCATTCTTCTCAATGGAGTAGGTCGAGTTTGACCGAACCACTTAAATAGTACGACAAGACCATCAAATATATTGGATTGAAAGTTTGAAGACAACTTACCAATCCTACGCCCTAAGCATTTTGTCCATATAGTTTTGAACCGTTCTTGTGAATTTAAACAACTAGGGTCAAATATAAACTCCACCAACCTTAATACGAGAAAAATTAGACAACATCTAAAAATGAAATGGGTGCATTAAATGCTTTTTTAATGATTTAAAAATAAAATTTGAAATTGATTTTAAACAATTTGTATTCCTTTGAACCAACTAAAAGTCTTAAAGGGCTCGAATTTCGGAATTAACTATTTAATGCAACTTTTCATGTATTGGTTAATCTAATAGTGTACATTAATCGGTTGAAACTTGGAATGCTAACTATTCAATGGAAAGTGTGCAATTGTATCAATAAAAAGTAGGCCACATATAAGTGAAAATCATCTTGATGAAAAGTATCATGCTTCACATGTGATCAGTTCTCTTACAAATTTAGATAAATTCAGATAAGATAGGATTTGTAAATATGATAATAAATATGGGTTTTTATCGGAAAATACACTTTATGTGGTCAGTATACCGAATAGTGAACATCGGGCCCGTTTCTTTACTAGAATTCCTGACTGGAATAGTGGTTGGGGGTTTTAGAGACATGATGTCACACATGATGTGACATCATGTCCCCTTGCATTTTCAAACCCCTTGTTTTTTTTCAAGAATTTATGAATTCCAGCACATGATAAGTCTCAATTGGCCTTGAGTAATTCTTGGAATTCCACCTTCTTTGCATTTTGGTGGAATTCCAAAATGCTCATGCTCTTAAGAGGATTTAGAAATTCCACCTTGCTTGGGAATTCAAGAATTTCCCAGACAATAATTCATGGAATTCTAGTAAATGAACAGGCAAGCAAACATGCACCTAATAGGGAATCCGTATAGGATTCTTAATCTTTTTATCAATTTTTTTGGTGGTTGAATTTGACCTTCGGTTTTAGCGTTGAAGATCGAATTCAACGCTGAGATAGAAAGTGACCTTAATACATTTTAGTTCTCTGCGTCGAATTCGACCTTATAAGAAACACTCAAAGGTCGCATTCGACCAAAAATGTACATGAATTCGACCTGCACTGGTGGCTGCAAGGAACTGTAGTTGCGAGTTTCAGATGAGCATATACAAGAGGAAAAACAAGTTAGAAAGATTGAAGTCGATTAGTTCATCACCAGAGAAGACCAACTCTATACAATTCCCCGAAGCAACATACCAACAATTACAAACGTTGCAGTGCAGATCCTTGTGGGAACCTAAATCATTTGTTTGACGAAATGTCAATATAAGGAACATGAAGCTCTTGCCCTATTCAAGGTTGGGTTAGAAAATCGAAATTGAAGTTTTTTACCAATTGCTTTTTTCGGTGATGAAACTTTTAAAATCCTCAAATATTATTTTCTCTCCGTGTGTGTGTGTGTGTGTGTGTGTGTGAAAGCTTCTAAAGACTGACTGATTAGAACGAACACAAGCAGTCATGAACTGTTTTCACCGTTTCTTTTCTGTAATCACAAAGCCCATCCTTTCTTCCCCGTCTTCTTCTTCTTCCATTGCTTCTGCTGATAGCACCTCATCATCAAACTCAAAGCCCTTCATCTTCAAATACCTGATAGACAAGTGCAATTTCTCATAAACCCAAGCCGATTCATCTTCCACTCGCCTCTCCCACATCAAACACTCCCAAAAACTAGACTTTGTCCTTTCCCTCCTCCAACACTCTGGATACCCACATCCAAAACGCCATTCACTCCACAAACCAAATCCTCCTTGCCAACCCCCAAAAAACCCTAAAACCAAAGCTCGTTCTTTTACAACAACAACTGGGTCTCTATGAATCCGATCTAGGCCAGTTCGTTTCCAACAACTCCACCTGCCTGACCACGAGCCTGGAAAGGAAACTGCTCCCCTGCATCCAAACCCTCAAGAAAATCCTACCCAACAGCACCCAACTCTACCTTGTACATTTCGATGCCACCTTTGGGTGTTTCTTACAAGGTCGAATTCGACGCAGAGAACTAAAATGTAGTAAGGCCACTTTTTATCTCAGGGTCGAACTCGACCTCCAGCGCTGAAATTGACAGTCGAATTCAACCACAAAAAAAAAAAGGAATCCTGTATGGATTTCCTATTAGGTGTATGTTTGCCTAATGTTCATTGTTCGATGTACTGACCGCATAAAGTGTATTTTCCGGTAAAAACCTCTAATAAATATCCAGATAGCGTTTATTATTTTTTTATACTGATAATTAACTTGATAACGGAAATAACCTAGGTCGAGTTGAAACTTGGGGATATCCCATAAATAGTATTGATGTTTGTCTTAATGATTGTGAATTTAATAGGTGGGGGTCTATCATAGTGTTTTACACATTTTACATAATTCACAATTTATAAGAGTCAAATCCATACAAAAAAAATAAAAGAAATCAAACTCTACCCTTTCTCCCTCAGCAGCATGCATGGTGGCACATCAATTATATGAAAAGTTTCCCTCTCTTCTTCAGTTATACATTGTTAGTGTGGATTTGTCTTTATTCAATAATGTTGTTATTTTTTATAAATTATAATAACTTATTATTTTTATTAATAAATTACGTATATTATATATTCATTTAGGTTTAATTTTATTGCATAATGATTATCATAAAAATAAAAGCTTGACCACAATGCTTAAAGTACAACACATAAGTACGAAAAAATAATAATTACAGTATCTATAGTATGAAAATCTAGTTACTTTTATAAATACCTCATGGCTAAAGTCTAACAACTTTAGGTTCTCATCCTCATCTAAAGTGGTTAGGTTTTCATCCTAATTTAACTAGTAGTTTAATACTCTAAAGTGGTTAGGTTCTCATCCTCATCTAACTAGTTTTAATATTATTTGGATAAATACTTGTATACAATGGTTAGTCGGTTCAGTGGTTATGTTTACCTCACAAATCCCAATGGTCGTGAGATCGAGTTCACCTTGCTAGGTGAACTATGGTCGTGAGAGCAAGGTGAACTAGAGGTAAACATAACCACAGGACCGACTAACTATTGTATAAAGTATTTATCCAAACAATATTAAAACTAGTTAGATAAGGATGAAAACCTAACCACTTTAGAGTATTAAACTACTAGTTATATTAGGATGAAAACCTAACCACTTTAGATGAGGATGAGAACCTAAAGTAGTTAGACTTTAGCCATAAGGTATTTATAAAAGTAACTAGATTTTCATACTATAGATATAATTATTATTTTTTCGTACTTATGTGTTGTACTTTAAGTGTAAGATCCGGGTCCCATTTATAATTTATAATTATATTTTTATTAAAATATTACTATTATTTTAATTAAATGTATTTTAGTTATTTAAGTGGGTAGGATTAAATGGGGCACACGATAGATTAGAGGTGTGGATTGGTGAGTTGGATTAGTGGGTAGATGACTTGACCCGCAGTTTGACCCGACCCAATTACTTAAGCCCAATACTCTCTTAACCTAATCCCTCTTATTACGAACGCACATCCTTATCTCTCCCTCTGCAACTATTCTCGTTCCCTATTTATCTTCTTCCTCTTTCAACTTCCCAAGCCACTGCAACTTAAGGATCCAACCATCGGAATCAAGATCTGAAGATACCATCATTCTTGGTTCGACCTTCTTATCTCAGGTAACCCTCTCCTCAAATCATTAGGATTAGATTTATATTCTTGGGTTATCTCCTTTTTCTTTCCAATGGTAGATTTAGATAGGAGTACCATAGATCTGCTCATCTGGGCATTTCTTTCCCATCTCTTATGTCAGATTGGCGATAGGATTATGATCGAGCGCCCCGGTTATCTCGGATTAGGTATTGGTTAGGATCTGTTGCTTTTTCTTCAAACCGAGATGAAAGGCAAGTACTTAATCATAATTTGTAGATTTAATATTTTTGTTCCTCTTTGATTTGTGTGATGATGCATGTAGAAGCCCTTCGATGCCTTATTACGATGTTTAATGTTTTAATGATATAAATCTGAGATTGGAGATCAAGGCATGGATTTTCTTATTTTTAGTGTTATTGTCTACCAGACCTGTCACAAGTATTCAAACCGTGAGGCCCAGTGGGCCAAAGCGGACAATATAATGCATGCGTGTAGGGTGGGGCGTTACAAGTGGTATCAGAGCCGACTCTCAACTAGTTCGAGTGTGGGTCCCCTGCCGTGATCTGGTGCAAGTGGGCGGGTTTCCATGTGGGCGGGCCAAGAGGGCTGGCAGGCTACAGGGGCTGGCAGGCTACTGCACAGGGATGTGCAGCCCTAAGGGGGTGGAATGTGACGCCCTGGAGTCCCACATCGACTATAGAGAGGAAGGTGATTGGGATTATATGTAAATCTCACACCCTTACCTTGCATGAGTGGTCAAGCTTTTATTTTTATGATAATCATTATGCAATAAAATTAAACCCAAATGAATATATAATATACATAATTGATTAATAAAAATAATAAGTTATTATAATTTATAAAATAATAACAACATTATTGAATAAAGACAAATCCACACTAACAATGTAGAACTGATGAAGAGGGGGAAACTTTTCATGTAATTGATATCCTACCATGCATACCTGCCGAGGGAGAAAGGGTAGAGTTTGATTTTATTTTTTTTGTATGGCTTCGACTTTTATAAATCGTGAATTATGTAAAAGGTGTAAAACACTACGATAGACTCCACCTATTAAATTCACAATCATTAAGGCAAACATCAATAGTATTTATGGAATATCCCCAAGTTTCAACTCAACCTAGGTTATTTCCACTATCAAGTTGATTATCAGTAAAAAAAATAAAAATAAATCCTATCTGGATATTTATTATCATATTTATGGATCCTATCTGATCTAAATTTATCTAAATTTGTAAGAGAACTGATCACATGTGAAGCATGAGACTTTTCATCAAGATGATTTTCACTTATATGTAGCCTACTTTTTATTGAAACAATTGCACACTTTCCATTGACTAGTTAGCATTCCAAGTTTCAACTGATTAATGTACACTATTAGCTAGATTAACTAATACATGAAAAGTTGCATTAAATAGTTAATTCTGAAATTGGAGCCCCTTTAAGACTTTTAGTTGGTTCAAAGGAATGCAAATTGTTTAAAATCAATTTCAAATTTCATTTTTAAAGTTTTTAAATCAGTAAAAAAGCATTTAATGTACCCATTTCATTTTCAGATGTAGTCTAATTTTTCTTGTATTAAGTTTGGTGGAGTTTATATTTGACCAGAGTTGTTTAAATTCACAAGAACGGTTCAAAACTTAATGAACAAAATGCTTAGGGCGTGGGATTGGTAAGTTGCCTTCAAACTTTCAATCCAATATATTTGATGGTCTTGTCGTACTATTTAAGTGGTTCGGTCAAACTCGACTTACTCCACTGAGAATAATGGGAGGGTTAGAGTATTTATAAACTTTGTAAAATTGATAAGGATAAAAAATACCCCTTATATGACTATTTAATGCTATTGGGGGGGG
Organism: Litsea cubeba; assembly: GCA_012931725.1. Classification (NCBI taxonomy): domain Eukaryota; kingdom Viridiplantae; phylum Streptophyta; class Magnoliopsida; order Laurales; family Lauraceae; genus Litsea; species Litsea cubeba. Next base: position 42,987,170 of record CM022948.1, on the reverse strand, counting down.
GGGGGGGGGGGGGTAAAATGGTTAATTTTTTTTTTTTAAAATAGCCTTTTTTGGGCGCGCCAGGTGGGCCGTGCCTAGCGGGCCAAACCTGTCAGGCCGCAGGGGCCAGCCCACTTGCCAGGCGGGCCAACGAGCCAGGCGCCTCAGCCCAGAACGGCCCACGTCACGGGCCATGCCCTGTGGGCCGTGCCGGGCCACAGCCTGTTGACTGGGTTCGGCCAGGCCCGGCCCGACCCATTTGACATGCCTACAAGGACCCATCTCCAAGCATCAAAGAGGCCCGCCTGGCTCTCCGGCCTGGCCCGCTCCAGCCCGGCCCATGCCGTGCCGTGCCAGGGTTTTTCCCTGGTGGGCCGGGCCGACGTGGCACGGGCGGGCCGAGATTGGGGCGGACCGTGTCGGGCCTGGCATGCCTATGTGTGGATGAGATTCACATGCTGGAGACTTAGGTCACAATTCTTATACTTGAAACGTTTCACAATCCGTGATGAGAATAAGCACCTCTTTTGAAAGATTGTAGCATTGCGGTTACGAATGGTGTGATTTGTCTCGACCATCAAAGTAGAAGACTTTGGGTTGTCATGCTAGTACATTGGATGTACAGAAGGACCATGAGTAACACCTTATATAAAACTTTATCTTTAATTAAGGAATGCTCTTATAATTTCCAAGCAATAGGCTCTTAATCCCGAGGGAGTATTGGACTCAAGTTTCTGATGTATATTTACTTTAACTTACCAATGAGTGAGCCCAACTGTAGGTCAACAACTCGGTATCTGTGGTGGATGGTAGTGGAATTGTGGGAACGTATATTTTTAAGATAGAATCTATCATCTTTAAGAGAAACATCCCCTTATTCTGATTAATGGAATTTATCGTTAGTAAGTATGCACCCGTTCTGATTAAGAGTTAATGAGATGATATCGATGATTGAAGTGATGAATTGGGTCATAAGGATAATAAGAGGCGGGTCCACATTGGTTAGACAATTTATATTATTTTCCAATGGATCCTTGGATATAATTGATGGAGGGGCTTATTTGCGGAAATTGAAAAGTTTAGGTTATTCTTGTAAAATTCATAGGACTAGAGTACAATTGCATTTATATAATGGTATTATATGCAATTAACTGTTGATCAGGAATTTACATGAGATGTGGGGTCTAGATGCATCAGTTGGAGCTAGATCTAAGGAATCCCAGGTGGTCCCCATGCTAGCCTTAACTGAGAGAAAGAAAAGCGTGGGATATATAAGAGCTCCACTAGGGCCGGACGTATTGGACGTTTTCTTGGGTCCCTCCTCCCTCCTCTTCTCTCCTCTTGATCTCTAGTACGTTTGGGTGCCTTGAGGAACAAGTTCTCAATTGTGATCTCACCATCCCTTTGAGAAGATCTCTCTCTCTCTCTCTCTCTCTCTCTCTCTCTCTCTTCTGGGTTTTAGCGTGGAAGACTGCGAGGTGTAGGGTTTTAGCGTGGAAGACTGCGAGGTGTAAAAGATCACAGCTGCAGAGAGATTTGTAGAGATTAAAGATCAAATACTCGATCGGAGCACAACAGAGCTCCTCAGGTATAGATCTACACCAATTTATTACTAGATATAGTTTTTTTTATGTTTAGATCTATTCTTTTAACAATAGATATGTGATCTTAACACACTAAGATAAGGGTTTTAGATCTTGGGATTGGTTCCATGTAGATTTGGATGTTAAGATCCATGTGTTAAGAGGATCAAAATTTTAGAAATCTTACCAGGAAGGTCCATCTACTTCCAACAACATATACATTGAAGACAAATAGGGAGGGGTGGGTTAGGCACAGGCAAAACCCTCACCCACCCTGTACCCGATTTGGCTCAGGAAAAGTTTACCTCATCCAAACCCAACCAATATACTACTACTAAATCCGCCCTAGCAGGAGCTAGCAGGTCGGGTCAGGTCCCATTTATACCCAAACCACTGCCAACCCTAGTCCGATCCATGTTTCTTGGCTATTGGCTATGATTAGCAAAGGTGTAGAGATGTTTTTAGATCCAGCATGTAAACAGAATGTATCGATGGACATAATATATGATGAGCATCATATTCCACACCAATGCCCTTGCCCACACTTGCTGACCAGTAACAGAGAGAACCGTGGATAAAATGTACACGACTAGACTATCCTAACCCATTTGTTGGGCTTGGACAGTTCAACCTGGACTCAATTTTAAAGTTAAAAGGTTCAAATAGAACCTTGCATCAGCCTATTAGGTTAATGAGTAATTGGAAAAATGAGTCAGGCAAGTCCGCCCCGGGTTGTAATTATGATATCAAGTCCGACCAAAATTGAATTCCTTGTCAGTTAAAATTTTTACTTAGATGCAGTTCAAAAATTAAAAGGTCAACCATAACCGTGACTTATCAGGATGGGTTGCTACGTTGGGGTTGCACCCCTGGGTCTGTCAAAATGCCTGGCTGGGCTGGTTTCAGCTCCTCTGAGGGTATCTCAATGGTGTTTGACCCAATAGGACTAATTCGTTGCAATGCACGTGTGTTGATAAAAAGTGCTACAAAAGAGATACAGTACCAAAAATAACAAACCAAAACAGAAATACCATACGCAATTTTGTGGAGAATGCTGCATAGGCAAAAATCGACAAAGATCAGCGGCAGCAGCTCGTGGCTGAGGCATGTCTGGCGACGCTTTCTTTAGGGCAAGTTCTGCTCCTCTGGGATAAACCAAATGCGAACAGGATCTCTGTAGGAACTGTCCCCAGGATACAACGGCCTTAACAAACGGTCTTATTTGGTTGCACACCAAGTCTAGATCAGGCTCCAGGAAACACAGAATGCTCGCAGCGAGAAAAGGGAAAGAGGGAAGAAACAAAGTATTTTTCTATCTTGATTTTAGAACCCATCCCAACTTTTTATAATACAAAATAGTGTCGTTGGGCCTTTAAACTAGCAATAAACCCACAACGTTAAGCACCATTAAAAAATATTAAAATTCATTTTGAATTTGAACATTTGAAACTGTACAATAAAGCAGCCATTTATTAAAATAATTTAAAATAAATCATTTTATTTAATTAAACCCCCCAGGGCACGATAATCACATAGGATGCGTGTCACGAACACGCGCCCTATTAAATGTTTTCTGGACCAAGCACCCTGGGTCAAGCCTGACTTACATGCGGGCATAGGGCTAGTGATGAAAGGCTCAAAAGTCTTTAAAGTGTATAGAAATGAAAATGCTTATAAAGCCTTCAAAAGAGTTGGAATTGACCAATGTGAGATCCCAAGTATATGCATAAAGCCTTCACAGCCCACCACTTATGAAAACAAAAGGACAAAACATCTTTTCACAAAAGAAAAAAACTTATTGTATTTTCTTAAACATTAAAAAACTAACAATTCCCCATCTGTTTCAAAATATTCAATGAGCATCTCACTAGTAAGAGGTGACAGAGCTTGAACCTCACTGTCATGGTATAATTTCAAACATTTAGGCATTGGAGTGAACAAAGACTTGAATGTCAACTCTTTATATTAGTTGAGAATTATGTCAAGATTTATTCTTCGAGTCACTAGGTCAGCACTTTAGGCCTTGCGCTTAATCTCGGATTTCATGATTGCTCTAGGGAGTATACCCAAATTCTCATAGGAAGCGGCTGCACTTCCACATTCATATAGGTGAGTCTATCAGGAGTGCTCTTTTAGCTATGCACCCTACCATATAGGCTATAGATCTCATTAAGGACTGAATCCAACCTCATTCGTTATAGGTTATGTACTAACAAGTAATCTCATACAATAGGGATGAGTACAGAGAAGAAATACTTCATATGTCAGTACTTTACATCAACGGAATAACTTTTTTCCTATTGAACCTAGTTCTCGAGATCTTCGGTCATTAGGTTGGGCTCTCGTTATTGATGATTTATGGGCTTAAGACCCATCCCTTTGGTTGTTTCCTTTATTTTTCTCTAGAAAGGCCTTTTGTCAAAGGATCTGCTAAATTGTCCTTTGATCTCACATAATTAATTGCAATCACTCCTCCACCGAGTAATTGTCTTACATAACTATGTTGAAAACTTACTTATCTAGACTTTCCATTGTATGTGACATTGTCTGCATTTATAATTGTTGGATTGTTATCACAATGAATAATAATATAAGGAATTGGTTTAGTCCGCAAAGGAATATCAAATAATGAATTTCTAATCCATTCAGCTTTTGTTGCAGTGGCTCCTAGAGCCAATTATTCTGAATCCTTAGTGGATTGTGTAATGGTAGTTTGTTTTTTGGATTCCCAAGATATTGAAGCACCTCCCAAGCCTGAGTTCCAATTAGCATCGCTGTAACATTCAACTACAGCTGGATAACTAGAATAACGCAATGCATAGTCTATAGTATGCTTTAAATATTTAAATACTATGGATACGGCATTCCAATGTTCAGTACCAGGATTACTAGTGTATCAACTTAATTTGCTCATAGCATAAGTTATATCAGGGTGAGTACAGTTCATAGCATACATTAAACCACCGATGACTCTGGCATAATAATCAAGTTGTGTTACACTATCACCATTATTTTTTACTAATATAATACTTAGATCAAAAGGAGTGGACACTAGTTTATAACTAAAGTGATCAAAAAGTTTTGACACCTTTTCAATTTTATGTGATCCAGACAATTTAATTCCAGTGTCATCTCTAATAGTTTTGATTCCCAGTATTACACTAGTTTCTCCCAAGTCTTTCATATCAAAATTATTGGAGAGAAGTAACTTTGTTTCTTTAACACAATCCAAGTTACTCCCAAAGATCAATAAATCATCAACATATAAGCATAATATTGTTGTAGAATCATCATTATATTTATAGTAAATACATTTTTCAACCTTAATTATTTATTTTGAAGCCATTAGAAAGAATAGTCTCATCAAACTTCATATGCCACTGTTTTGGTGCTTGTTTTAGTCCATATAAGGACTTTAACAACTTACACTCCTTATGCTCCTCTTCTTTTATTACATAACCTTCTGGTTGATTCATATAAACCTCCTCCACTACATTCCATTTAGAAAAGTAGTTTTGACATCCATCGTCGGAAGTTGGATCTGTCAAAACTACCCAACCGAACTAAGTCCTGATGTATAAACTTAACAGTAGAGGTAGCCATGGAGTTCGTCCTAAAATTGTTGACAGATGTAGAAGTAAAATTAACAAACCAAAACAACAATACCGATTTGCAATTTTGTGGAGAATGTTGTATAGGTGAAAATTACGGAGATCAGCGGCAAAGTGATTGGACCAATTCTATATCAGAATATGGGCTCCCTAGGCCAGGTCAGGCTGGATTCGCACCCTCCTTCGAGCGATAATCATGCAGACGCGCCCGGTTAAGCGTTTTCCGGAAAGAGCACCCCGGGTCAAGTTTGACTCGCGTGCGCGCATAGGGCTAGTGGTAAAAGGCTCAAAAGTTCTTAAAGTGTATAGAAATGAAAATGCTTATAAAGCCTTCTCAAGAGTTGGAATTGAGCAATGTGGGATCCCAAGTTTATGCATAAAGCCTTCACAGCCCACCACCTACGAAAACAAAAGGACAAAAGGACAAAACATCTTTTCACAAAAGACAAAAACCTATTGAATTTTTAATTTTTTTTAAATGCTAAAAAAACTAACAACGTGCACTAGGTAAATCCATGTGGATCATTTTATTATCTTTTTCTGTTAAAAGGTTTCAATTAGGGATATAAATGGGTCCCTGATTTTCCGATTATCCGAAGGTTCCAACCCATTAAAAACTGGGTTTGGGTCCTTATTTAGGCACCGCTAAGTAAATGGGTCTGAGTCCTTTTTTTGGACCCGTGACCCAAACGGGTCCGGTTCCACATTGGTTCAGACCTGTGGACCCGGGACCCGACACATCACCTCAATTTTCGAGAATATCTCCTTAAAATCAGATGTTTTCCCATATCATTATCTACCTAGACGCGGAACCGGACCCAAATCCACCCCATATATGGTTCTGGTTTCAGGTACGGCTACACCTTCTCCTTAACGGTTCCGGGTGCAGAACTAAGAAACTGGCCCCGAGACGGTTCTGGGTCTGGGTCCACCTTTTCCTTAAACCGACCTGTTTACATCCCTAGTTTCAATGAACAAGTAAGCCCAGACAGAGCAAAAACTGCTGACGACACCCCATCCCCAAACCATAACATGAAGAGCCCAAACTCACCGACTTTAGCAAGGTTATGAGCAGTCGTATTAAACTCTCTACGGATGTAGCAAGTTTCAAAAGATTCAAAATGAGGACTCAATACTTGAATATTTGAAATTATAGACTCAGTACGCCAGTCCTCTCCCTTGATGGCGTCGACTACCTCCATTGCATATTTGCATCACAGTAAAGCAAAATACTGGAGATCCCGTGGTCTTTAATTTTCATCTAAAGCAAAGAGGATGGCCTCACTTTTGCTTTTATGGATGAAAGAATTCTTAGGCCTTGATGCAACTTGCAGCACAGATGTTGAATGCAATGGGGGTACTCGTAGATCATGAGAGACCCATTGTGAATTCAATGGGGAACCTTTTTTTTTTTTTTTTTGCTAAAATGAAAATGCATATAAAGAAAGGGAGCAATAGGGTACATTAGACTGTTGGCTTGTGTTGTGCACATGATTTAAAATCGCAGTATCGGTCGCGATATCTGAAAGCCCGGGATACAAACCCGAGAGAGGGGGGGGGGGGGTGGTTGAATAGGGTGAGCTCAGTTTTATGTCCATTAAACCAAATTTTAACTTCTTTAAAACAAATTGGATACAAGTGATGATTATGAAACAAATGAAGTGCGGAAGGTGTAAACAATCAATATAAAGCCTACACCATAATAACGATATATAGTGGTTCTGCCTCAATGCCTACATCCACTACCAGCTTGTGATCCTACACTCCACCGGGTTTTTCACTATCTCAAACTTATGCTTTTCAATAGGATAAGAAATAACATTTACACTATGCTTTCCAAGTCTAAGCAATAACCTCTACAATATGCTTTTCTAAGCTTAACAATAACCTTACAATATGCTTCTCTAGGCTAAGCAATATCCTTTACAAGCCTAAAGTTTTCCTCTCTCAAATGTGTCTAAGATACACTCAAAGAGATACAATTTAAGCTCAATATAATGCCTCTGCAATCGGCTGATATGAAAGTGAAAGAACAACTCAAACATACACTCTATGAATGCAAAGATGTATGATCAATATGTATGTATGATAACTTCAATCAAGTTTTAAAAATGCAGCTCAATGTTGTAAGCCTAAAGCTTTTGAAAGTTTAAATCATAAAAGGATATTAGATTGAAGTAAAATACAAATCACATGTAGTTTCAAATGAACAACTTGATTATGATATGACTAATCAAATGCTCACAAGTTGTATGAAATTTCAAAACTAAAACATATGATGCATGAGTATGTTGGTTCCAAAAGAAATTAGTTTTACTATATGTTTCAAGGTATGGAAAACAACAAGCTAAAGATTCAACTAAGTATGAGAATCATGCTATAGAAGAAGTCAAAATTTTAATCAAGGCATGAAATTATTAAGATATAAAAACTGAAACTAACTTAGAGTGAATCAAAGTGAAGAATCCAAATTAAACAACAAATCAATTAAAAGTGATGTTCAAGTTATGTATTCAACAAATCATAGTAATCATGCAAAAATAGATTTACCAATCCTTTAAACAAAGTATGAAAACATATGATGAGGAAAACAAGATGAGGAAAACAAAGCATACTTAGAGAGATTTAAATTAATGATACCAAGCTTTAGCTTTCCAAATGACCTCTAGCCTCCCTTAGCTCATTCCCCTTTCTTTGGCCTCGATACACTTAGAAATTCCCTTTTTGTTCCTTCATTTCGGGCTTGGAATGAGCTGATATTTATGCCAAAATGTTGCCAACGACTAGTTCCCGGTCGACCTCCAAAAAGGGCCTAGTTGACTGCGCTCCCAACCGTAAAAAATTTACAACTTTAAAAAAAATGGCTAGTTCTCATGAATTATCATCGCGGTCGATCACGGACACTAGCTTGACACCAGATTTTCAAAGTTTTAAAGGGTTTTTCTTTGGAAACTTTTGGGCCATGGCAAACATGCTTGGATTCATGTTTAAAATCAATTCAATGGATTTTTCAAAACATTAACCTATTATGCCTTATATGATTTTGAAAGTCTAAGACCATAGGCGTGCATGATTGAAAATCAAATAAATCAACTTTTCAATATTAATGAATCCAAGTTTAAAATCCAAAACATGCATAAAAATCAATTTTGAAAGTTACAAAACCATGCATGTGAAAATTCAAGATTTTTGGTTTTTCAAAATCAATGTATGTATGAAAATTCAAATGATGTTAAAATGAACATGCATCCATCAAATTGAAACACGCAAAATCCCTAACAATATCGGCCGACCCCAAAAGCCGATACGATATCGGTATCGGTCGCAATTCACGGTCATCGAGGCGTGAGATTTTTTTTACCCCAGATTTTTTTGAAAAATATTCAGAAAACCCAAAATACTAGAAAATATTGGAAAACAATGCTTTTTCCCATCAGTACATACTATAAACCAAAATATCGGTCCCCTAAGTCATTACAACCTGTATCGTTGTTTAATCTGTGATTATGAAATATTTCAAGTTTAATATTTGTGTTTGTCCTTATACTTTATAAATCCATTAATGTAGCCCATATTTGAAATCCAAATCATTGAAAAGAACTATTAACTCTTATATTAGCTTTCTAAAAAAATTCACTCCAATTAAAGCTATGCCCATAATTGAATTGGTCATGTTACGTTATTACAATCATTTATCATTAGCCTATTCATATACACAACTTCATGATCTAGTCATCTACAAAAGTCACAAAACAATCTAGATTTCAAATGGGGCATTTGTTTTAGAGTAGTTTAGATTTTTTAGGTGGGCCGTATTAATAAGGTACAATTAAAAAAGCATAAGGATATCTTAACATTCTTGTAGGCTTTATATTTCATAGTGGGCTCCACCTACACAAAATCCAAACGGCTCAAATTAATTGTCCTCCTACTATTTTGGTTTTGGCCAAATTCCATTTTAATTGGAAATGCAATACTATTAGATTGATCATTTTTTAAAAGAAAAAATTGATCAATCTGACAGTGGACCTATCTCTTATTAGATTGAAACCCTTCCCGAACCCATATAAAAGGACAATCATCTTGAGCGGATTTGATTTTCTATAAGTGGGCCTCACTATGGAGCCCATGGATTGACAAAAACTTTAAGTTATAACTTGTAACTTACAAAAATAAAATAGAAGGAAGAGACTTTTGCCCTAAGTCTCTTATTTTCATCGATACAGAAACTAAAAGGAGGGTGGCATGGGGCGGCAGAGATTGGGGAAGACTTTTGCCATAAGTCTCTCTTTCTTCTTCTTCTTCTTTTCATTTTTTATTTATCCTCTTCAGCCCACTACTGTGTGCAGACTGCAGAGATTGGGGATTAAATGCGTTATAAAAACGGCACTGTATTGGCCAATATGTTGAATATATCGGCCGATATATTGGTTTGGCCGATATACACCGATATTTTGATGGGCGATACCGATATCGATTCCCCATCAAAATATCATACCGGTTCTAGTCGACACCGGTTCTTATCAACCGATACAAACCAGTATTGACTGAGATTTTCAATGATGGTTATGCGTGTGTGCAGTTGAGTTAAACTTCATGACATAAATAAATAAATAAATAACTGCTGACTTGTTGGGCTTATGCATGCCCCAAAATAGGTTCTCAACCATCCAATTTCATGGAAAGCTGAAAGTTCAACTCAACCTTTACCTGTTTCCACTACAATGCAAGACACTAATCCATGTGAAGGATAAGATCGCATGTGTCAAGAAGCCAGAGATCAAGATTTACTAGAAGTTTCTCTCACTCAAGCATTCGCTATTGTCCACAGGCTTAGAGATGAATACCTAATGAGTTAGCAAATTGGGGGATGGAGTACTGGATCTCAATAATAGTTTCCTTCCCTTTTCTTTCATCAATGGTTTTTTAAAACACTTGGCTAATGCAAACAAAAATACAGATGAAGATGAAGATGGTGATTCCTGATCCATGTTTCTCTTCTTTTGTCATCATCTCTCTATATAGTCAAGGGAACTAGCTGTTTGAATGGAGGTAAAGAAGGGTCTCTAATGTCCACTTCCGTTTCCCCATTGAAGAAGAGAAAACGGATGAGTGTTTTGAGTGAGGGGCGTTATGGACTTAATGGCCTGTTTCTTTACTAGAATTCCAAGAATTCCTGTCTGGGGAATTCCTGAATTCCCAGACAAAGTGAAATTCCTGGATACCCCTTTGGCCTTGAGCACCCAAGAATTCCACCAAAATGCATAGGAGGTGGAATTCCTGGATTCCTGAAGGTCAAAAGAGACATTTTATTTGGCTGGAATTTAGAAATGCTAGTAAAGAAACATGAGATTCAGAAATTCAAGGGGACAGCCTATCACATCATGTCCAGGAATTCTTGACAGAAATTCCACTAAAGAAACAAGGCCTAAGTGATGGGCCAATATTTGGATCACGAGTGGGCCCAACCCACTAAGCCTAACATCTTCTACTCGCACCGAATGGACTTTTCTTAAGAAGCACAGATCCACCATAAAAAAAAAGCTCATCCATACAAATAGGACCCGAGTGAGTGGGACCTATTGACTACAAGACCCGCATGGCCACACAGGACTAAATGAATTTCATACCCTTGAGCCACATCTAACCCAATCATGTATGCTTATCCCACTTATCGAGTAATACAATTTTTCAACAAACCAGTTTTAATCTTTTAAAATATTTTATTTACTATTGACACACAAAAAAACTCATTCATTAATGCATCACATCACCCAAAGCAAAATGACTCATTTTTGAAAAATACCATTTTTCTTCTCGCCGCTGGAGCTGACCGGCCACCATTATAAAATCTCAGCGGTCACTCCAAGCAAGACTTCACAAACCACTGCAACGTTCACTGGTCGCTCAGTGCAATAGTGTCAGCGTTGTTTTTTGCTCAGATGATGACCGTTGGACACTACAAGAATACAAACGCTGGCCGCCAATCTTCTTCTCCCTTAGCTGCCAAGCAGTTATCACCCATGATCCCTGGTCAGTTACACTTTCTGATGGCAGCTAAACTTGCAAGAGGAACAGTTGCGGCTCCCATTAATTGCAGTTTTCGAAACTGTCCCACTCCTCCATGATGTCTGACTGTTATGAATTCTCAAAGGCTATAAAAGAAACACTTGGGTAGGTAGAAAAGGCATCCGATCCAGTGCAAAAGAAAGGCCAAAACTCTGCAATTTTCAAGACAGAAAATGTGTGGGGAAAATCCCAAGAGAATCCTGGGCAAGGTGCTCCATCCCGGGCCCCCGCATCAGCAAGCCCATCCCGGCAAGTTCGGCCTCGTGCTCCACGCTTCCTGTGCTCGACTCCCCCCACTTCGGCAATGCACGCCTTAGCAAGACCAGACACTCCACAGGATCCACTTCGGCCAAAGCATCCCACTTCGGCTTAGTGCTCCATCTCGGCTCCGACTTCGGCTGCCCAGCTCGGCTACAGTGTCAACCCCTTCCACTTCGGCAACTGTGCCCTGACCCTACATCTCCGCCAGGTCTCACCCGGCACGACACTGCATCCCGGCCAAGCGCCTCATATCGATGAAAGTACTGAGCACTGACAGCTGTCCTCCCATGGATGCTCAAGCACGCTATGGCCCGTGCGACAAGACAAGGGGATAGCCCGTATCTCCTGACAGATCACCATCCACAGCTCCCAAGGCGCCAGGATATGGCCTAAACGGGACAAGACAGGCTACGACGGGACCGGACAGGCTACGATGAGACCGCGCCTCCCTAGTACCTGACAAAATGGGTTATGAGAAGACAGCCAACTACCCCTTTGCCTCCTCTTCCTCTACATAAACACAGCTACAGCTCCAGAGGAGAGGGGGAACGCCATTACCACCCTGGTATGCCATCTTCTTCCCCCAAAATCTCCTTCCCTCTGCTTAGTTCATACACTAACTTAGGCATCGGAGAGCCTTGCGCCGCCCAGGCCAGGGTCCTCTGACCTACGTTTCTCCTTCCTTTTCTCAGGCTCCAGGCGCAGGCATCGGTGTCCCTAATCTCACTTGGGTAAGTCCTCTAAGGCACCCCCCATCATTGTGGGTCATTATTTTTTGCACCTACAGAAAATATCTCTCTTCTTTCTTCAAGGTGAGAACAAGGCAGCAAGTGTCTATTGGATTGGGTGATATTTTTTGAAAACCCTTCTTTGTTTCCTCTCACTATGGAAGGAGAACAAGGGATTGTCTCTGTTAATTTGAAACAGACATCTCGGTTACTTCATCTTCCTCATAAAAGTGATGAGTCACAAAGATTGGCAAAGGAAACTGCACCGGCAACTTTTTGAAGAAAGTGATCTTCCTCTTTCTCAATTTCATTTTGTAATTTCCTTTGTATTTGATTTTCTAAGCCTGACGAGGGGCTTGTATAAAAATTTGTAAGCAACCTGCACTCATACTCATAGAAGGTGATACAAACAACACCCATGTAAATTAAAGTGGAGATGACTCTGACTCTCCAAAGCACAATCAAATACAAGTGCAAGTCATCTTTACATTTTTCTATAAAATTCAAGAACAAATAAAAGCATTCCCCTTCTGTTTTTTGATGAAACATTTACATAATTTAATTTTCGAAAAAGTTTGTACAAAACCAGAAAAACACTCGATAGAGCTGCGACGGATAAAAAGAGCAAGCGTATAAATTAAAATGAGTAGTACCGTGAGATCTTTCTCACACCAATACGAAGTTCAATGTCATCTTGATTGCTTTCCAGCATGGTAGCTGGTAGGTCCCCATATAATCGAGTCCATGGTCATTCCGCAGCTAAAGTAGCCAACACTATGACGTATCCTCCATTGAGGGTGCAAGATTTTAGGGGTCCACAAGGGACACACCATTTCACGAGCCACCTACGGGCCTCACACTCGCACAACGTCAGGGACTTGGGATACATCCTTTCACTCATAGGTCTCTGGTCTTTAAAAAACACAAAAGGTTAAAGCCATGTGCCACAGTGGATATGCGAACGAATCACTTCAAGATCTAGATGTGCGATGGTGAGATATTAATATTATTGATGATCGTATATCAAGGCACTATCTGTAGGTGCAGAAAATTATGACCCACGATAAGAGGGTGCCTTATAGGACTTATCCGAGAAGATGATGGTGTCTGGAATGTCTGGATGCCGTCCGAGAGCCTGAAAAGGAGTAGCAAACGGTCAGAGGACCCTGGCCTGGGCGGCGCAAGGCTCTCCGATGCCAAAGTCAGTGTATGAACTGGAACAATGGAAGGAGAGGAGGAAGAGAGACAGAGTAACGACTCTGGTATGGAAAAATGGCGTACCTTAGATGGTGGCATGGGTCTCTATTTATAGAGTGTGGAACGTATCTTTGGAAGATATTGTGGTGTGGGTCCCACGATTTGACTTAGAAGTCATGATCAGCCCACATTGCATTAATTGTGGTCCAATCCAGCCCACTAGGCATTAAATGCCCGTCGGGTCAGCCCACATCGCATTTAATGCACATCTTGTTGGGCCAGATCCTGTTGGGCGCCTTTGGCGGTAGGAGTACCAGCGGATCTGCCCTCGGGCCCTGCCCTGATGTGGCTTCAGCCGCTGGATGGGATTCTGTCAGGGATCTGGCGAAGATCGTGGGCGGCTAGATGTCGCGTCTGTCCCACCAGCGCGTGTCCCTATCCCTCCACGTGCCTGACGACGTGGGGGGATGAAGGGTACGCGTAAATGTTCTCTCTTGCTTCGGCTTCTGTCTTGGCTCCCTTAGCCGAGATGGAGCTTTCTGCCGAGGGTGGTACCCGTGGTGGTGCCCCTTGCCGAGATGACGCCCGAGGTGGGCCAGTTCGGCGCTAAGGGCCCGGAGCTGTGCGACTTCGGCCGGACCTCCTGTCCTGGTAGCCGGGACGAGCCTGGCGTCACGTGGATGACGCGAGGATGGCACGTGAGAATGCTTAACCTGATCTGATGGCTGTGATTAACTTAATCCTGTGGTTCGGGAAATCTCCCCACACAATTGCCCCCTAGGTTTTGACCTCTGAAGTGTGCTAGCCTTTAGGGGTTGAAAGCTAGAAGAATCCATCTGGGGACACTGTGATCATTACTTGGTGTCGCTTCAACTCTCTAAAGCAATAAATGCCCTGCCCTGTCCGCCTTTGGAACCGAGCTGACGGCTACACGCGTAGTTTCCGCGCCGACTGCGTTGTCCCATTGATTGACGGGCTGTCTCATTGATTGACGGGCACGGGCTTTGAAGTGTCTCTTCGAATTCGGAGGCGGTACCCAAATGAGGGTTTCCCCTTCTATAAATAAGGCCGTCTCCTTCTTCTTCTTGCTTCTGATTCTTTTCGCCTTCGCCTCTGCTCTTACTTTCAGTCTCTGCTCCGATTTCTGAGATCCGTTCGAGGCTTCCGATCTCCGTTCTGGTTCCTGAGCCCTGTTTGAGGACGACGACCGTAGAACGCGCTTGGATCTGCCTCTGATCTGCCTCTTTGCCCTCGTAAGTCGCTCTGTTCTTTCGTCTGGTTTTCTTGGGGGTCTTTCGATTTCTAGGGCTTTTCTTCGTAGTCACCCCTTCTAGACATGGGCACCCCTAGATTCAGGGTAGATTCTGATGAGGGCTTGGCCGAGTTTAGGGCTGCCTTCAAAATTCCGGAGAGGGTCCTCCTGAAACCGGCAGACCTTGCTGACGCTGCCCTGTATCGCTGCTACGGCGGCTGGATGCCATTCCCTCTGATCTCTGTGATCGAGGGTGGGGTCAGGTTTCCACTGCACCCCTTGCTTAGGGCTTGCCTTAGCCTTTGGTCCCTCGCCCCGGGCCAGCTGATGCCCAATGGCTACAAGGTCATCATGGGCACGGCGAAGCTGAACGAGATCTTGGGGACCAACCTGGGTCCTCACGATATCGAGGACACTTATGATATCTGCAAGGCTGGGGAGGGAAGATACTATCTCCGTGTGAAGCCGCAGCGAAGGGGCTTCGTCCTAGCCTTGGAGGATTCAAGTAAGAACGCCGAGGAGGATTTCTTCTGCGTCTCGGGGGACTGGGAGTTCGGCCCAGGCGAAGATAGGAGGCTGTCGGTCCCACGTCGCCCTGGGGAAGTCCCAAGTAATCATCGCTGCTTTTCTCCTTTTACTGTTTTGCTTATCTTACTGGTGCCGAACTGACATTTTTCTTTGCCTGTCGAGCAGAGGCGGGCGCAAGGCGACGCCGAGCTGCTAGCGAAGGCTGGAGGAGGAATACCGAAGACATCAACAAGGTCGAACGGTACAAGGGGCACGAAACCAGGTCGGCCTGGAAACTGCTTGGGTATACGCCGAGGTACCGCGGCCACTACCACAGGACCGGAGTTCCTGGGGCGGACGAGACACACCCTGACCGTCAGACCGTATCGGTTGCGGTGTTTAGCGGGATCCCCTTGACCGATCCTGTCGCTGACCGGACTGCGTCTGGATCCGAGGCGTCCACTTCCGATCCGGGGCTGCCGACTTGTCGCAGATAGTGGAAGCCTATACCTCAGACCGAGAGGAGGACATGGGAGGAAGCTCGAGGGAGGCCGCTGTCAGGGACCTGGCTGCCAAGGTTTAGGCAGAGGTCAGCGTCTTCTGGGACTCCGTCGCCTACCAGTACTCATGCTGCTTCGGGCCCGGTGGGCGTGGGCGCTCCCTCTGTTCCTGCTCCTGGGAGAGCCCGGCAACGCTCGCCGGACCGCTCGAAGGAGGGGTCCCCGCTCAGGAAGAAGTCCAAAGCGGGGGAGAAGAGCTCAAGGGCCGATCTGCAGTCGGGCAAAGCCCCTGGGGCCAAAGCTCCAGCCGAGAAGGGAGGCGAGACGAGCGCGCCGAAGGAAAAGAGGGCGCCGGCCGAGAAGGGTGCGCTGGTCAGCAAGTCGGCTGTCGGTCCAGCGCGCGAGCCTCTCATCTCGGCGGGACAAGGGTCCGGATCGGCTTCCGGGACCCGAACTGCCCCAGCACCGTGGAAGCCGAGGATGGAAACCTCTACCGGTGAACCCTTGAGCGTTGAAGACCGGCTGCTGGGAAATGCCGAGGTGATTGGGGCTCTCGCCAAGGCCTGTGCTCTGCCAAGAGATATGGAGACGCACGACAGGTACGAGGATGACAGCCTGATGGTCTCGTCGATCCAGGACAGTATTCGGGTAAGTGTTTGCAACGCCTCTCCTCATTCTTCAAGCACCTTGGTCGAATCCTGACTCTCTGTTTCTTTTTGCAGATCGTGCAGAGGCTCCTAACTGTGGTGGGAAGGAGGGATAGGAGCGCTGCAAGAATGACCCGCTTGGAGTCCGAGCGGGAGAAGTTGAAGAAGGAGCTGGATGAGCAGCGGAAGGGATTCGAGGAGCTCAAGGTAGCCAGTGCTGGAGAATCTGCCCGGCTGGCGTCGGCTCTGGCTGAGGTCGCCGAACTCTCGTCTCGGGCCGACCACATGAAAAGCGAGCTCTGGGCGAGGAACAAGAAGGCCGCCGAATTGGAGTCCGAGCTGGCCAGGTTGAAGGCTGAGTCCACTGCTGAGGGGACGAGGCTGCGTGCTGAAACGGCGAGGTTGAAGGCCGCGAACGCCGAGCTTGAGAAGGAGGCCCAGTCCGCCTTCCAGGATGGGGTAGATCGAGCCACCGAGCTGTACGAGAAGCAGGTGGAGGAGATCACCGCCATCCTGTTTGAGGAGGGATGCCTGGCCGCACTGAGGCGTGCGGGGGTTCCTGAAGACCACCCCGTCTATCAGGACCTGCCGAAGTATACAGACCTGGATCCCGAGCCGAGCTCCATACCCACAACTGACAGTGCCCCGGTCGAAGCCCCTGCGGTTGTCGACGCTCCAGCTGCCCCAGTCTTAAGCGATGCCCCGGTCGCCAGCGAGGCTTTAGCCGTGCCCCAGGGTGAGATTTCTGCTCCTGGTTCGGCTGAGGGTGCCAGCTGAAGCCCCGTCTGCCAGCGACGCTCCAAGCGAGGTCCCTGTCTTGGCCGAAGCTTCTGGCCCCTTGGAGACGGTGATTGACCTGGTCGAGTCGCCGAGACCGGAGTAGCTCCACCTTGTGGTTCTTTTTGTAATACTTTTACTTTTGCTTTCAGCCTTGTAATCCTTTCCATTGTTAATGAAAAGACTTCTTTACTTGCATATTTTTCTCTTTGCATCTGCTTCCTTTTTTACCTCTGGACGTGGATTGAATGGTATTGAATGCCTTTGCGGTGTGGCGTGGCCCTTGAGGTAGAAAGAGTCAAATTGTCAGTACTGACACCCCGTATTCTCGAGACCATAAACAGCAACAAACGAGGTGGCGCAGCTGACGAGGGAATCGGACGGATGTCTCCACGTGGCGCCATAGGGATCGCCGGTCAACAGCCGTGCATCCCCAGTACGCGTGGGAGACTTCGCCCTCATAACTTTCTTCGGAGACCGAGTCCTCCTCCTTCCTATAAATAGGGGTGAAAAGCTCGCCATGGGAGAAGGAATGAACATGGCAGTAGAAATCATGCCTGGGAGGTGTCCGAAACTTCTTGATCCGGGGGGAAACCCTGCGCCGTTGGACGGCTATCCCCGAGGGGGGAAGGCTGTCGTGGTCTGCGCGCTCTCTGAAGGAAATCCCCGTGGACCACGCGCTCTCTGAACGCGGGTCCACGGCCATTCGTCCCTCGCCAGGCAGAGTGAGGATGCGCTGCAGGGGGACGGTGGCGCCTTCTCGTCCGACACGGCCCTGTGCGCCCGTCGTACGGCAGGCGGGATTGGGCCTCGCTGGTCCGGGAGGCTTCTTCAAGCTCTGCCGCTCCCACTGCCACCGAGGGTGTGGCAGAGCCCAGCGGGGTCCAGGGTTCGCTCAGAACCTCCAGGAGCCTTCTGCCTGAAGAGTCAGTGACGCCTGAAGAGTCAAGTGAAGATCAGAGTCCTTCTGTCGCTTTATTTTCTGCTTCATTTTCTGTTTTCAGAGGACTGCGATCCTCCTTTCTGTATTCTTCTTTCTGTTCTGTAGTTCTTGTAACAAAGCAGTTCATAATAAATGAAAAGGAATTTTTTGATTATCCGAACATTGTCCAATGCCTTTGAATTCCTTCTCTTTCTGTGTATCGTCCTGGAATGCTTGCATTGTGTTTGAACGCTGGCATCATTCCATTGGTCATGGCTGTTAAAGCGTGAGCTCGGCAATGACCTTTGAGGGGTGTGAAAACCCAGATATTAGGAATCCGGCTGAGTCTGGACTCGAAGCCTTCTCCATAGCCCAAGGCTAGGAGCTTTAGGAATCGACCGAGTCTGGACTCGAGGTCTCTTCCAGGGCGGAGGGCCCAATCTCGGCTGAGTAAGGACTCGAAGCCTTCTCCATAGCCCAAGGCTAGGAGCTTTAGGAATCGACCGAGTCTGGACTCGAGGTCTCTTCCAGGGCGGAGGGCCCAATCTCGGCTGAGTAAGGACTCGAAGCCTTCTCCATAGCCCAAGGCTAGGAGCTTTAGGAATCGACCGAGTCTGGACTCGAGGTCTTCTTCCAGGGCGGAGGGCCCGATCTCGGCTGAGTAAGGACTCGAAGCCTTCTCCATAGCCCAAGGCTAGGAGCTTTAGGAATCGACCGAGTCTGGACTCGAGGTCTTCTTCCAGGGCGGAGGGCCCGATCTCGGCTGAGTAAGGACTCGAAGCCTTCTCCATAGCCCAAGGCTAGGAGCTTTAGGAATCGACCGAGTCTGGACTCGAGGTCTTCTTCCAGGGCGGAGGGCCCGATCTCGGCTGAGTAAGGACTCGAAGCCTTCTCCATAGCCCAAGGCTAGGAGCTTTAGGAATCGACCGAGTCTGGACTCGAGGTCTTCTTCCAGGGCGGAGGGCCCGATCTCGGCTGAGTAAGGACTCGAAGCCTTCTCCATAGCCCAAGGCTAGGAGCTTTAGGAATCGACCGAGTCTGGACTCGAGGTCTCTTCCAGGGCGGAGGGCCCAATTCGTCGAAATCAGTCAGAGAGATGACAAGTTGATGACAAGGTGAAAGCTGTTTTCATTGATTGAGATTCATTACATCCTTAGAAATAGAATTTCTTCAAGTGGGATGCATTCCACGGTCTCGGCAATGGCTTGCCATCCAAGCCTTCGAGCTTGTAGGCTGACTTTCCTGCCTGTGAAACTACTCTGAACGGGCCGTGCCAGTTCGGGGCTAGCTTCCCCTCATTTGGTTCTCTGTCAGCTGGCAGGGTCTTCTTTAAAACGAGCTCTCCCGTGGTGAACCTTCTTTCCTTGACATTTTGATTGTATGCCCTGGCTAACCGCTGCTGATAGTCGGTTAGTCTCAGGGCTGCAGCTTCTCGTCGTTCGTCCGCTAGCTCCAGCTCCATTGCCAGGTTCGTCTCATTTCGGCCTTGGTCGACCAGCTCTGTCCTTAGGGTAGGAAGGCCGATTTCCAGGGGAATGACTGCCTCCATACCGTAGGCCAGAGAGAATGGTGTTGCCGAAGTGGACCTCCTTGGAGTTGTTCGATAGGCCCACAGCACGCTCGGGAGCTCTTCTGTCCATCTGCCCTTTGCCTTGTCCAGTCGCTTCTTCAGGCCGTCCAGGATCACTTTGTTGGAGATTTCTGCCTGGCCATTACTCTGTGGATATGCCGGGGTGGAGTAATGGTTTCTGATGCCATGCTCTTGGCAGAAATCTCTGAAGGATTTGGAATCGAACTGAGTCCCGTTATCTGAAATCAGGGTCCGGGGGATGCCGAACCTCGTGAGGATGTTTTTCCAGACGAAGTTCCTGGAGTCCCTGTCCGTGATGGAAGACAACGGTTCAGCCTCTATCCACTTGGTGAAGTAGTCCGTAGCCACTATCAACCATTTTTTGTTCCCTGGGGCTCGGTGAAGGGGCCCCACAATGTCCAGGCCCCATTGAGCGAAGGGCCATGGACTGGAGAGGGGGCTCAGATCCTGCGCTGGCTGATGGAGGGAGTGGGAGAACTTCTGGCATTTCTCGCATTTTCTGGCGTAGACCTGGGCGTCCTTCTGCATGTAGGGCCACCAGTAACCCTGGCTGATTGCCCTGTAGGCCAATGAGCGGCCTCCTATATGGCTGCCGCAGATTCCTTCATGGATCTCGTACAGGAAGTCGTCCACCTTGGACGGGTGGACGCATTGGAGGTACGGGCCTGTGAAGGACTTCCTGTAGAGTTTGCCTTCTGGAGAGAGCCAAAAGCGGGCTGCCTTGAGCCTGATCTTGTGTGCCTCAGTCTTGTCCTCGGGGAGCTGGTCATCCTTCAGGTAGGCAATGATTGGATCCATCCAGCTGGGGCCGAGGTCAGCACAGAGGACAAGCCGAGATGACTGGAGTTCTAGACTTGACCTTGATACTGACCCGACCTCGATGGTTCTCTTCTTTCCTGCTTCAACAGCGGAGGCCAGGTTTGCAAGCGCATCTGCGTGCGTGTTGGTATCTCGGGAGATTTGCCTGACCTCGGCTTTCTGGAATTGGGAGAGTAGCTTTTTTGCCAGGGCTAAGTAGGCCGCCATCCTGTCGTCCCTGGCCTGGTAGTCTCCAGCAAGCTGGCTAGTTACCAGTTGAGAATCGCTGAAGATTTCCAGGTGCTGGGCTCCGAGGACTCGGGCGCTGTTCAACCCTGCGATCAGTGCTTCGTACTCTGCCTCATTGTTCGTCGCTTTGAAGTCGAGGGTGAAGGCCTGCTCTATGACCAGTCCCTCTGGCGATTGGAGAACTATGCCGGCGCCAGCTCTCTTGGAGGTGGACGACCCGTCGACGAAGATCCTCCATGCCGAGGTGGAAGACTGCTGGACTTCTGTTTCTGCTGGCTCTTGCCCTGTGCCCCCCAGTGCCGTGCCGAGCTCGGTCTGAGCCTGGTTGGGGCAGGCGAATTCGACTATGAAGTCTGCCAGAATCTGGGCTTTGATTGCAGTTCGGGGACGGTACTGTATGTCATACTGCCGCAATTCAACTGCCCACTTTGATATGCGCCCTGAAAAGTCAGCTTTTTTGAACAAGGAACGGAGTGGGTGCTCCGTGATCACCACAATAGTGTGGGATTGAAAATAATGGGAGAGCTTGCGGGAGGCGGTGACAAGAGCCAACGCAAGCTTCTCCAACAGAAGGTACCTGGTCTCGGCATCGAGCAGGGTCTTGCTCGTGTAATAGATCGGCTTTTGAACTCCCTCGTCCTCCCTGATGAGGACGGAGCTCACTGCGTGATCCGAGACCGCTAGGTACAAATACAGAATCTCCCCCCGAGTCGGGGTGGAGAGTAATGGGGGTGACATCAAATAAGTTTTGAGTGCGGCCAATGCCTGGTCGCACTCGGGGGTCCATTGGAACTTCAGATTTTTCCTCAAAAGCTGGAAAAAAGGCCTGCACTTATCTGATGAGCGGCTGATGAAGCGATTGAGTGCGGCGGCCATTCCCGTAAGCTTTTGAACTTCCTTTGTGGTGGAGGGACTCTGGATGTCCTGGATGGCAGTGATCTGGTCTGGATCGGCCTCTATCCCCCTCCGCGTCACCAAGCTGCCGAGAAACTTGCCAGAGGCTACGCCGAAGGCGCACTTGGAAGCGTTGAGCTTAAGCTTGTAGGCGCGAAGGATGTCGAAGACTTGGCCGAGATCCACCAGGTGGTCGCTGGAGCGCACAGATTTTGACGACCATGTCGTCGATATACACCTCCACCGTTTGGCCGAGCTGGGCCTGGAACATCTTCGTGACGAGGCGCTGATAGATCTTCAGCCCGAAGGGCATTACTTTATAGCAGTAAGTGCCGCGGGGGTGATGAATGATGTTTTCTCCTCGTCGGGCCCATAGAGAGGGATCTGATGATAGCCTCGGTAGGCGTCGAGGAAGCTCATTCGGTCATGAACAGCGGTGGCGTCAATCAGTTGGTCGATCTTCGGGAGGGGGAAACTGTCCTTAGGGCAAGCCCTGTTCAGGTCGGTGAAGTCTACGCACACCCTCCACTTTCCAGTTTTCTTCTTGACGACCACCGTGTTGGCCAGCCATACCGGGTACTGGACTTCCCGGATGGCCCCTGCTTTTAGCAGGTTGTCGACTTCTTCCACGACCGCATCTGTCTGCTGCAGCCCGGTTCTGCGGGGCTTCTGCACTACTGGCTTGTGGTCAGGGTCGACGTTGAGCTTGTGGCACATGACCTCAGGGTCGACCCCGGGCATCTCACTTGGGTTCCAAGCGAAGACGTCCACATTCTGCATCAAGAACCGAGAGAGTTCGGCCCTTTCTTCGTCCGACAGCTGGGTGCCGATCAGGAAGAAACGGTCTGGGTCTGCCGGGTCTAGCCTGACCTCGGCTAGGTCCTCGATGCTCTTCTTCTCAGGGTCCCTACCGATCTCATCGAGGCCCTTTTCGAATTCGGCCAGGTTAACGCGCTCTGGCTCCTTTACTGCTGGAACTGCGGCTAACACGCACTGCCTGGCCTGCTGCTGGTCTCCCTTCACTGTGACTACCTCCAGCTTGCCTTCTTCGTTCTCGTGGACGAATTTCAGCTTTTGGTGGAAGGAAGAAGGAACTGCCTCTAGCTTGTGGAGCCACGTCCTACCCAGAATGACATTGTAGGGGGAAGGGGCATCCACAACCAGAAAGTCGGCTGTCACGGAGGCTCCGCCAACTTGGGTTTCCAAGGTGATTCTACCCTTGGGGTAGACTGGTGTCGCGGACAACCCTAGTAGAGGTGCACGAACCTCCGTGAGGTCTGCTTCGGAGAGTTTCATCCGTTTGAAGCAGTCGTAGTAGAGGACCTCGGAGGAACTGCCGGAGTCGACGAGGATCCTCTTCACGGTGAAGTCTCTCAACTTCATGGTGAGGAGCAGGGGGTCGTTGTGAGGGACCTGGACTTCCTCTAGATCTCGGTCCGAGAACGAGATGGCTGGTTTGTCGCGGCGGGCTTTCTTGGATGCCGGGGCGAGGTCCGCTTTCATCACTTCTTTCTCGTGCGAAGCCCGCCTGGCTTCGGCACGGGTCTGAGAGCTTCCCCGGGACGAGGAAGCGGGAGCTGAGGACGCCAGATGGATCACGTTGATGATCTTCTCTGAGTCCTCGCTGTCTGGAGCTTGGGCTGCGTTCTGGTGAACCCGGCCCTCGCTGCCACCGGCATCGCCGGCCTTGACGAACTCTTGGAGGTGGCCCTGTTCGGCCAGCTTCTCTAGATACCCCTGTAAATTCCTGCATTCTCCAGTCCTGTGCCCGTTGCCCTTATGGAAGGCGCAGTAGAGCTTGCTCCGGGAGCCTTCTGTGGGTTCACTCTTCAGGGGCGGAGGGTACTTGAAGAACGGCTCGGACTTGATCTTGGCCAGGATGCGGTAGATCGGCTCCTTGAAGACGACGTTGACGCTCTGGCTGGCGCTGGAGGGAGGTCTGGGCTTCCAATTGCCCCCAGACCTGGACGACGAAGGCTTCGTCGAACTGGAGGCCCAGTCCCGCTTGGACTCCTGCTTCTGGGAGGGCCTCCCGCCTCTTTGCCGAGGCTGGCTATTCTTCTGTTCGGGCTCTGGATGCCCGTCCCGATCCTTAGCTCGGATCTCATCTTCTTCCCGGGCGATGAAGCGCTTCACCCGGGACATTAACTCTGACATGGACTCTGGGGTGTCCCCGGCCAAGTCCTTCCGCAAGTCGCTGCCGGGGATCAGGGCATGCTGGAAGGCGTAGACGGATATCCCCTCCCTTGCGCCCTCGATCTGGCTGTAGATTGCCCAGAATCGGTGGGTGAACTTGGCAAGAGTTTCACCCTGCTTCATTCTTAGGGCGATAAGGTCCCCTTCCTTCTTGGGGACGACGGTGTATGCTTGGAACTTCTTCAGGAAGGAGAGCTGGAGCTCCTTCCAACTGGGAATCGACTGCTCTGGGAGAGAGCAAAACCACTTCAGGGGGAGGTCACCCAAACTGGAGGAGAAGATCTTACAGTTTAGGTGGCCCTCATTTCCCCAGATAGACATCTTCTGGGAGAAGTGTCGGAGGTGTGCAGATGGATCTGACAGTCCGTCGTAGGGGACGAACCGCGGGACGGAGAACTTCCTGGGCAAGGGGGTGCGCTCGATTTCCTTCGTGAAGGGAGAGCCCCCAAGATCAGTGTGACCGCAGAGCTGCTTCTGGTCCCGCATGTCCAGGTTGTGCTGGAGAGCCCGCCTGACGCGCTTGTCGAACCACTCCTGCTCGTCGTCCTCCTCTGGAGTCTGAACTCTGGACTTTCGTTTGGGGCGGCTCGGACTGTGATGGCTATGAGTTCGGCCATCGCGACTATGGTGACTCCGGCCGTTGCTCGAGCCTTCGTCACGAATCTGGCTCCGTTTCTGATCCAGATGATGTCTGAGGTCCTCACGAGGAGGCTGGGCTGCCTTGCTGGGAGCGCCCTTCTTTTTCCCTTGGGGCTCAGAGACCTCCCTCAAGGAGGCAGTTTGCACTGCCTTCAGCTGCTGCTGGAGCTTGCGAATCATCCGCTCTTGCTTCCGGAGTTGCTTCTGGAGGAGGGCAGCCTCGGGAGCCTCTCCGGGGGGTTGAGCGTGGCGCGTTTCTCCCACGGCCACGGCTTTGTCCTTCCGAGGACGCTGATGCTGACGCTCATCGCGTCCGGGTGGCGGGACCTCGTCCGCTGAGAGTGAGGTCTCGACTCCCTCCTGGAAAGGGATCTCGACAAAGAGTTGGGAGCCCAGGCGGCCCTCGCCTGCAGTCGTCCCTTGCACCGCGCGGGATTGCCCCTGAGGAGGGACTTCCGCTGGAGTCGTGTCTTGCACCGCGCGGGATTGCCCCTGAGGAGGGACTTCCGTTGGCGGTGGTGGCAGCGCGAGCGCTGCTCCTGAAGATTCTACGCCCTTCTTAGCTTTCGGAGGCATGGCTTCTGAAAGGATGAGGTTAGGAAGATTGGGAAGGTTTTGAGGGGTTTGGATGGCTGGGATATTTCTTTCCCACAGACGGCGCCAATTGTAGGTGCAGAAAATGATGACCCACAATAAGAGGGTGCCTTATAGGACTTATCCGAGAAGATGATGGTGTCTGGAATGTCTGGATGCCGTCCGAGAGCCTGAAAAGGAGTAGCAAACGGTCAGAGGACCCTGGCCTGGGCGGCGCAAGGCTCTCCGATGCCAAAGTCAGTGTATGAACTGGAACAATGGAAGGAGAGGAGGAAGAGAGACAGAGTAACGACTCTGGTATGGAAAAATGGCGTACCTTAGATGGTGGCATGGGTCTCTATTTATAGAGTGTGGAACGTATCTTTGGAAGATATTGTGGTGTGGGTCCCACGATTTGACTTAGAAGTCATGATCAGCCCACATTGCATTAATTGTGGTCCAATCCAGCCCACTAGGCATTAAATGCCCGTCGGGTCAGCCCACATCGCATTTAATGCACATCTTGTTGGGCCAGATCCTGTTGGGCGCCTTTGGCGGTAGGAGTACCAGCGGATCTGCCCTCGGGCCCTGCCCTGATGTGGCTTCAGCCGCTGGATGGGATTCTGTCAGGGATCTGGCGAAGATCGTGGGCGGCTGGATGTCGCGTCTGTCCCACCAGCGCGTGTCCCTATCCCTCCACGTGCCTGACGACGTGGGGGGATGAAGGGTACGCGTAAATGTTCTCTCTTGCTTCGGCTTCTGTCTTGGCTCCCTTAGCCGAGATGGAGCTTTCTGCCGAGGTGGTACCCGTGGTGGTGCCCCTTGCCGAGATGACGCCCGAGGTGGGCCAGTTCGGCGCTAAGGGCCCGGAGCTGTGCGACTTCGGCCGGACCTCCTGTCCTGGTAGCCGGGACGAGCCTGGCGTCACGTGGATGACGCGAGGATGGCACGTGAGAATGCTTAACCTGATCTGATGGCTGTGATTAACTTAATCCTGTGGTTCGGGAAATCTCCCCACACACTATCATATTTAGATTTGGATATATCATTAGGGGGCCACACTTGATCATCATCATAGTCACCATCCTGGACAAACTATATTATAGATACTTGACAGGAGTTTCCGGAAGATTTTTTTTTTTTTAGTTTCAATTCCATCTAAAATGTGAAAAAAAATTTCATTATGTCATGAATTATTTCTTCGGCCCATAAAGCACTGTCATGATGATAATAACATGATGGGCCATAACTATATCCAAATCAATATAAACATTTGCCCAGAAAAAAATAATGCATGAAAAAATCCCCATGTCAAAGTACTTATTTAAAACAACTATAGATAAAGAAATAGTTTGACATGTGATTTAAATCATGGGATTATTCTTAACTGATTAGGGTACAGAAACACATGCATGCAGCAAAAAAAAGAAAAGAAAAATTCTTATGGTAAACGGGCTACAATGTGAAATTGGGCTGGATAAAACCAAAGTAGAGCCTAAAGAAAAAGCAACCCAAGCCCACTGTTACATCTTCTTCATGTTACTTTTGCTGCCGGCAGCTGCAAATCTGGCAGCAGCCCTTTACACGAGACGAAGTTTTCACGCCCATTTTGTTTAGAAAAATCAAGTGGGTATGTCGTTTATTTACAAATTCCATAAAATCTAATCATGATTAGGGCCTAACAACGTTATTAGAAGGAAACCACAGGTGCTGAGCAAGATTATGGTTCGGATTTTCCATTTGGGCCCCCAAAAATTGCTGAAAAAAAATAAAAAAACCAAATTACATAATCTCTAAAATTTTCTCAGATTACTTCAAATCTGTGAGGATCTAAGGTCTGACATCGCACGTCTGAAGTAAGCCCTATGCTCCACACACAATTAACGGTTCGGATCAGGCTTTTAGATCTTCTCTATGATTATAAAGAGAAGGGTTAAGGAATACCTCAATCACAATCTTCTCTAAATCGATTCCTTACGTGATTGAAATGGATCAAGGCTCCAATGCCACTGTTGGTGTTAGATTGTTACGGAAGCTTTGGATCGAGTGCAAAGAGTCCACTACAATGCAAGACTCCGATCCATACCAAAGATGAGATTGCATATTTGTCAATACACTACTAGAAAAAAGACTTTTTATATCGGTTACAAAAACTTCCTTATATCGGTTTTTCATAAAACCGATATAATATCTTCGGTCAATATTTTTTATATCGGTTAATAATTTTTTATATCGGTTACATTGTAACCGATATAATAATCGCTATATATCATATCAGTTAACAAAGATTCGATATTAATTGATATATTTTATATCGGTTATTATTAAACCGATATTATATACACTTCTAAAATACACTTATTTATATCGGTTTTAAAAATTTATTAATATCGGTTATTAGTAAAACCGATATTATATACACTACTATAAAAATATAATAATTTATATCGGTTTTAAAAATTAGTAATATCGGTTATTAGTAAAACCGATATAATATCTCCCTTTCATTACTTAATTTTTCACTTTTCACTGCGGGCTCACTACCGTTTCCCACCCTTTATTTCCTTCTTTCCCCCTGTTTTCTCTTCCCTCCCTTTTCTTTCTTTCTCCATCAATCGTGCGTCCATGCTTTGTTTCTTTCTTTTCCTCCTCTCCTCTCATTCCCATCGTCGTCCAGAACCCATCCCTCTCACCGCCGGACGCCTGATCCCCTGCACTGCACCAGGTACAACGCGCACCCCCCTCTCCTCTATCTTTCTTCTCTGTTCATTCTCTCCCTCGTTCCCCATCTGTATGTTTCCTCTCTCCTCCCTCCCTTCCTCCCTTCTCCCCTCGCCTGCGCACCTGCACACCACTCCTCTCTCCCTCGGTCCTCTCTCTCTTTCTCTCCCTCTCTTCTCTTCTTCCTCCCCTAGCTACTCTGTGTATGTGTGTTTTTTTTTTGTTTATCGGTTAGGGTTTTGGTGGTTGTGGAAAGGGTAGGTGTTGATATATATCTTCTGGTTAGGGGGAAAAATATCCCTCTTTGGTTCTGTGGTGCACACGCTCCTCCAGACCGATCTCCACTTCGGCGTACTCTTCTCCGACGCCGGCTCCGCACTACGTCAAAACTGGATATTAGCGACACAAATAAGTCAGAAAAAACCATTGCTTTGGACTGTGGCATTTTTAGACACATGTATTTCCATTAACCACAGCTACTCTCTGTGGTTGTTTTCATCTGAAAAAAATCCAAAATTGTACCACACCATTCCTCTCCCGCCCTCTGCTCTCTTTACGGTTTTAGGGTTTATTTTTGGAAACCTCATTTGCTCTCCAGCCCTCTGTGCTCGTCTCCCCTATGCTCGTCTCCGACTTCGACCCTCTCTCTGCTAGGCCGACGGCTGGTGTGCTCAGGTCCTCATCCCTTTTTCTTATTGTTTTCTAAAACCTCTGGAAACTTCCTCACTTAGTAGAGTCCCGTCTGGATTCTCAGTTTCCTCTTTTGAAGAGGATCGCCGCGGGAGAAAGTAAGACTTTTATCATCTGATTCCTTTCAATTTTAGGTGATTGGGTACTGGAATTTGCTCTTTTATTATCTTCTTTTTTTTATTTTTTTTTGGGTTTTTTTCGGTGGATGATTGATTGATTGGTGTTTAGGGTTTGTTAGTGTTGCATGTTACTCTAGTGTTCTACCTTTTGGGATCATGCTCTTCTATGCCTGTAAGATATTTGATGAAATTTCTCTTCTAGTTTTGGGAATTCTTCAGGGCATTTTAGGCTTCTGTTGTTCTATGCCTGTAGGATGTTTGATGAAATTCCTGGTCTTGTTCCGGGGGTTTCACTCAAGTGCTTGTTTTTCAAAGTGAAATAGTGAAATTCTGAGAATTAGAAGAGCTTGAGAGACAGAAAGGCAATCCATGCCATTTGTATCATTTGAATTCTGCTTTTGAAACGGAAAAGATGGGAGCAGCACACTAACAACACCTTTTAAAAAGTGCCGACAAGATTTTCTTTTTTCAAATTTGCTACTATGAAAACAGGTCTGCACTTGTGGAATTTAAAATTAAGGTGTAAGTAAGGTTTAGAAGTAGTTTACATTGTGACTGTGTTGTGATGAGAATTTTATACAAGAGGTTTTACCCAACCTGCTCGGACCAGAGCTCAAACCAAAAAAAAAAAAAAAACTTGTTTGATCAGTCAGACAAAGTGTGAAATTGTCAACATTAGTAAATGTTGGGGCAAAGGCACTTGTTGGAGTAAGCTAAAATGAAAATAAATCATCTGTGGCTTCGAGCAATTCTCTGTTGCGTTTGAATGTTTGTGTTCTGACGTATTCCTTTATGAGCTTCTTTTTTTTTTCCGCCTCAGAATCAGGATTTCAATCTGAAGAGTTATCGATCGAATGACTGGTTTTCTTTTAAAGGAATGATTTTTCTCTGATATGACTGCTTCTTTTGTGCGTGCGTGTGTCGATTGTTGAGAAAATATGACGGGAAAAAGAAGGGTTTTTGGAGGGTTATGATCGGATAACTTCCGCTTAAGGAGCCCCAACTGCTGATGGACCAACTATACTGATTGGAAGATCCTGACCATCAAAATTTTTTTTTTTATTGTGAATTCTGCTATGATGGATTTGTTGTGTATCGTGATTCATGTATTACTGTTTTGAGTGTTGGTTACGTCAGTAGGATCTGTATTCTGTAGTTTGTCAGAATATACCTAACATTGTGAGAGGAGGAATTATTTGGATGATTGACACGACTTGGGTTTATAAATGACAAATTTTAGGGTTTATCATCTAGTCTAGTCCTTTGGTCTGATGGCTCCTTATATGGATGAATCCTTGTAGCTTATAAGCAATCCGTATCGACTTGAGATGTCATAATCATCAATTGTGTTGAATGAGAGCTTCCCACATTTTTTACAGGATTGAGATTGCTCTATTTGTATTTTTGTTCATTATTAAAACCCTAGGTTCTGTTTGAATTTTGTTTCTTTTAATGATTTTAAAATACTGTCTGAATGTTAAGTCGCAGCATTTTCATGTGTTCTGTCTGCTATGTGGATGCTGATAGTGCGTGAGGTATTATATGTGTGATTTTTGGATCCAAACTCAAGTATAAATATGTTATCTTAATGTCACAGTGATGCTGTCTTTGATATGTGTGGGTCTGCATGAGGCCATGTGTAGGTTGTCTAGGTAGGGTGCATGATTGGGTCTGCAGGTTGTTTATGCATGTGCTGTGGTGTTGAAAAGTAGAGTTTAGTTTGTTGTTTCAGAGTTTTCTTAGGGAATTGTTGGAAGTTGTCAGAATGCATTTAAATGTGATAGGAAATTATGAATGGGATATGAAAAGAATTATTTCCTTAAGTTACACTTGGAGGATGCTTTCCCTCGAAGCAAACCAAACCAATACTCTCTTTAATAGCAACACCTAACTACACTTTTTTCTCAGTCTTCCTTCTTTCCATCCATTCAAAAAAGCCAAAAGAGGCTGAGGTCGTGGTCGAGCTAACCTTGCTGCGACAAAGCCACATAACGGTCTTCCACAATTCCTTTCCTGTTTTCCTTTGATATTCATGGGACTTGCATCGCATACTTATCCTGTTCATCACTTGATGTGACTGCTATTGCCGAACTTCTGTATGTCATCTTCTTAAATTAAAATTATTATACCAGGTGAACCCAGTTTTATACAAAAATCGTCGTCTTAATCCAGTTCTCTGGTATAGAGAATTTCTCAGAATTTTTCCTGTGTTGATGCAACCCATCATTTCAATTCATGCAAGTATTGATTTCTTGAAAACTCTTTTAACTGACCGACGTTTTTCATCTGAAGGTTCTCAATGCGAAACCAGAGAATGTGGAGAGAGAAGCAGAAATTGTAGCACAAAGTGGCCGTCTTGGGGCAGTAACAATTGCTACTAATATGGCAGGTCGTGGAACAGACATCATCCTTGGAGGCAATGCAGAATTCATGGCTAGACTAAAGCTGCGTGAAATACTTATGCCAAGGTAGCACTGCCCCACATAATAACTTTGTGTTGTATCCTATTTAATAGATGCATCTTAGCCTGTGTAAGTTGGTCACAAGACAAGCATGGACATTTGCACTGATCTAAAGTGATTAACTATAGATTATGTATGGATATTCTAGTTCTTAACTGGAATAGATATAGCAATTATATCTACCTAACTAGATATGTTGAAACTTGTACATAGTAAACAAATACTGGTAGAATCAATAGATAAGCTTTGAATATCTGACACGGGTCCCACATTCAATGATTTGTCAGAAGCTTTTGTGACATGGATTTTAGAATGTTGCAGCTCTTGTTGCTGTCACCTTGCCATTGGACATGGGGCTCGTTAGAAAAAAAAAAGCTTTTTAAGTCCAGGAAGCCTAAGAATTATAATCTTCAAACTTTCTAACAGTCACATTATTAATTGTCTGAAGATGACGTGAATGTTACAGAATTGTTAAACCAACTGAAGGGGGTTTTGTATCTGTGAAAAAGCTTCCTCCAAGAAAGACTTGGAAGGTGTGGTTTTATTTTTATTTTTTTATTTTTTTAAAGTTTGTTTTGGTTTTGGCGATGGTTTCAATATTTTGAAATCTCATATCTGATACACGTCTGTGAGACTTTCAGGTGAATGAAAGCTTGTTCCCATGTAATCTCTCAAAAGAAAAGATTGCATTGGCTGATGAAGCAGTGGAGTTGGCAGTCAAAACATGGGGCAAAAGGTCGTTTACTGAGCTTGAGGCAGAAGAGCGACTTTCATATTCATGTGAAAAGGTGAAACTGTTTCTAGATATTGATTTTTTGTTTTAAATTGCATGTATGGATGCACTAGAATGAGTGAAAGTTTAAGCAGAACTCCAATAATTTCTTTCAATATCTTGAATAATTAAGTCAATTATGAAGATTTTAGAACATGTGTTGATTGCTTTCAAATACTTGATTACCACATGTCTGCTCCTAAAGTTTCTTTGTTTGATCTTTGAAAGAATCATGGTGTCATCTCTTCTTGATCCTTCTGATCCACACATCTAAGTTAAAAAAAAAAAAAGTTCAACTAAAGGAACTTTGGAGACTTTCAGTCCACTATAACAGCTCAAACGATTAAGAAATTAGAAAGTGGATTTTTCTTTTTTGAAGAAGCTATTTGAAAGGAAGGAGTACAAGAACCAACCTTCCCTTTTTGTTGTGGTATATTGCCTACCTTTTTTGTGTTCGTCTTTCCCAGTGAGCGAGTATTAACACAAAACATCCTGCTCCGTGCACTGCAGAGAAGGTAGGCCAATACAGTCTTAGAAGTAGTTAGACGTGGCATGTCAGGTTATGAAGAGGTAGAGAACTTGACCTTCCAAGTGATGAGTGGAAAAAAAGTCAAAAAGACCATTCCAGATTGGCAATAGAAGGCTTGAATCATGATGCCGGTAATGATGATGATGATGATGTTATTTAAAGTCTTATATGGGGGTGGTGGTGGTGTGGGGGTGGTAGGTTCATTGTTGGTGGCATTTGCTGATCATAGTATGTGTTTTATTGTAGAAGAAGGTAGTTCATGGGACATGGTTAGTGAAACTGATTTATGGGAAGGATATATTGATGGTGATAATGAATCAGATCAAGATGGTTATGTTCTTGTTGGACAAGAAGATATAGTGGATGGTATTGCATGCTTCATGGCGGCATATCTATTGTCATTAAAACAAAGTAAGGTATGTAATGTTTCCTTTTTCCTCCTCACCTCGAAGCTTTTGTTAGAGTTAGTCTTTCCTTTTCAGAAGAATTAATTGCGTAATCTATTACATTGGTAGTTGATGCCAATAATCACTAGGATGATTTCAGCATTTTGCCTTTGGATGTTTGGCTGTGCATCCACTTGTTAAAAAATTAGATTTCTCAGTGGTAGTGGTGGGTTGTTTTTATAAACAGTTAATCATAGGTTTATATATTGTTGTTTGTTAAAATTTGGTAGATTTTTTTTTTCTGGTTGGAAATGCTAGTCGAATTTTCTTTCATGTCATGTAATGCTCTTACATAATTACATTGGGAGTTGATGCCCATAATCAGTTAATCACTAGGATCATTTCATCATTTTGCCTTCTGATGCATTGGTGGTGCACCCTCTCATTTTGCCTTCTGATGCCTTATATAGATTGCATCTGCTGTGTATGTTTGTTTATATTCTCATCCTAGTTTCAAATGCCAGTGCACCACTGAGTTGCATGAGTCATATATGCTTGGTTAGTACTGGCACTGGTACAACTTGACTTAGGCTTAGACACTTTTTAATCTAGGATTGGCCAGGCTCGATTCCACTTGAACTATCATAAAGCAATTTAAACTTACCGTATGACCTTTAAAACTTCTTTGAATTCCAAAATTTGGAATGCTTGTGGGAGATCAACATTTAAAGAATTTCACAAGCAGAACCAGGTGATCGTAGTTTGGAGGTTTTGAAATTCTTCCAACATGAATTCTACCAATTCTAGCAACCAAAAAACCCCTAATAATGATCATATTGTGGGATCAGATTATTATTAGTTATTCAAACAGGAATTAAAGTAATAGAGTCATTCTCCAATATGCCAAAATCTAATGCCTATAAGTATAACTATATTGTTTCATTTCTTTATCTAATGTATATATCACAAAACTTGTAGCAAGAGATTAGACACTACAAAACACTAATGTGCAGTAGAAAATGTATTAGTTTCTCAAACAGGCAATGTACCTGATATCCCTTGTACTTTATTAGTTCCTTCAATCTATCAACAACAAAAAGGAACCCATCATTGTCGATGTAACAGAGATCACCCGTTTTGAACCACCCTTCAGAATTTATAGCTGTAGCGGTTGCAGCTTCATTGCCAATGTAACCTGCACTCAAATTGCCAACATCCAATGAGCCTTGAGAAAACATAATTACCACTTAAACCAAGTTTCTGTTTGGCAATAGGATGGAGTAACTCTTTGATTCTTGAAATCCCCTGCTTTAATGAAGAGATAAACCAGTGTAGAGGCAAAATGTTTCTCATGTCAAAAATAATTCAAACACAACTCATGTAGCTTTAGGGTCAGTTTGGTAGTAGAATCAAGAGGAATATTGAGACAGGAATTAAGGTTTTTAGCTAAACTGGCCACCAGCCTGTTTTTCTTACTAGCAAGTTTCCCATTTGGTGGGAGAAGAGAACACGAAAAGAAATCAATGAATTATATTGAGGTTTACCAAACTGAATTAGAGACGAACTTTTTGCCACTCCCAAATTCAATTTCTTTGTGAAATTCATCTCCCCATTTGTAAGAAGTCAACATGTAAGCAATTATATTCCATTAATTATGCTACCAAACAAGCCCTCAATTTGCGAAGCCAGCGCTTGGCCAAATAAGGTTTATACTCCATTACAGATGGCAAGGATAAAATGGGGCCTCAAGTTGCTCCAAGGCTCCAAGAAGTAGCAAGAGAGGAAAATATCTTATGAGGGAAGGGTTACATTAACCAGTGTATCAAAAATGGCAGTTTGCCTCAAGCCAATGATCCTAGTTTGCTAGGGGTAGAATGAGAGTCTGGTAATTTTGAATTGCTAAGATAGAACCATCCTTCTTACTTTACAAGCAGAGATGGGTGGGTTTAAGATCAAAGATTCCAAGTAGTTTATATAAGACTCATTACTGCTTTAGAATTATCTTTGTTTCTGAAAAAGACCAGGACCAACTTCCCTTTTTATTGTTTTGTATCTTGTAATGAGAATGTTGTTTTTGAAATAATGACATGGTGTTGGATATAGAAATGAATGAACATAAGTTTTTTTTGGTGCATCTTTCTAGTGTGTTGGGGCATTGAAGTGCTATGGTTAAATGGTGTATGACTGATGACGTAGTGGTGAATGACTTTGTAGTGTGTTGGGGCATTGGGTTGTTTATATGAAGTGTTTATTTTGTCATGTACAGGTACTAGCAGGTTGTAAAAAAAAATTACATGTCACACGTACAGGGGAGACTATGCCGAAATTTCGAGAAAATCTTTCCAGGTACATCCCATGGTTTTTGGAGGCATTATGCATGTAGTTCTCAATACATGATTTTGTCTTTCTTGCTTTAGTTTAACTTAGCTTGTTAAGTTGTACAGTACATGGAAGTGAATGAACTACCTATACTATACTATGCATGTGTATATATGTACATAGAAATTAATTTATTTATATATATATACAAAGGTTTTTGTTGTTTAGATGTTAGTATTTTGAGGTATATTGCAGGTTTTTTTATCGTGGTACAACAGGTTCTTTTGATATTAAAAAATAAATAAATTGTGAAATTATATCGGTTTTTAATGAAACCGATATAACAAACCAATTACATATTTTTTATATCGGTTATTCTTAATCAATTATATCGGTTATAATTTAACCGATATAATAAACCATATGAAACCGATATAACAAACCAATTACATATTTTTTATATCGGTTATTCTTAATCAATTATATCGGTTATTATTAAACCGATATAAAAAACCATATGAAACCGATATAACATATATTAATTATGTCGGTTTGGCTATAAGTTATATCGGTTTTACAATAATTTATGCTATAAATACATATGATATTACATCGCTTTAGGCTTAACCGATATGAAATATTACACTTATTATATCGGTTTCGTTTATCTTTTATATCGGGGGGTACTTATATCGGTTTGAAATTCACTCAAAAACCGATATAATAGGTCTTTTATATCGGTTTTTAGCCGATATAAAAACCCTTTTTTCTAGTAGTGATAGGACATAGGAGATTTACTAGAAATCTCTCCCGCTCAAAACACTTCCTATTGTCCACATAGTTAGAGATGGATATGCCTGATGAGTGAGCTAATGGGTGGATGGACTAAATCTCAATAATAGTTTCATTTCCTTTCCTTTCCTTTCCTCATTGGTTTCTTAGAACACTGGCTAATGCAAACAACAATATGGATGAAGATGAAGATGAAGATGGTTGTGTGGGGAGATTTTCAAAGCTCCAGGATTACGCTAATCACGACCATCAGACGGGACTAAGCATTCTCACGTGCCATCCGCGTGCCATCCACATGGCACCAGACTCATCTCGGCTACCAGGACAGAGGCCCCAGCCGAAGTCAGGCAGGTCCTGGCCGCTAGCGCCTAGCTCGGCTACCCAGGTGCCCACCTCGGCTAAAAGCTTGACCTCGGCCAAAGGAGCCTGGACGAAAGCCGAAGTAAGATAGAGTCCCCACTCGCGCCCTTCGCCCGCCACACCATCAGACAAGTGGAGGAATAGGGGCCCGAGCCAGTGAGACAGATGCGACATCCAGCCGTCCACAATCTTCGCCAGATCACTGACAGGGCGACATCCAGCGGCTGAAGCCAAATCAGGGCAAGGCCCGAGGGTGGATCCGATAGTACCTCTACCGCCAAAGGCGTCCAACATGATCTGGCCCAACATGACGCACATTAAATGCGATGTGGGCTGATCAAACTGGCATTAAATGCAAAGTGGGATGGAATGGACCGCATTTATTAATTTGTGGGCTGATAATGACATCCCTATCAAATCACGGGACCCACGCCAAAATATCATCCAAGATATCGTCTAAGTTCTCTATAAATAGAACCCCATTCCACATCCAAGGTACGCAACCCATACTTGAGAGTCGTTACTCTGCCTCTCTTCTTCCTCTCCTTCCTTCGTTGCAGTTCACTTACTGACTTAGGCATCGGAGAGCCTTGCGCCGCTCAGGCCAGGGTCCTCTGACCGTTTGCTCTTCCCTTTCAGCCTTTCAGGCAGCAGGTCATCTTCTTCATTTGGATAAGTCCTGTAAGGCACCCCGATTATTGTGGGTCATATTTTTCTGCACCTACAATTGGCGCCGTCTGTGGGAAAGTACTATCCCAACCTTCCCAATCTTCTCAACCTTCTCAGAAACGATGCCTTTGAAAGCTAAGAAGGGCGGAGAGTCCCTAAGAGTAAGACTCGAGCGTCCGGGCCCGTCGACGGACGTCCCTCCTCAGGGACGGTCCGGAACGGTGCATAGCGCATCTGCAGGCGAGGAGCGCGTAGGCTCGCGACCCTTCGTCGAGATTCCCTTCTAGGAGGGAGTTGAGACCTCGTGCTCTGATGATGAAGTCGCGCCTCCCCAACGGGACGAGCATCGACATGAGCGCCCTCTCAAAGGCAAAGCTGCGGCAGTGGAGGAGCCACGCCGTATGCAACCCCCTGATGCTGGAGGAGACATGGCAGCTCAAAATGCTCTCCTCCAGGAGCAGGAGCGAATAATCCGCCAGCTCCAGCAGCAGCTGAGAGCGGTTAAAAATGCCTCACTAAGGCAGCCCTCAGAGCCCCAAGGCGAGAAAAGAGCTGTCCAGAGCAAGGTAGTCCAGCCCTCCCGCGAGGATCTGAGAGCCTTTTTGGATCAGAAGCGCATCCATGCCCACGATGAAGGCTCAAGCAACACCCATAGCCATCGTGGCCGCGACGGACGAGCTCATAGCCATCGTAGCCGAGGCCATGCAAAGCGAAAGCCAAGAGCACTGACCCCAGAGAAGGACGATGAGCAGGAGTGGCTTGACAAGCGCATCAAGCTGGCTCTTCAGCATAATCTGGAGATGCGGGACCAGCAAGAAATCTGTGGCCCCACCGATCTGGGGGCCTCTCCCTTCACACGGGACATCGAGAGGACTCCCTTGCCCAAGAAATTCTCAGTCCCGCGGTTCGTCCCCATACGACGGATTATCTGACCCATCCGCTCACCTCCGTCACTTCTCCTAGAAGATGTCCATCTGGGGGCACGAGGGTCATCTCAACTGTAAGATCTTCTCCTCCAGTTTGAGCGACCTCCCTCTGAAGTGGTTCTGTGCTCTACCGGAGAAGTCTATTTCGAGTTGGAGAGAACTCCAGCTCTCCTTCCTGAAAAGTTCCAAGCCTACAGCGTCGTCCCCAAGACCGATGCTGATATCCTCGCCCTGAAGATGAAGCAGGACGAGACCCTCACCCAGTTCGCCCAGCGGTTCTAGGCGATTTACAGCCAAATAGAGGATACCAGAGAAGAGGTGGCGATTTTTGCCTTTCGGAATGCCCTGTTACCAGGGCACGAGCTGCGAAAAGATCTAGTTGGAGACCCCGCTCCCTCCATGCCGGCCTTGATGTCCCGGATAAAGAGCTATGTCGCCCGGGAGGAGGACGAGATTCGGGCTCGGGAGGAAGAAGGCCCGGAACCCAAGGAAAGGAGCAACCAACCCCAGCAAAGTGGTAAGAAGCCATTCCAGAGGCAAGAGCCGAAGCAAGCCTGGGTCTCCAGTTCGGCGAGAGCTACAGCGTCCGGGTCCGGGGGCAGCAGGAGGACCAGACCCATCTCCGACGCCTACCAGGCTGTAAACATCGTCTTCAAGGAGCCGATCCACCAGGTTATGAACAAGATAAAGACCCAGCCATTCTTCAAGTGGCCTCGACCCTTGCCAGGCGATCCCTCCAAGCGTGACCAAACCAGGTTCTGTGCCTACCATAAGGGTAACGGGCACAAGACGGAGGAGTGCAGGACTCTGAAGTATCACCTGGAGAGGCTCGCTAAGGAAAGCCACCTTGCGGAGTTCGTGAAGGTAGGAGATGCTGGCAGCGGCGGCAGCCGAGCTCATCGGAGCGCGACTAAGGATCCAGACAGCGAAGACTCTGAAAAGATCATCAATGTGATCCATCTAGCGCCCTCAGCTCCCTCTCCATTAGCTCGAGACAGCCCTCAGGCTCGTGCCGAAGCCAGGCGGGCCTCGCATGGGAAGGAGGTGATGAGAGCCGACCTCGGGCCAGCTTCCAAGAAAGAGTGCCGCGAGCGACCAGCCATCTCATTCTCAGACAAAGACCTGGAAGGAATCCAGCTTCCTCACAATGACCCTCTGCTCTTGACCATGAAGCTTAAAGACTTCACTATGAAGAGGATCCTCGTCAACTCCAACAGCTCTTCCGAGGTCCTTTACTATGAGTGCTTCAAGAAGATGGGACTCTCAGAAGCTGACCTCACGGAGGTCCGTGCGCCCCTGATAGGGTTCTCTGCCAAACCAGTCTACCCCAAGGGAAGAATCACCCTGGAAACCCAAGTGGGCAGAGCCTCCATGATGGCCGACTTTATGGTGGTGGTCGACGCCCCTTCTCCCTACAATGTTATCTTGGGCAGAACGTGGCTCCACAAGATGGAAGCGGTCCCCTCCTCCCTCCACCAGAAGCTGAAGTTTGTACTCGAAAGCAAAGAAGGCGAGATGGAGGTGGTTACAGTAGAAGGAGATCAGCAGATGGCCAGGCAGTGCATGCTGGCCATGGTCCCCGGAGAAAAGGAGCCAGAGCGCGTCAACCTGGCGGAATTCGAAAAGGGTCTAGATGAGATCGGCCGAGATCCTGACAAGAAAAGTATTGAGGACTTAGCCAAGGTCAGGCTCGACTCAGCAGAGCCTGATAGATTTTTCCTGATCGGCACTCAGCTGCCAGACGAAGAGAGAGCCGAGCTCTCGAGGTTTCTAATGCAGAACATGGATGTCTTCACCTAGACCCCGAGCGAAATGCCTGGGGTCGACCCCGAGGTCATGTGCCACAAGTTGAATGTGGATCCCTGCCACAAGCCAGTGGTGCGGAGAGCCCGAAGGACGGAGTTACAGCAGACAGACGCGGTCGTCGAAGAGGTCGACAAGTTGCTGGAGGCAGGCGCGATCCGGGAAGTCCAGTACCCAGTCTGGCTGGCCAATACAGTGGTGGTTAAGAACAAGACTGGCAAATGGAGGGTGTGTGTGGACTTCACAGATCTCAACAGGGCCTGCCCTAAGGATAATTTCCCCCTTCCGAAGATTGATCAGATGATCGATGCCATCGCTGGCCATGAACGAATGAGCTTCCTTGACGCCTACAGAGGCTACCATGAAATTCCGATGTATGAGCCAGACGAGGAGAAAACCGCGTTCATAACCCCCCGCGGCACTTATTGCTACAAGGTCATGCCCTTTGGGCTAAAGAAC
The DNA here is from genome assembly GCA_012931725.1 of Litsea cubeba. NCBI lineage: Eukaryota > Viridiplantae > Streptophyta > Magnoliopsida > Laurales > Lauraceae > Litsea > Litsea cubeba. The sequence goes on along the minus strand of CM022948.1, from coordinate 42,947,190 downwards.
ACGGGGGCAACGTATCAGCGCCTCGTGACAAAGATGTTCCAGGCTCAACTCGGCAAGACAGTACTGGAAGTCTACATTGATGACATGGTTGTCAAGTCCAAGCACTCCAGTGACCATCTGGTGGATCTGGCCCAAGTCTTCAGCATCCTTCGCGCGTTCAAGCTCAAACTGAATGCTTCCAAGTGCGCCTTCGGCGTAGCTTCTGTCAAGTTCCTCGGAAGCCTGGTAACGCGGAGAGGAATAGAGGCCAACCCGGACCAGATTGCCGCAATCTTGGGTATCCAGAGCCCATCTACTACAAAGGAGGTCTAGAAGCTTACAGGCATGGCTGCAGCACTCAATCGCTTCATCAGCCGATCATCAGATAAGTGCCGGCCTTTATTTCAGCTTATGAGAACAAATTTAAAATTCCAATGGACCCCTGAGTGTGACCAAGCGTTGGCAGCACTCAAAACTTATTTGTCTTCACCACCCTTACTCTCTACCCCAACTCAGGGGGAGATTTTGTATCTATATCTTGCGGTCTCGGATCACGCGGTGAGCTCCGTCCTCATCAGAGAGGATGAAGGAGTCCAAAAGCCAATTTACTATACAAGCAAGATCCTGCTTGATGCCGATACGAGATACCTTTTGCTGGAGAAGCTCGCACTGGCACTCATCAGCGCCTCCCGCAAGCTCTCCCATTATTTCCAATCCCACACCATTGTGGTGATCACGGAGCATCCACTCCGTTCTATATTCAAAAAGGTTGACTTTTCAGGGCGAATCTCAAAATGGGCAGTCGAACTGGGGCAGTATGACATTCAGTACCGTCCCCGGACTGCGATCAAAGCCCAAATCCTGGCAGACTTCATTGTAGAGTTCCTATCGCCGAGCTCGGCTCCGACCCAGCCCGGCACGGAACTGGGGGGCATAGGGTATGAGCCTGAACTTACCGAGGTCGAGCCAGCTCCCGCCTCGGCATGGAAGGTCTTTGTTGACGGTTCGTCCACCTCCAAGAGAGCTGGCACCGGCATAGTCCTCCAATCGCCAGAGGGACTGGTCATAGAGCAAGCTTTCACCTTGGACTTCAAAGCAAAAAACAATGAAGCAGAGTATGAAGCTCTGATAGCAGGGCTGAACAGCGCCCGAATCCTAGGAGCCCAGCAACTGGTGATCTTCAGCAATTTGGAACTAGTAACTAGCCAGCTCGCTGGAGACTACCAGGCCAGGGACGACAGGATGGCGGCCTACTTAGCCCTCGCGAAAAAACTACTCTCTCATTTCCAGACAGCCGATGTCAGGCAGATCTCTAGAGATACCAACACGCACGCTGATGCGCTTGCAAACCTGGCCTCCGCTGTCGAAGCAGGAAAGAAAAGGACTGTCGAGGTTGGATCGATATCAAGATCAAGCCTAGAGCTCCACTCACCTCGGCAAGTCCTTTGTGCTGATCTCGGCCCGAGCTGGATGGATCCGATCATCTCTTACCTGAAGGACGACCAGCTCCCCGAAGACAAGACTGAAGCCCACCGAATCAGGCTCAAGGACGCTCGATTCTGGCTATCTCCCGAAGGCAAACTCTACAGAAAATCCTTCACGGGTCCCTACCTCCAATGCGTCCATCCGAGCAAGGTGGACAACTTTCTGTATGAGATCCATGAAGGAATTTGTGGCAGTCACATCGGAGGTCGATCATTGGCCTACAGGGCTATAAGCCAAGGTTACTGGTGGCCCTACATGCAGAAGGATGCGCAGGTATACGCCAGGAAATGCGAGAAATGCCAGAAGTTCTCCCACTCTCTTATCAACCAGCGCAAGACCTGAGTCCCCTCTCTAGTCCATGGCCCTTTGCTCAATGGGGGCTGGACATTGTGGGGCCTCTCCACCGAGCTCCAGGGAACAAGAGATGGCTGATAGTTGCTACAGACTACTTCACAAAGTGGATAGAAGCTGAACCGCTGTCCTCCATCACTGATAGGGACTCCAAGAACTTCGTGTGGAAGAACATCATAACGAGGTTCGGCATCCCCAGGACCCTAATATCAGACAACGGGACTCAGTTCGACTCCAAATCCTTCAAAGACTTCTGCCGGGAGCATGGCATCAGAAACCACACTCCACTCCGACGTATCCACAGAGCAATGGCCAGGCCGAAATTTCTAACAAAGTAATCCTGGACGGCCTGAAGAAGCGGTTAGACAAGGCAAAAGGGAGATGGGTAGAGGAGTTTCCTAGCGTGTTGTGGGCATACAGAACGACTCTAAGGCGATCCACCTTGGCGACACCTTTCTCTCTGGCCTATGGGATGGAAGCGGTCATTCCCTTAGAAATTGGCCTCCCCACCCTGAGGACAGAGTTGGTCGACCAGGGCCGAAATGAGACAAACCTGGCGATGGAGCTGGACCTAGCGGACGAGCGTCGAGAAGCAGCAGCCCTACGACTGACTGACTATCAGCAGCGGCTAGCCAAAGGATACAATGAAAAAGTCAGAGAAAGAAGTTTCTCCGTACGAGAACTGGTTCTGAAGAAGACCCTGCCAGCTGACAAAGATCCGAATGAAGCAAAACTGGCCCCAAACTGGCATGGCCCGTTCAGGGTGGTCTCACTGGCAGGACGATCCTCTTATAAACTCGAAGACTTAGAAGGCAAGCCGTTGCCGAGACCGTGGAATGCATCCCACTTAAAGAAATTCTATTTTTAAAGATGTAACATGAGTCTCAGAATCAATGAAAGCAGCGTTTGCCCTGTCATCAATCTGTGTCATCTCACCTTGTCTGAGTTCGGCAGCTTCGGGTCCCTGCCCCTGGAAAAGGCTTCAGATTCATACATCCGGTCGTTTCCTAAATTTTGGGTCCCTGACCCTGGAAAAGGCTTCGGATTCATACATCCGGTCGTTTCCTAAATTTTGGGTCCATGACCCTGGAAAAGGCTTCGGATTCGTACATCCGGTCGTTTCCTAAATTTTGGGCCCATGACCCTGGAAAAGGCTTTGGATTCATACATCCGGTCGTTTCCTAAATTTTGGGTCCATGACCCTGGAAAAGGCTTCGGATTCATACATCCAGTCGTTTCCTAAAATTTGGGTCCCTGACCCTAGAAGAGGCTTCGGATCTACATCCGGTCGCTTCCTAAATTCTGGGTTCATACACCCCTCGAGATCGTCCCGAACTCAGGCTCGCACAGCCGAGATCCTCGAGACTCTGGGTTCGTCTCGACAAAAGACAGTTCGTCTCGTCCAATGGTGGTCCATTTCGGCCAATGGCAGTCTTCGAAAGAAAAAGAGCAGTGCAAGCACTGGAGTGCAGAAAAGCAGCACAAAAATACAAGTATCGCAAAACAGTACAAGAAAAGCAAAAAAGAATGCAAAAATACAGAAGCACTATACACAGATAATATGATCTGAAAGCTTGTTCTTTTTATTCATTGTAATTGCTTCATTACAAGGATTACAGAAAAGAAAACAAGATACAGCAAGGAGGCTCACAGTCCTCTAAAAACAAAAAAGAAATGAAGACTGGGAGACTCTGATCTTCACTAACTCTTCAGTCCGGTCTTCAGCGTCCTGAGCTCTTCAACGCCCTCTAGATTGGAAGCTTGAAGAGTCTGATCCTCGCCGGTCCACTGTTTGGAGACTTTGGGGGACTCTGAATCTCACTGAGCTCTATAATATCCTTCGGTTGGTTAGACCAGAGTTTGCAAAAAAGAGCCCCCTCGGTCCGAGGACCTCTCGATCCTGCCCGCCGCTCGGAGGTCTTGATAGCCCACAAGAAAACTTACGCAATGATTCCACGCAAGGCCCTTTGGGATGAAAATAAGACCCCCAAACGCAGGGGGCGCCACCAACCCACGGCTGCAAAGATTCCCATGCAGCCACATCGGAGAGGGTTGGCTGTAGACCCGCGTTCAGAGAGCGCGTAGTCCACGAGAATCGTCTTCAGAGAGCGCGCAGACTACGACAGACTGTCCCTCCCGGAGGGAGCCATCCTCTGGCGCAAAGGGTTCCACCCGGGTCAAAGGTTCCTAAAGTTCTAACAACCATGGTTGCCAGGTTGGTTAACGAAGAGAGATAGGTTCCTATGTTTATATGAATTAAGTTGTCCTGGTTCTTTCTTCTCTCCCATGGCGAGCTTGCCACTCCTATTTATAGGAAGCGGAAGGGCTCGGTCTTCAAAGGAGTTCATGAGGTGAGGTCTCCCATGCCCGACGTGAGGTGCACGTCTTCCTACATGCTGACCAGCGGTTCCGATGGCAACACGTGGAGCCATCCGCTCGTTTTCTTCATTGGCCATACCGCCACACTTACTGCTATTTATGGTCTCCAGAATATGGAGAATCAGCACAGATAGCTATGAAGATCGTTCGGTACTCTCTCTGACTCAAGGCTCACATGTCACATTGCATTAAAGGCATTCAGTCGGACTCAAGCATAAAAGAGCCAAACTCAAAAGAGAGGGAAAGAGAGAAAGTGCACAAGTAAAGGAACACTGTTTTTCATTAAAAGGCAAAGGACATTACAGGGCTGGAGGTTACATGCAAAACATAGAAAGAAAAAATTACAAAAAGCAAAAGCAAGAAAGATATAACTACTGCGGCTTCGGCGATTCCACCAGTATGATCACCGTTGTTGACACCAAAAATGTCACTTTACCTCTTCAAGATCCAAAGAGCTACATGAAGTCGCAACCTGCCATAAATAGGCAATGCTGCTTCCAAAAATCAAATCTTGTCAGAATCAAACAAAAACTGCAAGATTCTTCAAGACAGCCAAAAGAGGAGTACACAAGAAGTTTCGGGCCATTTCAAAATCATTTGGCCTAACTTCGCTTCCCCGACAGCTGAAAAGGAGCTCTCGACGACAAAAGCATCGAAGACACCAAATCTTTGATCAGGGCCGATGGATGGTCTCAAAATACTTCCAAAAGGCTCCACGTCAAGTTCCGAGTCAAACCGACAACGTTTGACCCCACATCAACCCTCGAACAGCTAAATCAAGCCTCTCGGCGGCGAGAACCACCGAGGCCATTACTCATCAGATAGAGCACATGGACGGCTTCAAAATGCTTATAAAGGGTTACACGTCAAATTTCAGGTCATTTCCACAACATTTGACCATAGTTTGACGCTCGGAAGCCAAATCAGGCCTCTCGACGGCAAAGCTCTCCGGGACCATGGTTTCCAAGACAGAGCCTATGGATCATCTTAAAATGACTCCAATAGGTTCCCTGTCAAATTTCAAGTCAATCGGACATCGGTTGACCGCACATCAAACCGCGACATCTTCATCGCGACAAAAAGCAAGTCTACTGGTGATAGGACCCCAAACGGCTTCAAAACTCAAATAAAAGCCTATGGTTGGTCTTATTTATTGCTCAAGAGGCTTCACACCAAATTTCAGGTCATTCCGACATCGTTTGACCCAGTTTCAGCTTCTGACGGAAAATCGGCAGCTCTGCGCGACAAAGTCTTCGGCTTTCTCAGGAAATTGGAAACTTTGCAAAATAAAATGCAAGGATTCTCATCACGTTTCCTACAAAGAAATCAGGCCAATAAATGGTCAAAATGTCAAGGAAAAATACAGAAGGAAAAAGAATCGAAAAACAGCAAAACCGGACACAAAACGGGACACAAAGGGGGGAAAACCCCCCCAGGGTCGCCAGCGACCTTGGAGCCCGGGGTCGCCGGGAAGGCCCCGGAAACCCCGGTTTTCGCCGTTTTTTCGCGATTCGAAGAGCCCAGCCTCTGGTACTTTCCAAAATTCATGCTTTTGAGACACCAAGTCCTCTGACATTCGTCCAAAACACGGGTCAATCATCAAGAGTATCGAAAACAATATTGATCGCCACCCGGTCAACCAAAAAAAAGTGTGCTTTCTACCCGACCGATCGAGAAATCGACAGGACAGATGGCACCGACCCGCTGTTGGCAACAAACACCTGAAATTACATGGTCATCTGATGTCGATCTACATGAAGATCCATCGATGATCATCGACAAAAGAATCCCAAAAGACGTGGCACGGCCCGCGACTCTTCAGCTGCTCGGCGACCACTTAATACGATTAATTGACTAACTTTATTACAGTCATTAATCCATTTCTTTGGACGGCCCAATCAGAAGCAAGCATTCGGGAGTTACAAGTCAAGAGATTCATGGCATTTAACCCATGAAACTCCTCCCATCATGGCGATTAAAGGCAATTAAATGCCCTCAATCTCCTCCGGCCAATCAGAAGCCAAGAAAAAGGAGTTACACAATAAACAATTCAATTTTGTAACTCCTCCCATTATGCAGCTTTATGACAATCAAGGCTCATAAACCCTCCTAAATGGCTACCTAAAAGCCTATAAATAGGAGAGCTCTCCAAGAAGAACAAGGCATAAGAAAAAAGCACAAACACACAGACAGACAGAAGCACAGAAATCCAGAGAAAGGAAAAAGAGAGAAAACTCTGCGGAAGTTCTACACCGGCCACCGCAGCAAGGTGACAAAAGTCCCTTGGGGGGTACCCCCCCAAGGTCCTTGCCTTCTCCTCCTGCCTCCAATGGCTTAGATGTGGCTTTTCAGCCCGTCTACTCGGCTTTTTATTGGACATAGGACCTCCTTTTGGTCTTTGTCCTCTAAAAACCTGAGGTTATAGCCAAGCCAAGCGAATCAATAGCATCCTCTGTTCTCATCTGCATGGATGATGGCGAAGCCCACATATGGCTTGCGACCGTCAATCTAAACGAGTCCCCCACAATCTCCTGAGAAGTTAGATCCTCCTTTTCTTGCTTTTCATTGTAGTTTGTATTTTTTCAAAAGAGTCAAAAACCACAATTCTTGTCTTTCATTATTGATATGGATTGTAAATCGGCTATAAACGCCAAAATCGGCTATAAACGCCAAAAACCGGCTATAAACGCCAAAATCGGCTATAAACGCCAAAAAAATCGCCTTTCACGGCAAACCAAGAAAAATGTCTCTTTTCTTAAATATATGTGCAATGGAAAACTTGAAAGAAGTTGATTTCCTTTTTACTTGCGAAGGTTGATCTCCGGATCACCACTTGCAATTCCAAGTAAAAATAGAAAATCTGGCACACCCACACAACAAAAGAAATGTTGATGCACGCCCCTGCCCCCCGGTTACGAAAGGGTCGGAACCAAACGGACTCCCACGTCCGCCGACCTCGGTAGGAACTCGAGCAGGAGCGCGGTCCATCAAGCTGGCACACCCGGTGGGACCCGTTTATTTGAGAACATGATGCTAGAAATGAAATATTTGCATATCATATATTTTGCTCTATGCTTATATTTCTTTTCTCGATTCCTTGGCTACTTTATAATTGGTGGCCTATGTTGAATTCCGCATCTAAAAAAAAATGAGATGAGATTTTTTGTTTGGAAATTTCTAATTCTTTGAATTTATTTCCACTCTTTCTCTTTTAAAAAAAAAAATTTAAAACAAAAAAAAAACAAAAAAAAAATCAGATTTTTCATTTTGGATTCAAAATTGAGAAACTTTGATCCTCTCCCTTCTGGGCACTGGCGCTCACGGAAATCGCTGAGACCGTGTTCGGATCGGGGGTTGGGCCATTGTTTCTCTTCGATGAGTTCATTAAAGATCTAAAATATATATATATATATAAAAAAAATATAAAAAAAAATTTAGATTTCTCAATTTGGATTCAAAATTGAGAAACTTTGATCCTCTCCCTTCTGGGCACTGGCGCTCACGGAAATCGCTGAGACCGTGTCCGGATTGGGGGTTGGGCCATTGTTTCTCTTCGATGAGTTCATAAAAAAAAATAAAAAATATAAAAAAAAAGAGACATAGACCACTAAGGTTAAACCAACTGTGTTCTTTGATCATGGTTGATTCAAAGAAAAGCCTTGTCCAGAGTGTGGAGACAGCTTGACTGTTCTAGGCAAGGGTCCTCCAAACGGGTTCATTAAGTAATCCTACCCTTACCTGGGGGCAATTCTATCAATCAAGACTTCATAAGACCGGGTTAGGAGGCCTATGTGTACTCTCTCGTCTTTTAAACAAAAAAAAAAATAATTTTTTTTTAAAAAAATAAAAAATAAAAATTTTAAAATAAAAAATAAAAAATAAAATTTTTTCAAAAAAAAAATCTTAAAAATAAAAATAAAAAATAAAAATAAAATAAAATAAAATAAAAAAGATTTAAAAAAAAAAAAATCTTCAAAATCTTCAAAAAAAAAAAAATAAAACTTCCGTCATTTTGGGTTTAGATTGGAGAAATCTTGGTCTTCTCCTTTCTGAGCACTGGCGCTCACGGAAATCGCTGAGACCGTGTTCAGATTGGAATGCCTTTTGCTCTCTTTGATGAACCCGATATTGACTTTTCAAAAAAAAAAAACTCGTCATCTTTAGATTCAGATCCGAGAAATTATGGCTCATTTCTTTCTGAGCACTGGCGCTCGCGGAAATCGCTGAGCCCGTGTTCAGATCGGAATACCATCTGCTCTCTTTGATGAATCCAATCTTGACCTTTCAAAACAGAGAATCTCATCTCATGGATGCGGTCTCAAAACATTTGTGTCTAGCGGTACTAGTACGCCCTTTCAGGGTCTACTGTATTGCGACCGGCACATCTGTAACTCCAACTTTATATTCTTCTTACCTCGAGCAAGCTCTGCTTCTCGATAAGTCGAATTTAAGTTCACAATTGTTTCTAGCAGTCACTGGGATGCCCATTCTGGGCTTACCATACCTGCGATCAGAACAATTGTACCTTCTATGGCATTTTGCCTTCCTCATATTGCTTGGGTCATCTACCTCGAGCAATTTGAAAAGACGAAACCATAGAACTTCCCATTTATGATCATTATATTATTGTGATTACTAATGGATGTGGTCTTGTTTCAGAAATTTTCGAAAACTAACAATGGCAGCTTCACTAACCATTACTTTCGATGAAAACAAGCACCAACTCATGCTTCAACAGAAGCAAACCACGCGCACCTACAAGTGCCCCATCAGCTGCCGAAGTGTCAACTCCCTCGGCAACTCTCTAAACTCCGGGTCGACCTCGACTCCCCGGACTATCGTCTTTGGGACGCTGGGACCATTCCCACTTCCTGAGGAACAAACTGCTCCCTCCAAGAAGCAGAAACTCGCCTCTCAACGTGTCACTACCGTGACACCAAAGGCGAGCACCAGAAGGCCTGAAGCCCGTGGCAGCCCCACGAAGCCTCAACCTGCAAACAACCAGGTCTACCCCAAGACTTGGTCCCCAAGACCTTCACCAAAACAGAGAAGGTCCCAGACATCCACTAAGCCAGCATTCCTGGCCCCACTTAAGGAGAACCAGTTCTATCCTCTTGCCGACATGAAAAAGGAGAGACCCATCTCCGACTTGACTTCCAAGTCATCCCAGCATGAGCCGGCTTGTTCCTACAAGCCCAAAATCAAGTCATGCATCACAAGGCCTCCACAAGCACCTGCTAAGGCCTACAAACCTACAGTTCGACCCTTCATCTCTACAGGGGCCGAACTTCAAAAATTCAAAGCTTCGCTGCAACTGGCGAAGGATAGGGTTCGCATCCTATCCTTGCCCAGCTACAAAGAAGACAGGCTCGGCTGCTGCGCCCGAGGGAGCACATCCTTCATCGTCAAAGCCCAGTCAGAGCTGACCGAAGCTCAAATTGCTCGTCGTATACGCCGCCGCGCGTCGTACCGACAAAAGAGACTAGAGAAGCAAAGGACCCAGCCTCCCACACTTCAAGTCTCTCCCAAATGGGTCGAAAAAGAAAGACCCAACCAAGTTGCTGCCGTCCATATGGTTGGAAAAACCAGAAGGCGCCAAAAATCAGCAACAAAAATCCATGTCCGACGTCCGATGACCCGCAGCGTCTCAAGGACAAGAAGACATTCAGAAGAATCCCCTGCTCCTTCAAGCAAAGGACAGCAGAGTGATCCTTCCTCAAGCTCCTCTTCAAAAAGAATGAGCCCCAGCTCAGTCACCAGGACAGTTTCTTCGTTCGAATCATGAAGGATGAATGTCTTGGCTACAAATTCTGAGCCACCACCCCGCAATCCACCTCCAGAAGATGCGATCACCCGCATCTAGCAGTTGGAACAGGGCCAGCAGAGGATTGAAACTCTGATGGAAAACCTTCTCCTCGCCTTCCAAAATCAGGCGAACAATGAACCTCCTCCGAATCATCAAGACGACGAGGTAAATAGAGAAGAAAATGAGTCACGCGCCCTTACCAAAAAGGACGTAGACGGTATCCTCGCCAAAGCAAAAGAAGAGGATATACTCAAGGAGCATGGGATCAAGCCACCATATCCCTTATGGATGGACTCGGTCCCGTTCCCCACCAAATTCAAGCATCCTACTCTCCAAACATATACGGGGAAAGGATCAGCCAGGCAGCACGTCATCCACTTCAAGATCCTGACGGGAGCTATCGCGGATCAACATGCACTCAAGATCCGCCTCTTTGCAAGTACCCTAAAAGGTACGGCCTTCGATTGGTACTCCACTCTGCCGGAGGACTCAATCCAAAACTGGGCCATGCTAGAGACACGCTTCCTGACTCACTTCAAAGGTGAAGATCATCCCGCTACTATGGCTCAGCTGTGCAGCCTAAAACAGGGGGAGAATGAGTCAACATATGACTTCATTCACAAGTGGAAAGCAATGGCATACAAATGCTCTGATGTATTGCCACAAGCGTCACTAGTCGACATCTGCCGAAACAACATGAGAGCCAGAATCCGCTCCATGATCATCGGCAATAAATCAAAAAACCTGGGAGAACTCCTAGAAGCTTCCATGGAAGCCGAAACGGTGATTAAGGACATCAACAGTCAGAAATCATCAAGAAAAGAGCCAACCGCCATTACGACCTCAAAGCCAAAGAAGAAAGAGGTCCTCAATGTGCAGACCAAGTCAGCTCCTCAGCCACCAAAGAAAGCTGAAAACAAAGTTGTTGGTAAGAAACCTGAACTCTCTGATGCCTTCAAAGAACGAGTAGAGAGGAAATACCCGTTTGATGAAGATGTTGATGAAATCTTCGGGGCTCTTGTGGCAAACGGCAAGCTCACCTTGCCTGAACCAAAAAGACCGGGTGATGTTGGCAAAACCAACGATCCTCGGTACTGTCCATACCACCAGATGATCTCGCATCCTCTCAATCAATGCTTCGTTGTGAGAGAGAAAATAAATGAGATGTGGAAAAACGGAGTCATCACCTTTGACAAAAACTATGGGTCTGCCTCCGTCAATATGGTGACATGTGGACAAACATCAAAATCACCGAAGAAGAAGATCACTACTTCCTTCAAGGTGATAAACTCAATCGAAGCATCCGAGGAACTGGTTCCTTACCCGACACCAGACGGACAACCGATATGGGTACATCCCGATCTCCTGGAAGATGAAAATTGGGAGGTCGTGAAAACAAAGCCTACAGCTCAACAGCGAAGGCAGGCTAGGAAACATCTCCTCAAGCTCAAACGGCAAGAGAAGACCCAGCCAAAACTAGAGGTCAAAGAAAAGGCAGAGGCTTCCTCTACCGCTTCACTGGAGGTAACAAAAACATCCCTTCCAGAGACTTCAAAGGGGGTAAGGAAATTCACTCTCAGTGATTTCATGCCACCTCAATTCAAAGAAGCCATGCAGGAGGCATCATACTCTTGCAATTCGGTAGTTGGATTCTCCATTGATGGATACGAGTCCAGCGACACCGATGAATGATTCGAATCCAACTACACAGATGAGTGGGAGGATTCCCTTGAATCAGGAGAATATCTCTCCGATGAAGAATGGGTTCCTGAGTCTCATCTTATGCCAGTAATCTGGTATAACCCCCTACAGCCACAAGGATCCTGGTCTGATGATGAAGAAGACCAAGAAGCTGTACAAGAAAATGCTGCTGACCCAGCACCTCTCATTACTCCAGTGGAAATCAACAATGTTGAGCCACAAAGAGATGATGAAGAAGAAGATCCGGCTCCCATGCCTGATCTTGAAGAATATGCAAGGATCTTGCAGCGACTCGCTCTAGAACAAGAGCAAGAACGCGTCAGCGAGCCTCCTCGCAATCCAGAGCCTGAAGTCCTTGAAGACCACCAGGTACATCCTCCCTTAACTCCTGAAAATGGAGAAAATTGCTGGATAGACGATCCTCTCACATCCGAGGATGAGTCTGACTCCGATCAGGCAACGTCTCCCGTCAGAGCTTCCTGTAATGTGATAATTCGGGATTATAGCTCTTCCGAAGCATCGTCTGATGAGAGCACTTACACTCCGGCGACGCCTAGCAATATATCTTCTGGAGCCACCTCGTCTCACGTGACTTTCACTGAGATGACACCCTCTCAGGTTTCTTCTCCTGAGACTGTGACTTCAAAGTTCACACCCTTCCTGACTGAAGAATTCCCAGCCATTGATGCTTGGGACGATGAATTAGTCAACGAAGAAAAAAGATTGCTGGATGCTGTTCAGGACTTGTTCCCGAAAAATGCTCCATGCAACACAATCACCGAGGATGGTAACTATGCTGCTGATACATCCTCAGCAAATGAAAAACGACAACCTCTTGATCCTAAAGACAATCTTCCAAACGAAGACCCTTCTCAAGAAGCTCTCGAAGTTGGTAGAGGCACCCGCTCTGGCCGGGACTACCACAAAAACTACAACCAATCTTCCTTTTCATATGTAAATCCTTCAGGAAAAGATGTTGTAAGCGCCCCTAGTGGCAACAATGATGAACATGCAGGCCCTAAGGAGGCTTTCAAGTATGACTTGATTGAACATTTCAAGCACATACCTGCACGTCTACACATCCTAGATTTGTTGCGAATGTCTCCGCACACTCGTGATAATCTCATTTCGGAATTACAAAAGCTGAATGAGGATGTTGACAAACATGCCCCGCAAGTCCTCCAAATTGAAATGGATTACCGGGTCAAAAACTCAGAAGCCTCCTCAAAGGGAGAAAAGAAGAAAACTGAGGGATCATGCATTGAATGCCTCTCGGTTAAAAAAGCAGCCAGTGCAACCATCACCTTCACAAAGGATGACCTCCTACTTGGCGAAACCAGGCATAACCGACCCCTGTACTTCACAGGGTATATCAAGGAAATGCCTATCCATAGAGTTCAGATCGACCCAGGTTCTGCACTCAACCTCATCTCCACATCGGCTCTTGAAGAGTTGGGCATCTCACCCAGCAAACTGAGCCACACATCTGTATCTATCTTTGGATACGATGGGAGTACTCAAAGGCCTATCGGCAAAATCAGGTTCAAATTGCAGATAGGTGATCTTATCTTTGAGGTCACAGTGTATGCAATAAAGACCCCTTCATGCTACAACATCCTTCTCGGACGCCCTTGGATCCATGAGAATGGTGTTGTCCCTTCAACTCTACATCAATGCATCAAGTTTGTTGGCGACGACGGCATGATACATCGAGTCTTTGCGGACAGAAAACCCTTCAAAGGTAAAGAAGTCCACTTCGCAGACTCACAGATGTATGAAGGTGAAAAAGAAGAAGAGGAAAAACACACATCATCCTTTGCCGAAAATCTCCAGAAAGATAAAGGCAAAGCTCCTCAACAATCACAGGAAGAAAATAAACCATCCGGTAAATCTGAAGAAAGCATGCAAACTCCCTTCATCATCTCCCTCAAATCTTCAAAGCCTTTGGTCATCACAACTAAAGTGAAGAAGGCAAAACAAAAGCCTGGGGGCAAATTTGTTGTCTCTTTCGTGTCTATCATGCAAGACACGGACTCGGATTCAGAGCCAGAAGACGACACATCGTCAAGCCAAGCTGACACTCAGCAAGTTCAGCCTGCTCTTACTCCAATGGAGACAACTTCTGACATAGAAGATCCTACGTCAGCTTCCTTCGTTGTTCCAGCAACTTCAACAAAGGAAAAGCCGATCTTCTTCCATAGATCGGATGCTTCTTCATCAAACTCCAGGTTTGAACCTTTCCAAAATAAAGGTACGCCTCAACTATCCTTATACAGTTCTGTGGCACAAGCTATTATGAAGAAAATGGGCTATGACGCTCAAAACCCAGTCGGTTTGGGAGAAGGACGCGGTATTCTCACACCATTGGGGCCCGTCTTGACCAAAAGCCAGCTGGAAGATTGGAGACTCTACGGCTATATAGAAAAGTCTTCACACGGGTTAGGGTATGATCCTGACACTCCCTTGAGACAGTTGACACAAAGGCTTAAAAGTCAATATACTGACCAAGCCTCAACATCTCAAGTCCATGAAGACATCGATCTCCTTGGATATCTCTTTGATGAGTCACCTGACAAAGATCCAGGAAGCTCATCCAATTGGCACGATTTCTCCGAAAATGAAGAGTTGTTGTCCGATGGCACAGACGTGTGGACTTCTGACCCAGAAGAATCCTCATCTCCAAAAGAAGTAGCCTACTTCGACTCGGTTTCAACAGGCGATTGGGATCATCTCATAGCAAGCCTTGGGAAAATTACCGATCAAGAAGACCCGTGGAAAGGAACAAAACCTTGGTCTGAAAATGCCCTTGAAACCCCAGAAGGTTTCGTTGAGCTGGAAGCCTCCGAAAATATTGTGGAGGAACCACCTTCGAACCTTCCAACAGAAGATCCTGTTCAAAAGATAGACTTGGGAACACCAGATAACCCACGTCCTGTATTCATAAGCAAGAATATAAAGGATGATGAGTTACCCGAGTATATCGCCTTTCTTCGTGAGTTCGTTGATTGCTTTGCATGGTCTTACGCTAAAATGCCAGGCTTAGACCCCAAAATAGCAGTTCACAAACTCAATCTTTAAGAAGATATCAAGCCTGTCAAGCAAGGCCAAAGAAGATTCCGTCCAGATGTGATGGATAAAATTGAACAAGAAGTTCAAAAACTCAAAAGCGTCGGCTTCATCCGTGAGGAACAACATCCTGAATGGTTGGCCAACATTGTCCCCGTGACAAAGAAAAATGGGCAGATCAGGGTCTGTATTGATTATAGAGACCTGAATGGCGCATGCCCAAAAGATGAATTTCCGCTCCCCATACCAGAGGTAATGATTGATAATACCTGTGGATTCGAGCGAATGACATTCATGGATGGTTTCTCTGGCTACAATCAGATAAAGATGCATCCTGAGGATGAAAAACATACATCCTTTCGAACCCCATTTGGCGTGTATTGTTACACTGTCATGCCATTTGGTCTGAAGAATGCTGGTGCCACATATCAGAGGGCTATGATGAAAATATTCCAAGATATGCAGCACAAGACGGTTGAATGTTACGTTGATGACCTCGCCGTCAAAAGCAAAAGAAAAGAAGATCATCTCGAAAACCTTCGAGAAGTCTTCCTCCGGCTTCGCAAACACAAACTGCGAATGAATCCATTGAAATGCTTCTTCGGCGTCTCGTCGGGTAAGTTCCTCGGATTCTTAGTTCGGAAAGCTGGAATAGAGCTTGACCCCATAAAAGTCAAAGCCATTCTAGAAATGCCCTCTCCAAGAACCTTGAGAGAACTCAAAGGGCTTCAAGGGAGATTGGCCTACATCAGACGGTTCATCTCCAATCTTTCGGGGAAATGCCGTCCATTCTCCCGGTTGATGAAAAAAGTGTAAACTTTGTCTGGGATGCTGACTGTGAAGCTGCTTTCCAAGACATCAAGTCATACCTGACAAAACCTCCAGTGTTAGCTGCTCCTACCACTGGAAAACCATTCATCTTGTACACAAGAGCCCTTGATCACTCTTTGGGAGCTCTGCTTGCGCAAGAAAATGATCAAAGAAAAGAAGCTGCTCTGTATTACCTCAGCCGCATGCTAGTAGGTGCAGAGCATCGCTACTCTCCAGTCGAAAAGAATGTCTTGCAGTGATGTTCGCCGTACAAAAGTTGCGTCACTACTTGCTTTCCAACACAGTCTACCTGGTCTCGAGGGTCAACCTCTTGAAGGTCCTTGTCACAAAGGCAGGTTCTCTCAATGCTCGACTGGCAAAATGGTCCATCCTTCTATCACAATTTGATATTAGGTATGTACCACAAAAAGCAATCAAAGGGCAAGCTCTAGCGGACTTCCTCGCAGAGCATCCATTGCCTAAAGATTCTCCACTCAGAGATGATCTCCCAGACGAACCAGTCTACAATGTGGAGACTTTCTCACAAAGTGCCTCCTGGGATATGTACTTTGACGGTGCAACCAGGACAAATGAAAAAAGACAGCTGATCTCGGGAGTTGGCATCCTTTTTGTTAGCCCCGACAAATACATGATTCCACACGCTTTCTCGCTACTGGAACCATGCACAAACAATGCAGCTGAATATCAAGCTCTGATCTTAGGATTGGAACTCGCCATCGAATCCGGTATCACCATGCTGGAAGTCTTTGGAGACTCTCAACTGATCGTCAACCAGATGAATCAGAAATTTGAAGTCAGGAAGCCAGATTTGTTGCCCTACTACAACAAGGCACAATCACTTCTGCAAAAGTTTGACATCTGTCACATCACCCACATTCGTAGAGGTGAAAACATACGTGCAGATGCCCTAGCCGGACTTGCCGCATCCATGGCAATCCAGGAAGGGGAAAACATGCAAATCACAGTGTGCGAAAGAAGAATCCTTCCTCCTCTTAACACACACCAAGCAGTTGCTGAATACCACCAAGTGGTCGGAAGTCGGATTTCAATCCTTCAAACTTCAATCGGCGACTGGAGGGATCCGTTCATTGATTACATTATGTTCGGAATCCTACCTGAAGATCCAAAAGAACGGGTAAGCATCCAAAGGCGAACCCCAAGCTTCCATTTGGATATTCCTTCAAAAATCCTTTACAGGAAATCCTTCAACGGAGTACTTCTACGCTGCTTGTCACAACAAGAGGCTGAAGAAACACTCAAAGAAGTTCATGCTGGTCTTTGTGGAGCTCATCAGGCTGGACCTAAGCTCTATGATCAGATAAAAAGGTTAGGATATTACTGGCCTACCATGGTAGCTGACGCAATGCAATTTGCTAAGCGCTGCCAACAATGCCAAGTTCATGGAGATTACATTCACATGCCTCCAGAATGGCTGCATCCTACAGCGATCTCATGGCCTTTCGAAGCCTGGGGTATGGACATCATAGGTCCTATTTCTCCCCCTTCAAGCAAAGGTCATCGCTTCATTTTCGCCGCTACGGATTACTTCTCTAAGTGGTCAGAAGCATTTGCGTTTAACGAAATGAAGACCTCATCAGTCCTTCAGTTCCTACGCACCAACATCATTTGTCGTTTCGGCATACCCAAAAGATTCGTCCATGATAACGGACCACAGTTCCGGGATCATCAATTCTACAGGTTCTGCGACAAATACAAAATCCAAAGCTGTCCTTCGACTCCATACAATCCGGCAGCAAACGGGTTAGCAGAAGCTTTCAACAAGACACTCTGCAAAATCCTCAAAAAATGGTCTCTAGTCACAAAAGAGACTGGAGCGACAAAATGTCTGAAGCTTTGTGGGCCTATCGAACCACCGTTCGAGGACCAACCCATAGCACACCATTCTCCTTGGTCTATGGATGCGAAGCTGTCATGCCCTTGGAAGTAAAAATTCCTTCCTTGAGGGTATCCTTGCAAAATGACATGACTCAAGAAAGCAATGTCAAATTGCGACTCCATGAGCTGGACAATCTCGATGAGAGACGGCTCGAAGCTCAACAAAGCATTGAACTTTACCAAGCACGTATGGCAGGATCTTTCGATAAAAAGGTCAGGCAACGCGCCTATAAAAAGAGTGACTTGATTCTTGCGGTAAAAAGACCAATGGTCTTCGCTCACAAGTCCAAAGGCAAATTTGAGCCAAAATGGGAGGGACCCTACGTCATCGACAATGTTTTCTCCAACGGCGCATACGCACTCCTAAACATGGAAGGTGACAGATGTATGCTGCCCGTCAACGGCAAGTTCTTAAAGCGTTACTACCCTTGAAGACTTACCCAACTGGGTAAGAGCAATGCCTGTACGGCCAAAACCGGTTTCCAGGTACACGCTCGCTAAACCCACCCTTTTTTAGAATTTTCATATCAAATGTTGAAATTTCTAGAAATCTAAAACAATGCTTACTTTCATCGTTTCATTGTTCAAAAAAAAAATATATCCAAGTTTAGGAACCTTTCCCTAACTTGACCAAAATTTTCAACCCTTGAACCCAAAATTCATGGTTTGAAACAAAATCCGGATTCAGGGATTTCCACCCTAGTCCACCCTGCCTTTTACCGCCAAAATGGTTTTAGGTCAAAACTTATGACCCTCGTGTCTTTAAACAAAAAAAAAAATGGTTTTTCAAAAACCGCGAGGAAGCGACGCTTAGTCGATACTCGCACAAATCGGAAGCAAGCGAACCACGTTCGACACTTCCAAAATCGCAGGGAAGCGACATTTCGTCGGTACTTGCAAAATCCAAAACTGTGGAAATGCAACATTTCAGTTGATATCCACAACCCAAATTTCAAAGGTTCGAAAAAACCTAAAAAAAACTGTGGAGACGCAACATTTCAGTTGATATCCATAACCCAAAGGTTCGAGAAAACCACAAATTTCAAAAATCGTGGGGAAACGACATCAAGTCAGTACCCGCAAAACCAAAATTTTTGAAAAGCAAGGATGTGACATTCCATCGATACTTGCACCCAAATCAGCGAGGATGCGACATTCCATCGATACTCGCAACCGAATGAGCAAGGATGCGACATTCCATCGATACTTGCAAGAACATTCAGCAGGGAGGCGACTTTTAGTCGATACTTGCATTTTTTGAAAACCAAACCGGCTATAAATGCCATCAAAACAGGCTATAAATGCCACAAGCCGGCTATAAATGCCACGAACCGGCTATCGATGCCACTAAAACAAAACCGGCTATCAATGCCACAAACAAAAAAAAAACTTGGATTTCAAAAAAAAAAAACGGCTATCAATGCCACCTAAACAAAACAGGCTATCAATGCCACCAAAAACCGGCTATAGATGCCACAAAACAAACCGGCTATCGATGCCACCAAAACAAATTCGGCTATCAATGCCACCAAAACTGGCTATAGATGCCACAAAAAAAAAACTCGGCTATCAATGCCACAAGAAAAGCTGGCTCTCATGCCAAAATTGGCTTCCATGCCACAAACAAAAACCTGGGTTTCATGCCAAAACAATCACTTGACAAAAGATTTTCACAAAATGACAACCTTTTGATCAAATCCCATTTAGCAATTACTTTCAAGTGAGCGTAGGGATAAAAAAAAAAAAGAAGAGAGCATCCCATTTAGCAATTACTTTTATCACAAAAAGATTCAAGTGAGCGTAGGGATAACAAAAAAAAAGAGTACCAAAAAATACATGTGGTACCAAAAAAAAAAAAAGAAGAAAAGTGCTCACAAGCACTACAAAAAAAGTACCAAAAAAAAAATACAAGTGGTACCAAAAAAAAAAGAAAGAAGGATGGTTTCTGTACACAGGAGCTCAATCAAAAATGGTCTCCAGCCAAGAGTTCAGCTCCTTAAGCAAGCTTTTGGCTTCATCCGTCAAGGATTCCAAGGCACGCTTCTTCAGGAACCTGCCATGAGATGCTGGGGTGGGCTGTAACCCTTCTTCTGCACTGGGAAGCTTCCCTCGAGCGGTTTTCCATTGTTTGTCCTCATCAGACTTCCTTTTGAGAACTCGAATGGCATCCGAAACTCGGTGAATCAGAGCAGTCTCCCTTTCACGAGCCTTTGTTATTTCAGTCCACTTGGCAGTGACTTGTGCCTGCAGATGCTCAAGACGTTTCCTGGCCTCATCGACTTCCCTATCAAGGATGTTAAGGTCATGTGTCAGCCTAATGATGGTTATCTCTTCTAAGTTCCTCTCTCGGACTGCCTGCTTCTTGCTTTCTGTAGCCTCATCCAGGTCAGATTGAGCCTTATCCGCAGGGTCCAAGAACATCTCCTTGAAGAACTGATCGTCAGGAAAACCCATGGTCTCAAACCACTTGTCACCCAGCTCAATGATCCTATTAACGATCGCCCTGGCATATGTGACATCCAGACCAGCTTCTTCAGCATCACCGAGAATCTCACGCACATGCTGGATCATGCTAAATCCGGCTTCCAAGTGCCCAGAAAAGAGAGTCTCAATCCAAGAGCTCAGAACTCGCACCACCACCTTCTTCGCAAAAAGAAGAGATGGCCCAGCTGAAGATTCGCCCAACTCCGTTGGTCGGCTGCTCATGTCATCATCTGTTGAAAGAGTAACAAAAGAACTCTTTCCAGTTGAAGCTGCTCCTGCTCGGGAAGGAATCTCAGCGCGAGGAATCTCCTCAACATTGTCAGAACTGGTCCCAGGAGTCTCTACCTCTAGATTAACCTCTGGCATCCCTTGCTCTAGAAGCGACGGACCCTCCTCTGTCACTTCAAAACCTGCCAAAGAAAAATAAAAAGGTATGAATATAATCCTGTTTGAAAACCATTATCAGGGTTATAACTACAAAATACCTTCTTCGACAACTGGCGGAACACTTTCTTCCTCCATGAGCTCATCGGAAGCATCATCAACATTTGCGTCCATCGATGGTTCAAAGTCATCAGAACCCTGTGGCAAGTCAGCTGACATAAAAAAAAAATGTTAGCAAACCGAGTCACAGACAAAAAAAAAAGAACAAAAGAAGTCGTACCAATTGGAGACTCTGGAATCACTCCAGATTCCCTCGGTTCTTCTTCAGGTGCCTCGACAGGATCCGTCACCACCTCATCGACCGGAACCTCAGGCATCATCAAGTCTTCCTCTGCTAAAAAAAAAAGGAAAAGCAGAAACAGGAAGCAAATTAGAACATGGAAAAAATCCCATGAAAAGAAATGGAAAGAGAAAAAGGAAGAATCATACCTTCACCAACGGTCTCTTCTTCTCGGCTTCTCTTCTCTGGAGGCTCGTCAGCATCCACTGGCACATCCTCATCGATAGTAAGAGGAACTTCCAAGTTAGGAGAGTCCTCATGCTGACCCTTGCTATGATGATGACTCCTCCCCCTCTTACCCCGGCGGGCTCGCTTCTTAGAGGAACCTGCCCCACTGTCAGAGTCAGGTTTCCCACTTGACTCCTCACTGGATGGTCTACTCTTACCAGTAGACTCCACGGAAGCTTGCCTCTGTGCTGCTTGCATCCAAGCGCCAAGTTCGGCTTCCTCCTGTTCTAGCTGCTCCAAAGCCTCATCAGGTATTTCTCAAACAGCTTCAGAACCAATGACGCCCTGGTCACCGAGAAAGCCTATCTTGTGCTTCTCTCCAGAAAGGAAGGCCCAAACTTCCTCTCGCCGGACGCCATCCGACTTTCCAAGGCCCTTTCCAGATGCCAGCTTCACATCAAGCTCCTTCTTGGAAAGCCCCCGATATGCCGAAAAGCTCTCCGCGAACCACTTCGCAAAGCCGGCAGTCCGGGAAGTCAGCAACACAGGATAAGAAATCATGGCTGTAGTGTCTTCAGCACTATAGAAAGCCCATGCATTTCTCCCGTCCTGTAAGCCTCCAAAGCGCTTCACCATGCTTGAAGGCGCTCCAACAACGCCTTGAGAAAAACCCAACTGCAAAGCAAAGCGAGAGGGTACATACGGCTGGATATTGACGAAAAGATGTCTGCGGTACACCATCGTGCCGACACGTATGCTGAAAAGCCACTCTCTCTCTGCATTTGTCAAGGAATAATGCCTTCCCGACCCCGCCCTGGTAGAGTCTCGGGAGGCACCAAAATCAAAAGCCTTCTTCCGCAACTCCGGAGAAAGCTTCACTGAAGACTGCCCCATCTCGACGTCCCTGAACCGTCGGATCCTCATGCGGGCAAACAAAAGTGATTCGGACACGGCTTTGCCCTTAGCCAGTCGAATCATCAGAGGATCATCATCCTGTGCAGCACCCAGCCGATGGAAGCCAGGACAGTGGTATACATACCACGAATAAAAGATATGGGCTGAAAATACCCTATTCATGGGAAGCCCAAGCCGAACCAAAAAAGCAGCAGCCTGCAGTTTGGTACACAGGTAGGAGTAAAGAGCTGGCACCAAAGCAAGCTGCTCTCCAAACGCCATCTGACAAGCCGGAAAAATACAATGCGGCCTGATGTGCGTTCCATCTCCTCCAGCAAAAACAGCCTCACCAAGCCAATAAGTGAGGTAAACAGCGAGATCTCTCCGCAGTGCAATGTCAGGACATATGGCGTTTGTACTTGCACAGAAATCTCTCAACTCTTCTTGCATGGCCAAGATCTTCTTTGAACTTGGATCCTGAGCTCCGGCTTCTTGGGTCACGCTATCAGAAGACTCCCTGCTATCAGAAAGGTTGGGGAATGAAGAGCTAAAACTCTTCCAACTGCTGGATCTAACTTTCAAACCCTCCTTCTCCTTCAAAAAATCATAGAAGGCGACGAGCTGAAAGTATAGAAGCCTGAACTCCTCAGACTGCCCCTCGAGGACGCTGTCAATCGGCATAAACTCCTCATAGAGTTTGCCGAGGATGGGCAATCCAGTAATGGCGCTCAGCTCCTTCAAAGAAAAACCAATCTCACCATTCGTCACAACGAAGGTATTGGTTTGTGGGAGGAATGATTCCAACATAGCCATGAAGGCTTCGTCGGAAAAGATCACGGTCTCCCTAAAGGCGCGGACCGCATCAAAAATCCCGGCTTCCTTCAAAACGGCGCCACCAATCAGCAGGACGCGATCAGTCCACGACTTCCACTCGGAGTCAGCATTGAAGCGGCCACGAAGTCGGAAAGGCTTGATCCAATTGCTGCCGTTACCACTGAAAATACCAAGGCCCACCGGTCTCAAATTGACCGACAGATAATCAGAGCCCTGGTAGCCGCTGGATGGCATCAACAGGTCCATGTCAACAGGCGACCTCTCCGTATATCCAGGAGAACCGCCAACAAAAACCCCGGTCTTGATTACATTTGTCCTTGTCACCCAACTTGGAGGATCTTCCCTCTTAGGGCACGTGGGGGCAAGGCTCAGAATCGAGACGGTGCGATCAAACGTCGACCGGGTAGCAACAGTCTTCTTCTCACCAGCTGCTGTGAAAGAAAACTGAAAACATCTCCTCTGGTATGTCATGTCATCAGGGACTGCATCACCAAAGAAGAAGGTAGGCTTGGGCAAAACGCTCTGATCTTCCATCACCCATGGACGACTGCTTACCATGATCTTATAGAACTCCTCTCCCTTGAGAGCGATCAGTCGCTGCCTCATCTCATCTCTGTTGAGGGAGTCGCACTCTTCCAGATTTCTCTCAACATACTGGACCTTCTCAAAAGCCTGCTGAACGGCCGGATTAGAAGATCTAGAAGATCGACGAGGTACGCTTGTAGCAGGCTCTTTACCCTTGTTCGCTCTGGAGGAACCACCTGAAAAGGATGGAAAAGAAAAAGATCAAACATCAAAATGACAGAATCTCGCTAAAAAAAAAATCTGGCGAAATTTTGACATGATGACGGGGCAATTCCGAAGAAAAGGAACTATCCCGAAAGAAATAGAAAGCTTGAAGATGGGCTCAACATCGCTGCGAGCTCCGAAACTCCAAACTTTCGAAACCTCAAAGTCTCCGCAAAATCAGGAAGGGCTCAACATCACTGCGAGCTCCAAATTCCCAAATTTGCGAAAACTTTCAGGTATGCTATCACATCATGCTACAAATTTAATTTACAATTGAATGCATGCATGAACATCTAGGTTTGCCAAAAAAGAGGGGCATTATCATGATGAGCAAAAAAAAAAAAAAAAAAAAAAAAAGAAGAAGAAGAAAAGAAACTTTCTCAAAAAAAAAGGGGGGGAAAGAAAACAAAAAAAAAAGAAAAGAAACTTTCTCAAAAAAAAAAGGAGGGAAAGAAAAGAAAAAAAAAAGAGAAAAAAAAAAGGGAGATGGCCCACAGCGTGCCCAGCCGTGGCCGTACGGCCAGATCCGTACGGATCTGTCCGTACGGCCCACAAACAACAAAAAAAAAAAAAACAAAAAAAAAAAAAAAAAAAGAAAAGAAAGCAAAAAAAAAAAAGAAAACGTGTGAAAAAAAAAGAAGCAAACACGTGAAAAAAAAAAGAAGAAAAGAAAAGGAAACAAAAAAAAAAGAAAGAACTTTATTTTTCCTACAATGGAGTTTTCTTGAAAAAAAAGGAGAACTTACTTGAAGCCATTGATGGAGAAGAAGAAGAAAAGTCTTGAAGATCTTGAAGAAGAAGAACTCTTGGTCTTGAAGCCCTCTTGAGATTATTGCAAAAGAAAGTAATAAGAGCAAGAGATCCAACCTTCTCCTTGCTTTTATAGAGGAGAGCAAACCAAAGAAGGAAAGAAGAAAGAGGTAAGTGTTACTAATTAGTAACCTTACCAAAAGAAAGAGATTAAAAAGATTCTTTCCCAAAAGAAAGATATCTTGAGGGATTCTCTCCCAAAAAAGAAATCAATCAGAGATTTTCTCCTAAAAGATAGGATCAATGACGGATTCTTTCCCAAAAGAAAGATATCTTGAGATATCCTATCCCAAAATAAAGGGATCATGAGAGATTTTCTCCAAGTAAAGATATTCTTAGATATTCTCTATCCAAATGAGATATTTTTGGATATTCTTTACAAAAATGACACCATATGAGATCTAAGCCATTTCAAAAAGCTTAAGGTCCCATGGGTTAGCCCATATGAGCCAGGTTTGACCACCTAGGCACACAAAAAAAAAAAAAAAAAAAATTTGGGCTTTTAGTCAAAGATAAATCCCTCTTACCAAGAGCATACAAAGATGGTTCCATGCCTCTTTTGAGTTAATTGGACCATACAAAAGAAAATTCCAAGCCCCATGAGCTTCCAAAAATCAAACCATCCAGCCTCATCTACCAAATTGAGCCAAAATCTTGAAATCGACATTCCACAAAAATCAAACCAAATCCTGGTCCCCTAACTTGCCACATACAGCCTGTTAGGTCACAAGACCAAAACCAAAAACCAAAACCTGATCCCCTAACTTGCCACATACAGCCTGTTAGGTCACAAGATCAAAACCAAAATTGATCCCCCAACATTCCACATACAGCTTGTTGGGTCACACAATCAAAACCAAACCCGACCCCCTAACCTGCCACATATAGCCTGTTAGGTCACAAGGTCAAAACCCAAATCCACATCCCTGATGTCATCTTCAAAACTTTGCCTCGAGATGGTACGTGATCCCTTTCACTACCATAAAATTCCCCTGGAAGCTCAAAAGGCTGCAAATACCAAAAAGAAAGACTGCTCAAAGACTCTTGGTCAAGTCACGGGCTCTCCTTCAAAAATCTCTTCGAGGCACATCGACTACAAAAGTTAAGCAACTCGTCGCTGTACCTCGAAGGGGCATTTGTTGACACCAAAAATGTCACTTTGCCTCTTCAAGATCCAAAGAGCTACATGAAGTCGCAACCTGCCATAAATAGGCAATGCTGCTTCCAAAAATCAAATCTTGTCAGAATCAAACAAAAACTGCAAGATTCTTCAAGACAGCCAAAAGAGGAGTACACAAGAAGTTTCGGGCCATTTCAAAATCATTTGGCCTAACTTCGCTTCCTCGACAGCTGAAAAGGAGCTCTCGACGACAAAAGCATCGGAGACACCAAATCTTTGATCAGGGCCGATGGATGGTCTCAAAATACTTCCAAATGGCTCCACGTCAAGTTCCGAGTCAAACCGACAACGTTTGACCCCACATCAACCCTCGAACAGCTAAATCAAGCCTCTCGGCGGCGAGAACCACCGAGGCCATTACTCATCAGATAGAGCACATGGACGGCTTCAAAATGCTTATAAAGGGCTACACGTCAAATTTCAGGTCATT
Organism: Litsea cubeba; assembly: GCA_012931725.1. NCBI lineage: Eukaryota > Viridiplantae > Streptophyta > Magnoliopsida > Laurales > Lauraceae > Litsea > Litsea cubeba. The sequence continues at coordinate 42,921,383 of CM022948.1, read as the reverse complement.
TCCACAACATTTGACCATAGTCTGACGCTCGGAAGCCAAATCAGGCCTCTCGACGGCAAAGCTCTCTGGGACCATGGTTTCCAAGACAGAGCCTATGGATCATCTTAAAATGACTCCAATAGGTTCCCTGTCAAATTTCAAGTCAATCGGACATCGGTTGACCGCACATCAAACCGCGACATCTTCATCGCGACAAAAAGCAAGTCTACTGGTGATAGGACCCCAAACAGCTTCAAAACTCAAATAAAAGCCTATGGTTGGTCTTATTTATTGCTCAGGAGGCTTCACACCAAATTTCAGGTCATTCCGACATCGTTTGACCCAGTTTCAGCTTCTGACGGAAAATCGGCAGCTCTGCGCGACAAAGTCTTCGGCTTTCTCAGGAAATTGGAAACTTTGCAAAATAAAATGCAAGGATTCTCATCAGGTTTCCTACAAAGAAATCAGGCCAATAAATGGTCAAAATGTCAAGGAAAAATACAGAAGGAAAAAGAATCCAAAAACAGCAAAACCGGACACAAAACGGGACACAAAGGGGGGAAAACCCCCCCAGGGTCGCAGACCCCTGCGACCCTGGGCCAGGGTCGCCAGCGACCTTTGTTGACACCAAAAATGTCACTTTGCCTCTTCAAGATCCAAAGAGCTACATGAAGTCGCAACCTGCCATAAATAGGCAATGCTGCTTCCAAAAATCAAATCTTGTCAGAATCAAACAAAAACTGCAAGATCCTTCAAGACAGCCAAAAGAGGAGTACACAAGAAGTTTCGGGCCATTTCAAAATCATTTGGCCTAACTTCGCTTCTCAGACAGCCGAAAAGGAGCTCTCGACGACAAAAGCATCGGAGACACCAAATCTTCGATCAGGGCCGATGGATAGTCTCAAAATACTTCCAAAAGGCTCCACGTCAAGTTCCGAGTCAAACCGACAACGTTTGACCCTACATCAACCCTCGAACAGCTTAATCAAGCCTCTCGGCGGCGAGAACCACCGAGGCCATTACTCATCAGATAGAGCACATGGACGGCTTCAAAATGCTTATAAAGGGCTACACGTCAAATTTCAGGTCATTTCCACAACATTTGACCATAGTTTGACGCTCGGAAGCCAAATCAGGCCTCTCGGCGGCAAAGCTCTCCGAGACCATGGTTTCCAAGACAGAGCCTATGGATCATCTTAAAATGACTCCAATAGGTTCCCTGTCAAATTTCAAGTCAATCGGACATCGATTGACCGCACATCAAACCGCGACATCTTCATCGCGACAAAAAGCAAGTCCACTGGTGATAGGACCCCAAACGGCTTCAAAACTCAAACAAAAGCCCATGGTTGGTCTTATTTATTGCTCAGGAGGCTTCACACCAAATTTCAGGTCATTCCGACATCGTTTGACCCAGTTTCAGCTTCTGACGGAAAATCGGCAGCTCTGCGCGACAAAGTCTTCGGCTTTCTCAGGAAATTGGAAACTTTGCAAAATAAAATGCAAGGATTCTCATCAGGTTTCCTACAAAGAAATTAGGCCAATAAATGGTCAAAATGTCAAGGAAAAGTACAGGAGAAAAAAGAATCGAAAAACAGGAAAAACGGACACAAAACGGGACACGAAAGGGGGAAAACCCCCCCAGGGTCGCAGACCCCTGCGACCCTGGGCCAGGGTCGCAGGCCCCTGCGACCTTGGAACCCGGGGTCGCCGGGAAGGCCCCGGAAACCCCGGTTTTCGCCGTTTTTTCGCGATTCGAAGAGCCCAGCCTCTGGTACTTTCCAAAATTCATGCTTTTGAGACACCGAGTCCTCTGACATCCGTCCAAAACACGGGTCAATCATCAAGAGTATCGAAAACAGTATTGATCGCCACCCGGTCAACCAAAAAAAAGTGTGCTTTCTACCCGACCGATCGAGAAATCGACAGGACAGATGGCACCGACCCGCTGTTGGCAACAAACACCTGAAATTACATGGTCATCTGATGTCAATCTACATGAAGATCCATCGATGATCATCGACAGAAGAATCCCAAAAGACGTGGCACGGCCCGCGACTCTTCAACTGCTCGGCGACCACTTAATGCGATTAATTGACTAGCTTTATTACAGTCATTAATCCATTTCTTTGGACGGCCCAATCAGAAGCAAGCATTCGGGAGTTACAAGTCAAGAGATTCATGGCATTTAACCCATGAAACTCCTCCCATCGTGGCGATTAAAGGCGATTAAATGCCCTCAATCTCCTCCGGCCAATCAGAAGCCAAGAAAAAGGAGTTACAAAATAAACAATTCAATTTTGTAACTCCTCCCATTATGTGGCTTAATGACAATAAAAGCCCATAAACCCACCTAAAAGGCTACCTAAAAGCCTATAAATAGGAGAGCTCTCCAAGAAGAAAGGACAGTGAACAGACAACGAAAATCACAGACAGAAGCACAGAAATTCAGAGAAGGAAAAGAGAGAAAACTCTGCGGAAGTTCTACACCGGCCACCGCTACAAGGTGACAAAAGTCCCTTGGGGGTACCCCCCCCCCCCAAGGTCCTTGCCTTCTCCTCCTGCCTCCAATGGCTTAGATGTGGCTTTTCAGCCCGTCTACTCGGCTTTTTATTGGATATAGGACCTCCTTTTGGTCTTTGTCCTCTAAAAACCTGAGGTTATAGCCAAGCCAAGCGAATCAATAGCATCCTCTGTTCTCATCTGCATGGATGATGGCGAAGCCCACATATGGCTTGCGACCGTCAATCTAAACGGGTCCCCCACAATCTCCTGAGAAGTTAGATCCTCCTTTTCTTGCTTTTCATTGTAGTTTGTATTTTTTCAAAAGAGACAAAAAATCACAACTCTTGTCTTTCATTATTGATAAGGATTGTAAATCGGCTATAAACGCCAAAATCGGCTATAACGCCAAAAATCGGCTATAAACGCCAAAATCGGCTATAAATGCCAAAAAAATCGCCTTTCACGGCAAATCAAGAAAATGTCTCTTTTCTTAAATATATGTGCAATGGAAAACTTGAAAGAAGTTGATTTCCTTTTTACTTGCGAAGGTTGATCTCCGGATCACCACTTGCAATTCCAAGTAAAAATAGAAAATCTGGCACACCCACAAAAAAAGAAATGTTGATGCACGCCCCCCTTGCCCCCCGGTTACGAAAGGGTCGGAACCAAACGGACTCCCACGTCCGCCGACCTCGGTAGGAACCCGAGCATTCGGAGCGCGGTCCATCAAGCTGGCACACCCGGTGGGACCCGTTTATTTGAGAACATGATGCTAGAAATGAAATATTTGCATATCATATATTTTGCTCTATGCTTATATTTCTTTTCTCGATTCCTTGGCTACTTTATAATTGGTGGCCTATGTTGAATTCCGCATCTAAAAAAATGAGATGAGATTTATTGTTTGGAAATTTCTAATTCTTTGAATTTATTTCCACTCTTTCTCTAATAAAAAAAAAATTTAAAACAAAAAACAAAAAAAAATCAGATTTTTCATTTTTGGATTCAAAATTGAGAAACTTTGATCCTCTCCCTTCTGGGCACTGGCGCTCACGGAAATCGTTGAGACCGTGTTCGGATCGGGGATTGGGCCATTGTTTCTCTTCGTTGAGTTCATTAAAAATCTAAAAAAAAAAAATGAGATGAGATTTTTGTTTGGAAATTTCTAATTCTTTGAATTTATTTCCACTCTTTCTCTTTTCAAAAAAAAAAATAAAAAAAATTAAATTTTTCAGTTTGGATTCAAAATTGAGAAACTTTGATCCTCTCCCTTCTGGGCACTGGCGCTCACGGAAATCGTTGAGACCGTGTTCGGATCGGGGGTTGGGCCATTGTTTCTCTTCGATGAGTTCATTAAAAATCTAAAAAATATATATATATATATATAAAGTATAAATTTTTTTTTTTAGATTTCTTAATTTGGATTCAAAATTGAGAAACCTTGATCCGTTCCTATCGTTCATCGCGCTTGCAGAAATGTTGAGCCTGTTCGACTAAGGTTTTGGGCCATTGTTTCTCTTCGATGAGTTCATAAAAATAAAAAAATAATAATAAAAATATATATATAAAAAAAAAAAAGACATAGACCACTAAGGTTAAACCAACTGTGTTCTTTGATCATGGTTGATTCAAAGAAAAGCCTTGTCCGGAGTGTGGAGACAGCTTGACTGTTCTAGGCAAGGGTCCTCCAAACGGGTTCATTAAGTAATCCTACCCTTACCTGGGGGCAATTCTATCAATCAAGATTTCATAAGACCGGGTTAGGAGGCCTATGTGTACTCTCTCGTCTTTTAAATAAATAAAAAAAATAAATTTAAAAAAAAATAAATAAAAATTTTAAAATAAAAAATAAAAATAAAAATTTTTTCAAAAAAAAAAATCTTAAAAAAAAAATAATAATAAAAATAATAAAAAAATAAAAATAAAAAAAAAAGATTTTTTAAAAGAAAAAAAAATCTTCAAAATCTTCAAAAAAAAAAAAAAAACTTCCGTCATTTTGGGTTTAGATTGGAGAAATCTTGGTCTTCTTCTTTCTGAGCACTGGCGCTCGCGGAAATCGCTGAGCCCGTGTTCATATTGGAGTGCCTTTTGCTCTCTTTGATAAACCCGATATTGACTTTTCAAAAAAAAAAAACTCGTCATCTTTAGATTCAGATCCGAGAAATTATGGTTCATTTCTTTCTGAGCACTGGCGCTCGCGGAAATCGCTGAGCCCGTGTTCAGATCGGAATACCATCTGCTCTCTTTGATGAATCCAATCTTGACCTTTCAAAACAGAGAATCTCATCTCATGGATGCGGTCTCAAAACATTTGTGTCTAGCGGTACTAGTACGCCCTTTCAGGGTCTACTGTATTGCGACCGGCACATCTGTAACTCCAACTTTATATTCTTCTTACCTCGAGCAAGCTCTGCTTCTCGATAAGTCGAATTTAAGTTCACAATTGCTTCTAGCAGTCACTGGGATGCCCATTCCGGGCTTACCATACCTGCGATCAGAACAATTGTACCTTCTATGGCATTTTGCCTTCCTCATATTGCTTGGGTCATCTACCTCGAGCAATTTGAAAAGACGAAACCATAGAACTTCCCATTTATGATCATTATATTCTTGTGATTACTAATGGATGTGGTCTTGTTTCAGAAATTTTCGAAAACTAACAATGACAGCTTCACTAACCATTACTTTCGACGAAAACAAGCACCAACTCATGCTTCAACAGAAGCAAACCACGCGCACCTACAAGCGCCCCATCAGCTGCCGAAGTGTCAACTCCCTCGGCAACTCTCTGAACTCCGGGTCGACCTCGACTCCCCGGACTATCGTCTTTGGGACGTTGGGACCATTCCCACTTCCTGAGGAACAAACTGCTCCCTCCAAGAAGCAGAAACTCGCCTCTCAACGTGTCACTACCATGACACCAAAGGCGAGCACCAGAAAGCCTGAAGCCCGTGGCAGCCCCACGAAGCCTCAACCTGCAAACAACCAGGTCTACTCCAAGACTTGGTCCCCAAGACCTTCACCAAAACAGAGAAGGTCCCAGACATCCACTAAGCCAGCATTCCTGGCCCCACTCAAGGAGAACCAGTTCTATCCTCTTGCCTACATGAAAGAGGAGAGACCCATCTCCGACCTGACTTCCAAGTCATCCCAGCATGAGCCGGCTTGTTCCTACAAGCCCAAAATCAAGTCATGCATCACAAGGCCTCCACAAGCACCTGCTAAGGCCTACAAACCTGCAGTTCGACCCTTCATCTCTACAGGGGCCGAACTTCAAAAATTCAAAGCTTCGCTGCAACAGGCGAAGGACAGGGTTCGCATCCTGTCCTTGCCCAGCTACAAAGAAGACAGGCTCGGCTGCTGCGCCCGAGGGAGCACATCCTTCATCGTCAAAGCCCAGTCAGAGCTGACCGAAGCTCAAATTGCTCGTCGTATACGCCGCCGCGCGTCATACCGACAAAAGAGACTAGAGAAGCAAAGGACCCAGCCTCCTACACTTCAAGTCTCTCCCAAACATCAAGATCACCGAAGAAGAAGATCACTACTTCCTTCAAGGTGATAAACTCAATCGAAGCGTCCGAAGAACTGGTTCCTTACCCGACACCAGACGGACAACCGATATGGGTACATCCCGATCTCCTGGAAGATGAAAATTGGGAGGTCGTGAAAACAAAGCCTACAGCTCAACAGCGAAGGCAGGCTAGGAAACATCTCCTCAAGCTCAAACGGCAAGAGAAGACCCAGCCAAAACTAGAGGTCAAAGAAAAGGCAGAGGCTTCCTCTACCGCTTCACTGGAGGTAACAAAAACATCCCTTCCAGAGACTTCAAAGGGGGTAAGGAAATTCACTCTCAGTGATTTCATGCCACCTCAATTCAAAGAAGCCATGCAGGAGGCATCATACTCTTGCAATTCGGTAGTTGGATTCTCCATTGATGGATACGAGTCCAGCGACACCGATGATGGATTCGAATCCAACTACACAGATGAGTGGGAGGAGTCCCTTGAAACAGGAGAATATCTCTCCGATGAAGAATGGGTTCCTGAGTCTCATCTTATGCCAGTAATCTGGTATAACCCCCTACAGCCACAAGGATCCTGGTCTGATGATGAAGAAGACCAAGAAGCTGTACAAGAAAATGCTGCCGACCCAGCACCTCTCATTACTCCAGTGGAAATCAACAATGTTGAGCCACAAAGAGATGATGAAGAAAAAGATCCGGCTCCCATGCCTGATCTTGAAGAATATGCAAGGATCTTGCAGCGACTCGCTCTAGAACAAGGGCAAGAACGCGTCAACGAGCCTCCTCGCAATCCAGAGCCTGAAGTCCATGAAGACCACCAGGTACATCCTCCCTTAACTCCTGAAAATGGAGAAAATTGCTGGATAGACGATCCTATCACATCCGAGGATGAGTCTGACTCCGATCAGGCAACGTCTCCCGTCAGAGCTTCCTGTAATGTGATAATTCGGGATTATAGCTCTTCCGAAGCATCGTCTGATGAGAGCACTTACACTCCGGCGACGCCTAGCAATATATCTTCTGGAGCCACCTCGTCTCACGTGACTTTCACTGAGATGACACCCTCTCAGGTTTCTTCTCCTGAGACTGTGACTTCAAAGTTCACACCCTTCCTGACTGAAGAATTCCCAGCCATTGATGCTTGGGACGATGAATTAGTCAACGAAGAAGAAAGATTGCTGGATGCTGTTCAGGACTTGTTCCCGGAAAATGCTCCATGCAACACAATCACCGAGGATGGTAACTCTGCTGCTGATGCATCCTCAGCAAATGAAAAACGACAGCCTCTTGATCCTGAAGACAATCTTCCAAACGAAGACCCTTCTCAAGAAGCTCTCGAAGTTGGTAGAGGCACCCGCTCTGGCCGGGACTACCACAAAAATTACAACCAATCTTCCTTTACATATGTAAATCCTTCGGGAAAAGATGTTGTAAGCGCCCCTAGTGGCAACAATGATGAACATGCAGGCCCTAAGGAGGCTTTCAAGTATGACTTGATTGAACATTTCAAGCACATACCTGCACGTCTACACATCCTAGATTTGTTGCGAATGTCTCCGCACACTCGTGATAATCTCATTTCGGAATTACAAAAGCTGAATGAGGATGTCGACAAACATGCCCCGCAAGTCCTCCAAATTGAAATGGATTACCGGGTTAAAAACTCAGAAGCCTCCTCAAAGGGAGAAAAGAAGAAAACTGAGGGATCATGCATTGAATGCCTCTCGGTTAAAAAAGCAGCCAGTGCAACCATCGCCTTCACAAAGGATGACCTCCTACTTGGCGAAACCAGGCATAACCGACCCCTGTACTTCACAGGGTATATCAAGGAAATGCCTATGCATAGAGTTCAGATCGACCCAGGTTCTGCACTCAACCTCATCTCCACATCGGCTCTTGAAGAGTTGGGCATCCCACCCAGCAAACTGAGCCACACATCTGTATCTATCTTTGGATACGATGGGAGTACTCAAAGGCCTATCGGTAAAATCAGGTTCAAATTGCAGATCGGTGATCTTATCTCTGAGGTCACAGTGTATGCAATAAAGACCCCTTCATGCTACAACATCCTTCTCGGACGCCCTTGGATCCATGAGAATGGTGTTGTCCCTTCAACTCTACATCAATGCATCAAGTTTGTTGGCGACGACGGCATGATACATCGAGTCTTTGCGGACAGAAAACCCTTCAAAGGTAAAGAAGTCCACTTCGCAGACTCACAGATGTATGAAGGTGAAAAAGAAGAAGAGGAGAAGCACACAGCATCCTTTGCCGAAAATCTCCAGAAAGATAAAGGCAAAGCTCCTCAACAATCACAGGAAGAAAATAAACCATCCGGTAAATCTGAAGAGAGCATGCAAACTCCCTTCATCATCTCCCTCAAATCTTCAAAGCCTTTGGTCATCACAACTAAAGTGAAGAAGGCAAAACAAAAGCCTGGGGGCAAATTTGTTGTCTCTTTCGTGTCTATCATGCAAGACACGGACTCGGATTCAGAGCCAGAAGACGACGCATCGTCAAGCCAAGCTGACACTCAGCAAGTTCAGCCTGCTCTTACTCCAATGGAGACAACTTCTGACATAGAAGATCCTACGTCAGCTTCCTTCGTTGTTCCAGCAACTTCAACAAAGGAAAAGCCGATCTTCTTCCATAGATCGGATGCTTCTTCATCAAACTCCATGCTTGAACCTTTCCAAAATAAAGGTACGCCTCAACTATCCTTATACAGTTCTGTGGCACAAGCTATTATGAAGAAAATGGGCTATGACGCTCAAAACCCAGTCGGTTTGGGAGAAGGACGCGGTATTCTCACGCCATTGGGGCCCGTCTTGACCAAAAGCCAGCTGGAAGATTGGAGACTCTACGGCTATGTAGAAAAGTCTTCACACGGGTTAGGGTATGATCCTGACACTCCCTTGAGACAGTTGACACAAAGGCTTAAAAGTCAATATACTTACCAAGCCTCAACATCTCAAATCCATGAAGACATCGATCTCCCTGGATATCTCTTTGATGAGTCACCTGACAAAGATCCAGGAAGCTCATCCAATTGGCACGATTTCTCCGAAAATGAAGAGGAGTTGTCCGATGGCACAGACGTGTGGACTTCTGACCCAGAAGAAACCTCATCTCCAAAAGAAGTAGCCTACTTCGACTCGGTTTCAACAGGCGATTGGGATCATCTCATAGCAAGCCTTGGGAAAATTACCGATCAAGAAGACCCGTGGAAAGGAACAAAACCTTGGTCTGGAAATGCCCTTGAAACCCCAGAAGGTTTCGTTGAGCTGGAAGCCTCCGAAAATATTGTGGAGGAACCACCTTCGAACCTTCCAACAGAAGATCCTGTTCAAAAGATAACTTGGGAACACCAGATAACCCACGTCCTGTATTCATAAGCAAGAATATAAAGGATGATGAGTTACCCGAGTATATCGCCTTTCTTCGTGAGTTCGTTGATTGCTTTGCATGGTCTTACGTGGAAATGCCAGGCTTAGACCCCAAAGTAGCAGTTCACAAACTCAATCTTCAAGAAGACATCAAGCCTGTCAAGCAAGGCCAAAGAAGATTCCGTCCAGATGTGATGGATAAAATTGAACAAGAAGTTCAAAAACTCAAAAGCGTCGGCTTCATCCGTGAGGAACAACATCCTGAATGGTTGGCCAACATTGTCCCCGTGACAAAGAAAAATGGGCAGATCAGGGTCTGTATTGATTATAGAGACCTGAATGGCGCATGCCCAAAAGATGAATTTCCGCTCCCAATACCAGAGGTAATGATTGATAATACTTGTGGATTCGAGCGAATGACATTCATGGATGGTTTCTCTGGCTACAATCAGATAAAGATGCATCCCCAGGATGAAAAACATACATCCTTTCGAACCCCATTTGGCGTGTATTGTTACACTGTCATGCCATTTGGTCTGAAGAATGCTGGTGCCACATATCAGAGGGCTATGATGAAAATATTCCAAGATATGCAGCACAAGACGGTTGAATGTTACGTTGATGACCTCGCCGTCAAAAGCAAAAGAAAAGAAGATCATCTCGAAAACCTTCGAGAAGTCTTCCTCCGGCTTCGCAAACACAAACTGCGAATGAATCCATTGAAATGCTTCTTCGGCGTCTCGTCGGGTAAGTTCCTCGGATTCTTAGTTCGGAAAGCTGGAATAGAGCTTGACCCCATAAAAGTCAAAGCCATTCTAGAAATGCCCTCTCCAAGAACCTTGAGAGAACTCAAAGGGCTTCAAGGGAGATTGGCCTACATCAGACGGTTCATCTCCAATCTTTCGGGGAAATGCCGTCCATTCTCCCGGTTGATGAAAAAAGGTGTAAACTTTGTCTGGGATGCTGACTGTGAAGCTGCTTTCCAAGACATCAAGTCATACCTGACAAAACCTCTAGTGTTAGCTGCTCCTACCACTGGAAAACCATTCATCTTGTACACAAGAGCCCTTGATCACTCTTTGGGAGCTCTGCTTGCGCAAGAAAATGATCAGAGAAAAGAAGCTACTCTATATTACCTCAGCCGCATGCTAGTAGGTGCAGAGCATCGCTACTCTCCAGTCGAAAAAGAATGTCTTGCAGTGATGTTCGCCGTACAAAAGCTGCGTCACTACTTGCTTTCCAACACAGTCTACCTGGTCTCGAGGGTCAACCTCTTGAAGGTTCTTGTCACAAAGGCAGGTTCTCTCAATGCTCGACTGGCAAAATGGTCCATCCTTCTGTCACAATTTGATATTAGGTATGTACCACAAAAAGCAATCAAAGGGCAAGCTCTAGCGGACTTCCTCGCAGAGCATCCATTGCCTAAAGATTCTCCACTCAGAGATGATCTCCCAGACGAACCAGTCTACAATGTGGAGACTTTCTCACAAAGTGCCTCCTGGGACATGTACTTTGATGGTGCAACCAGGACAAATGAAAAAAGACAGCTGATCTCGGGAGTTGGCATCCTCTTTGTTAGCCCCGACAAATACATGATTCCACACGCTTTCTCGCTACTGGAACCATGCACAAACAATGCAGCTGAATATCAAGCTCTGATCTTAGGATTAGAACTCGCCATCGAATCCGGTATCACCATGCTGGAAGTCTTTGGAGACTCTCAACTGATCGTCAACCAGATGAATCAGAAATTTGAAGTCAGGAAGCCAGATTTGTTGCCCTACTACAACAAGGCACAATCACTTCCGCAAAAGTTTGACATCTGTCACATCACCCACATTCGTAGAGGTGAAAACATACGTGCAGATGCCCTAGCCGGACTTGCCGCATCCATGGCAATCCAGGAAGGGGAAAACATGCAAATCACAGTGTGCGAAAGAAGAATCCTTCCTCCTCTTAACACACACCAAGCAGTTGCTGAATGCCACCAAGTGGTCGGAAGTCGGATTTCAATCCTTCAAACTTCAATTGGCGACTGGAGGGATCCGTTCATTGATTACATTATGTTCGGAATCCTACCTGAAGATCCAAAAGAACGGGTAAGCATCCAAAGGCGAACCCGAAGCTTCCATTTGGATATTCCTTCAAAAATCCTTTACAGGAAATCCTTCAACGGAGTACTTCTACGCTGCTTGTCACAACAAGAGGCTAAAGAAACACTCAAAGAAGTTCATGCTGGTCTTTGTGGAGCTCATCAGGCTGGACCTAAGCTCTATGATCAGATAAAAAGGTTAGGGTATTACTGGCCTACCATGGTAGCTGACGCAATGCAATTTGCTAAGCGCTGCCAACAATGCCAAGTTCACGGAGATTACATTCACATGCCTCCAGAATGGCTGCATCCTACAGCGATCTCATGGCCTTTCGAAGCCTGGGGTATGGACATCATAGGTCCTATTTCTCCCCCTTCAAGCAAAGGTCATCGCTTCATCTTCGCCGCTACGGATTACTTCTCCAAGTGGTCAGAAGCATTTGCGTTTAACGAAATGAAGACCTCATCAGTCCTTCAGTTCCTGCGCACCAACATCATTTGTCGTTTCGGCATACCCAAAAGATTCGTCCATGATAACGGACCACAGTTCCGGGATCATCGATTCTACAGGTTCTGCGACAAATACAAAATCCAAAGCTGTCCTTCGACTCCATACAATCCGGCAGCAAACGGGTTAGCAGAAGCTTTCAACAAGACACTCTGCAAAATCCTCAAAAAAATGGTCTCTAATCACAAAAGAGACTGGAGCGACAAAATGTCTGAAGCTTTGTGGGCCTATCGAACCACCGTTCGAGGACCAACCCATAGCACACCATTCTCCTTGGTCTATGGATGCGAAGCTGTCGTGCCCTTGGAAGTACAAATTCCTTCCTTGAGGGTATCCTTGCAAAATGACATGACTCAAGAAAGCAATGTCAAATCGCGGCTCCATGAGCTGGACAATCTCGATGAGAGACGGCTCGAAGCTCAACAAAGCATTGAACTTTACCAAGCACGCATGGCAGGATCTTTCGATAAAAAGGTCAGGCAACGCGCCTACAAAAAGAATGACTTGGTTCTTGCGGTAAAAAGACCAATGGTCTTCGCTCACAAGTCCAAAGGCAAATTTGAGCCAAAATGGGAGGGACCCTATGTCATCGACAAAGTTTTCTCCAATGGCGCATACGCACTCCTAAACATGGAAGGTGACAGATGTATGCTGCCCATCAACGGCAAGTTCTTAAAGCGGTACTACCCTTGAAAACTTACCCAACTGGGTAAGAGCAATGCCTGTACGGCCAAAACCGGTTTCCAGGTACACGCTCGCTAAACCCACCATCTATTTTAGAATTTTCATATCAAATGTTGAAATTTCTAGAAATCTAAAACAATGCTTACTTTCATCGTTTCATTGTTCAAAAAATATATATATATATATATATCCAAGTTTAGGAACCTTTCCCTAGCTTGACCAAAATTTTCAACCCTTGAACCCAAAATTCATGGTTTGAAACATAAATCCGGATTCAGAGATTTCCACCCTAGTCTACCCTGCCTTTTACCGCCAAAATGGTTTTAGGTCAAAATTTATGACCCTCATGTCTTTAAACAAAAAAAAAATGGTTTTTCAAAAACCGCGAGGAAGCGACGCTTAGTCGATACTCGCACAAATCGGAAGCAAGCGAACCACGTTCGACACTTCCAAAATCGCAGGGAAGCGACATTTCGTCGGTACTTGCAAAATCCAAAACTGTGGAGATGCAACATTTCAGTTGATATCCACAACCCAAATTTCAAAGGTTCGAAAAAACCTAAAAAAACTGTGGAGACGCAACATTTCAGTTGATATCCACAACCCAAATTTCAAAGGTTTGAAAAAACCTAAAAAACCATGGAGACGCAACATTTCAGTTGATATCCATAACCCAAAGGTTCGAGAAAACCACAAATTTCAAAAATCATGGGGAAACGACATCAAGTCAGTACCCGCAAAACCAAAATTTTTGAAAAGCAAGGATGCGACATTCCATCGATACTTGCACCAAAATCCGCGAGGATGCGACATTTCATCGATACTCGCAACCGAATGAGCAAGGATGCGACATTCCATCGATACTTGCAAGAACATTCAGCAGGGAGGCGACTTTTAGTCGATACTTGCATTTTTTGAAAACCAAGCCGGCTATAAATGCCATCAAAACAGGCTATAGATGCCACAAACCGGCTATCAATGCCACCAAAACAAAACCGGCTATCAATGCCACAAACAAAAAACTTGGATTTCAAAAAAAAAAAAAAAACCGGCTATTAATGCCACCAAAACAAAACAGGCTATCAATGCCACCAAAAACCGGCTATAGATGCCACAAAACAAACCGGCTATCAATGCCACCAAAACTGGCTATAGATGCCACAAAAAAAAAAAAAATTTGGCTTCCATGCCACAAACAAAAACCTGGCTTTCATGCCAAAACAATCATTTGACAAAAGATTTTCACAAAATGACAACCTTTTGATCAAATCCCATTTAGCAATTACTTTTATCACAAAAAGATTCAAGTGAGCGTATGGATAACAAAAAAAAAAAAAGAGCATCCCATTTAGCAATTACTTATATCACAAAAAGATTCAAGTGAGCGTAGGGATAACAAAAAAAAAAGAGAAAGTGTTGACAAGCACTACAAAAAAAAGAGTACCAAAAAAATACATGTGGTACCAAAAAAAAAAGTGTTCACAAGCACTACAAAAATAAGTACCAAAAAAAATATACAAGTGGTACAAAAAAAAAGAGAAAAGGAGATGCAACAATTCAGTTGATATCCACAACCCAAATTTCAAAGGTTCGAAAAAACCTAAAAAACTATGGAGAGCAACATTTCAGTTGATATCCACAACCCAAATTTCAAAGGTTCGAAAAAACCTAAAAAAAAAAAAAACTGTGGAGACGCAACATTTCAGTTGATATCCATAACCCAAAGGTTCAAGAAAACCACAAATTTCAAAAATCATGGGGAAACGACATCAAGTCAGTACCCGCAAAACCAAAATTTTTGAAAAGCAAGGATGCGACATTCCATCGATACTTGCACCCAAATCCGCGAGGATGCGACATTCCATCGATACTCGCAACCAAATGAGCAAGGATGCGACATTCCATCGATACTTGCAAGAACATTCAGCAGGGAGGCGACTTTTAGTCGATACTTGCATTTTTTGAAAACCAAACTGGCTATAAATGCCATCAAAACCGGCTATAAATGCCACAAACCAGCTATAAATGCCATCAAAACAGGCTATAAATGCCACAAACCGGCTATCAATGCCACCAAAACAAAACCGGCTATCAATGCCACAAACAAAAAAAAACTTGGATTTAAAAAAAAAACGGCTATCAATGCCACCAAAACAAAACAGGCTATCAATGCCACCAAAAACCGGCTATAGATGCCACAAAACAAACCGGCTATCAATGCCACCAAAACAAATTCGGCTATCAATGCCACCAAAACTGGCTATAGATGCCACACAAAAAAAGAAACTCGGCTATCAATGCCACAAGAAAAGCTGGCTCTCATGCCAAAATTGGCTTCCATGCCACAAACAAAAACCTGGCTTTCATGCCAAAACAATTACTTGACAAAAGATTTTCACAAAATGACAACCTTTTGATCAAATCCCATTTAGCAATTACTTTTATCACAAAAAGATTCAAGTGAGCGTAGGGATAACAAAAAAAAAGAGAGAGCATCCCATTTAGCAATTACTTTTATCAGAAAAAGATTCAAGTGAGTGTAGGGATAACAAAAAAAAAGAGAAAAAAGAGTACCAAAAAATACATGTGGTACCAAAAAAAAAAGAAAGTGTTCACAAGCACTACAAAAAAAAAAGAGTACCAAAAAAATACAAGTGGTACCAAAAAAAAAAAAAAAAAAAAAAAGAAAGAAGGATGTTTTCTGTATACAGGAGCTCAATAAAAAACGGTCTCCAGCCAAGAGTTCAGCTCCTTAAGCAAGCTTTTGGCTTCATCCGTCAAGGATTCCAAGGCACGCTTCTTCAGGAACCTGCCATGAGATGCTGGGGTGGGCTGTAACCCTTCTTCTGCACTGGGAAGCTTCCTTCGAGCGATTTTCCATTGTTTGTCCTCATCAGACTTCCTTTTGAGAACTCGAATGGCATCCGCAACTCGGTGAATCAGAGCAGTCTCCCTTTCACGAGCCTCTGTTATTTCAGTCCACTTGGCAGCGACTTGTGCCTGCAGATGCTCAAGACGTTTCCTGGCCTCATCGACCTCCATATCAAGGATGTTAAGGTCATGTGTCAGCCTAATGATGGTTATTTCTTCTAAGTTCCTCTCTCGGACTGCCTGCTTCTTGCTTTCTGTAGCCTCATCCAGGTCAGATTGAGCCTTATCCGCAGGGTCCGAGAACATCTCCTTGAAGAATTGATCGTCAGGAAAACCCATGGTCTCAAACCACTTGTCACCCAGCTCAATGATCCTATTAACGATCGCCCTGGCATATGTGACATCCAGACCAGCCTCTTCAGCATCACCGAGAATCTCATGCACATGCTGGATCATGCTAAATCCGGATTCCAAGTGCCCAGAAAAGAGAGTCTCAATCCAAGAGCTCAGAACTCGCACCACCACCTTCTTCGCAAAAAGAAGAGATGGCCCAGCTGAAGATTCGCCCAACTCCGTTGGTCGGTTGCTCATGTCATCATCTGTTGAAAGAGTAACAAAAGAACTCTTTCCAGTTGAAGCTGCTCCTGCTCGGGAAGGAATCTCAGCGCGAGGAATCTCCTCAACATTGTCAGAACTGGTCCCAGGAGTCTCTACCTCTGGATTAACCTCTGGCATCCCTTGCTCTGGATGCGACGGACCTTCCTCTGTCACTTCAAAACCTGCCAAAGAAACACAAAAAGGTATGAATATAATCTTGTTTGAAAATCATTATCAGGGTTATTACTACAAAATACCTTCTTCGACGACTGGCGGAACACTCTCTTCCTCCATGAACTCATCGAAAGCATCATCAACATTTGCGTCCATCGATGGTTCAAAGTCATCAGAACCCTGTGGCAAGTCAGCTGACAAAAAAAAATGTTAGCAAACCGAGTCACAAACTCAAAAAAAAAAAAAAGGAGCAAAAGAAGTCGTACCAATTGGAGATTCTGGATTTACTCCAGAGTCCCTCGGTTCTTCTTCAGGTGCCTCAACAGGATCCATCACCACCTCATCGGTTGGGACCTCAGGCATCACCAAGTCTTCCTCTGCTAAAAAAAAAAAAAGAAAAAGAAAAGAAGAAACAAGAAGCAAATCACAACATGGAAAAAATCCCATGAAAAGAAATGCAAAGAGAAAAAGGAAGAATCATACCTTCACCGACGGTCTCTTCTTCTCGGCTTCTCTTCTCTGGAGGCTCGTCAGCATCCACTGGCACATCCTCATTGATAGTAAGAGGAACTTCCAAGTTAGGAGAGTCCTCATGCTGCCCCTTGCTGTGATGATGACTCCTCCCCCTCTTACTCCGGCGGGTTCGCTTCTTAGAGGAACCTGCCCCGCTCTCAGAGTCAGGTTTCCCACTTGACTCCTCACTGGATGGTCTGCTCTTGCCAGTAGACTCCACGGAAGCTTGCCTCTGTGCCGCTTGCATCCAAGCGCCAAGTTCGGCTTCCTCCTGTTCTAGCTGCTCCAAAGCCTCATCAGGTATTTCACGAACAGCTTCAGAACCAATGACGCCCTGGTCACCGAGAAAGCCTATCTTGTGCTTCTCTCCAGAAAGGAAGGCCCAAACTTCCTCTCGCCGGATGCCATCCGACTTTCCAAGGCCCTTTCCAGATGCCAGCTTTACATCAAGCTCCTTCTTGGAAAGCCCCCGATATGCCGAAAAGCTCTCCGCGAACCACTTCGCAAAGCCGGCAGTCCGGGAAGTCAGCAACACAGGATAATAAATCATGGCTGTAGTGTCTTCAGCACTATAGAAAGCCTATGCATTTCTCCCATCCTGTAAGCCTCCAAAGCGCTTCACCATGCTTGAAGGCGCTCCAACAACGCCCTGAGAAAAGCCCAGCTGCAAAGCAAAGCGAGAGGGTACATACGGCTGGATGTCGACGAAAAGATGTCTGCGGTACACCATTGTGCCGACACGTATGCTGAAAAGCCACTCTCTCTCTGCATTTGTCAAGGAATAATGCCTTCCCGACCCCGCCCTGGTAGAGTCTCGGGAGGCACCAAAATCAAAAGCCTTCTTCCGCAACTCCGGAGAAAGCTTCACTGAAGACTGCCCCATCTCGACGTCCCTGAACCGTCGGATCCTCATGCGGGCAAACAAAAGTGATTCGGACACGGCTTTGCCCTTAGCCAGTCGAATCATCAGAGGATCATCATCCTGTGCAGCACCCAGCCGATGGAAGCCAGGACAGTGGTATACATACCACGAATAAAAGATATGGGCTGAAAATACCCTATTCATGGGAAGCCCAAGCCGAACCAAAAAAGCAGCAGCCTGCAGTTTGGTACACAAGTAGGAGTAAAGAGCTGGCACCAAAGCAAGCTGCTCTCCAAACGCCATCTGACAAGCCGGAAAAATACAATGCGGCCTGATGTGCGTTCCATCTCCTCCAGCAAAAACAGCCTCACCAAGCCAATAAGTGAGGTAAACAGCGAGATCTCTCCGCAGTGCAATGTCAGGACATATGGCGTTTGTACTTGCACTTAAATCTCTCAACTCTTCTTGCATGGCCAAGATCTTCTTTGAACTTGGATCCTGAACTCCGGCTTCCTGGGTCACGCTATCAGAAGACTCCCTGCTATCAAAAAAGTTGGGGAATGAAGAGCTAAAACTCTTCCAACTGCTGGATCTAACTTTCAAACCCTCCTTCTCCTTCAAAAAATCATAGAAGGCGACGAGCTGAAAGTATAGAAGCCTGAACTCCTCAGACTGCCCCTCGAGGACGCTGTCAATCGGCATAAACTCCTCATAGAGTTTGCCGAGGATGGGCAATCCAGTAATGACGCTCAGCTCCTTCAAAGAAAAACCAATCTCACCATTCGTCACAACGAAGGTATTGGTTTGAGGGAGGAATGACTCCAGCATAGCCATGAAGGCCTCGTCGGAAAAGATCACGGTCTCCCTAAAGGCGCGGACCGCATCAAAAATCCCGGCTTCCTTCAAAACGGCGCCACCAATCAGCAGGACACGATCAGTCCACGACTTCCATTCGGAGTCGGCATTGAAACGGCCTCGAAGTCGAAAAGGCTTGATCCAATTGCTGCCGTCACCACTGAAAATACCAAGGCCCACCGGTCTCAAATCGACCGACGGATAATCAGAGCCCTGGTAGCCGCTGGATGGCATCAACAGGTCCATGTCAACAGGCGACCTCTCCGTATATCCAGGAGAACCGCCAACAAAAACCCCGGTCTTGATTACATTTGTTCTTCTCACCCAGCTTGGAGGATCTTCCCTCTTAGGGCACGTGGGGGCAAGGCTCAGAATCGAGACGGTGCGATCAAACGTCGACCGGGTAGTAACAGTCTTCTTCTCACCATCTGCTGTGAAGGAAAACTGAAAACATCTCCTCTGGTATGTCATGTCATCAGGGACTGCATCACCAAAGAAGAAGGTAGGCTTGGGCAAAACGCTTTGATCTTCCATCACCCATGGACGACTGCTTACCATGATCTTATAGAACTCCTCTCCCTTGAGAGCGATCAGTCGCTGCCTCATCTCATCTCTGTTGAGGGAGTCGCACTCTTCCAGATTTCTCTCAACATACTGGACCTTCTCAAAAGCCTGCTGAACGGCCGGATTAGAAGATCTAGAAGATCGACGAGGTACGCTTGTAGCAGGCTCTTTACCCTTGTTCGCTCTGGAGGAACCACCTGAAAAGGATGGAAAAGAAAAAGATCAAACATCAAAATGACAGAATCTCGCTAAAAAAAATCTGGCGAAATTTTGACATAATGACGGGGTAATTCCGAAGAAAAGGAACTATCCCGAAAGAAATAGAAAGCTTGAAGATGGGCTCAACATCGCTGCGAGCTCCGAAACTCCAAACTTTCGAAACCTAAAAGTCTCCGCAAAATCAGGAAGGGCTCAACATCACTACGAGCTCCAAATTCCCAAATTTGCGAAAACTTTCAGGTATGCTATCACATCATGCTACAAATTTAATTTACAAATTAAAGGCATGCATGAACATCTAGGTTTGCCAAAAAAAAAAGAGGGGCATTATCATGATGAGCAAAAAAAAAAAAAAGGAAAAGAAAAGAAACTTTCTCAAAAAAAAAAAGAGCGGAAAGAAAACAAAAAAGAAAAGAAAAAAAACTTTCTCAAAAAAAAAGAGAGGGGAAAGAAAACAAAAAAAAAAGAAAGAAAGAAAAGAAACTCTCTCAAAAAAAAAAAGGGGAGGTAAAAAAAAAAAAAAAAGAAAAAAAAGAGGGCTGGCCCACAGGCCACGTGGCCGTACGGCCAGATCCGTACGGATCTGTCCGTACGGCCCACAAAAAAAAAAACAGAACATGAAAAAAAAAAAAGAAAAAAAAAACGTGTGGAAAAAAAAAAGGAAAACACGTGGAAAAAAAAAAGAAAAGAAAAAGAAAGAAACAAAAAAAAAGAAAGAAGAACTTTTTTTTCCCTACAATGGAGTTTTCTTGAAAAAAAAAGGGGAACTTACTTGAAGCCATTGATGGAGAAGAAGAAGAAAAGTCTTGAAGATCTTGAAGAAGAAAAGCTCTTGGTCTTGAAGCCCTCTTGAGATTATTGCAAAAGAAAGTAATAAGAGCAAGAGATCCAACCTTCTCCTTGCTTTTATAGAGGAGAGCAAACCAAAGAAGGAAAGAAGAAAGAGGTAAGTGTTACTAATTAGTAACCTTACCAAAAGAAAGAGATTAGAAAGATTCTTTCCCAAAAGAAAGATATCTTGAAGGATTTTCTCCCAAAAAGAAATCTATGACGGATTCTTTCCCAAAAGAAAGATATCTTGAGATATTCTATCCCAAAATAAAGAGATCATGAGAGATTCTCTCCAAGTAAAGATATTCTTAGATATTCTCTATCCAAATGAGATATTTTTGGATATTCTTTACAAAAATGACACCATATGAGATCTAAGCCATTTCAAAAGCTTAAGGTCCCATGTAGGGCTGCACAGAACCGGACCGGACCGGACCACAAAACCGGATCGGACCGGACCGGATTTGCGGTCTTGGTGGTCCAAATCCGGTCCGGTCCGGTCTGGGCCTTTTGTGGTCCGGTCCGGACCGGACCGGACCGCATTTATTAAAATCATTTTTTTTTAATTTTTTTTTCATAATCTTTGAGCCCATGAGGCATGAGCCTAGCACCCATTTGTAAAACCCATCATTCATTCATTTGACATTTGCCTACTTTTTAGATGTGAGGTGAAAATGAAAAAAAAAAACAAAAAAAAATGAAAAAAAAATGAAAGAAAAAAAAAAGGAAACCGGTCCGGACCACTTTAAGTGGTCCAACCGGACCGGTTTGGACCGGACCGGACCGGACCGGACCGCTTATAAGTGGTCCGGTCCGGTCCTTCATTTTGGGCCGGACCGGAAATCCGGTCCGTCCGGATTCCGGTCCGAAAACCGGACCGGAAATCCGGTCGATCACCCCTAGTCCCATGGGTTAGCCCATATGAGCCAGGTTTGACCACCTAGGCACAAAAAAAAAAAAAAAAAAAAAAATTGGGCTTTTAGTCAAAGAGAAATCCCTCTTACCAAGACCATACAAAAATGGTTCCATGCCTCTTTTGAGTTGATTGGACCATACAAAAGAAAATTCCAAGCCCCATGAGCTTCCAAAAATCAAACCATCCAGCCTCATCTACCAAATTGAGCCAAAATCTTGAAATTGACATTCCACAAAAATCAAACCAAATCCTGGTCCCCTAACTTGCCACATACAGCCTGTTAGGTCACAAGACCAAAAACCAAAAACCAAAACCTGATCCCCTAACTTGCCACATACAGCCTGTTAGGTCACAAGATCAAAACCAAAATTGATCCCCCAACATTCCACATACAGCTTGTTGGGTCACACGATCAAAACCAAACCCGACCCCCTAACCTGCCACATATAGCCTGTTAGGTCACAAGGTCAAAACCCAAATCCACATCCCTGATGTCATCTTCAAAACTTTGCCTCGAGATGGTACGTGATCCCTTTCACTACCATAAAATTCCCCTGGAAGCTCAAAAGGCTACAAATACCAAAAAGAAAGACTGCTCAAAGACTCTTGGTCAAGTCACAGGCTCTCCTTCAAAAATCTCTTCGAGGCACATCGACTACAAAAGTTAAGCAACTCGTCGCTGTACCTCGAGGGGGCATTTGTTGACACCAAAAATGTCACTTTGCCTCTTCAAGATCCAAAGAGCTACATGAAGTCGCAACCTGCCATAAATAGGCAATGCTGCTTCCAAAAATCAAATCTTGTCAGAATCAAACAAAAACTGCAAGATTCTTCAAGACAGCCAAAAGAGGAGTACACAAGAAGTTTCGGGCCATTTCAAAATCATTTGGCCTAACTTCGCTTCTCAGACAGCCGAAAAGGAGCTCTCGACGACAAAAGCATCGGAGACACCAAATCTTCGATCAGGGCCGATGGATAGTCTCAAAATACTTCCAAAAGGCTCCACGTCAAGTTCCGAGTCAAACCGACAACGTTTGACCCTACATCAACCCTCGAACAGCTAAATCAAGCCTCTCGGCGGCGAGAACCACCGAGGCCATTACTCATCAGATAGAGCACATGGACGGCTTCAAAATGCTTATAAAGGGCTACACGTCAAATTTCAGGTCATTTCCACAACATTTGACCATAGTTTGACGCTCGGAAGCCAAATCAGGCCTCTCGGCGGCAAAGCTCTCCGAGACCATGGTTTCCAAGACAGAGCCTATGGATCATCTTAAAATGACTCCAATAGGTTCCCTGTCAAATTTCAAGTCAATCGGACATTGGTTGACCGCACATCAAACCGCGACATCTTCATCGCGACAAAAAGCAAGTCTACTGGTGATAGGACCCCAAACGGCTTCAAAACTCAAACAAAAGCCTATGGTTGGTCTTATTTATTGCTCAGGAGGCTTCACACCAAATTTCAGGTCATTTCGACATCGTTTGACCCAGTTTCAGCTTCTGACGGAAAATCGGCAGCTCTGCGCGACAAAGTCTTCGGCTTTCTCAGGAAATTGGAAACTTTGCAAAATAAAATGCAAGGATTCTCATCAGGTTTCCTACAAAGAAATTAGGCCAATAAATGGTCAAAACGTCAAGGAAAAGTACAGGAGAAAAAAAAATCGAAAAACAGCAAAAACGGACACAAAACGGGACACGAAAGGGGGAAAACCCCCCCAGGGTCGCCGGCGACCTTGGAACCCGGGGTCGCCGGGAAGGCCCCGGAAACCCCGGTTTTCGCCGTTTTTTCGCGATTCGAAGAGCCCAGCCTCTGGTACTTTCCAAAATTCATGCTTTTGAGACACCGAGTCCTCTGACATCCGTCCAAAACACGGGTCAATCATCAAGAGTATCGAAAACAGTATTGATCGCCACCCGGTCAACCAAAAAAAGTGTGCTTTCTACCCGACCGATCGAGAAATCGACAGGACAGATGGCACCGACCCGCTGTTGGCAACAAACACCTGAAATTACATGGTCATCTGATGTCAATCTACATGAAGATCCATCGATGATCATCGACAGAAGAATCCCAAAAGACGTGGCACGGCCCGCGACTCTTCAATTGCTCGGCGACCACTTAATGCGATTAATTGACTAGCTTTATTACAGTCATTAATCCATTTCTTTGGACGGCCCAATCAGAAGCAAGCATTCGGGAGTTACAAGTCAAGAGATTCATGGCATTTAACCCATGAAACTCCTCCCATCATGGCGATTAAAGGCGATTAAATGCCCTCAATCTCCTCCGGCCAATCAGAAGCCAAGAAAAAGGAGTTACAAAATAAACAATTCAATTTTGTAACTCCTCCCATTATGTGGCTTAATGACAATAAAAGCCCATAAACCCACCTAAAAGGCTACCTAAAAGCCTATAAATAGGAGAGCTCTCCAAGAAGAAAGGACAGCGAACAGACAACGAAAATCACAGACAGAAGCACAGAGATTCAGAGAAGGAAAAGAGAGAAAACTCTGCGGAAGTTCTACACCGGCCACCGCTACAAGGTGACAAAAGTCCCTTGGGGGGTACCCCCCCCAAGGTCCTTGCCTTCTCCTCCTGCCTCCAATGGCTTAGATGTGGCTTTTCAGCCCGTCTACTCGGCTTTTTATTGGATATAGGACCTCCTTTTGGTCTTTGTCCTCTAAAAACCTGAGGTTATGGCCAAGCCAAGCGAATCAATAGCATCCTCTGTTCTCATCTGCATGGATGATCGCGAAGCCCACATATGGCTTGCGACCGTCAATCTAAACGGGTCCCCCACAATCTCCTGAGAAGTTAGATCCTCCTTTTCTTGCTTTTCATTGTAGTTTGTATTTTTTCAAAAGAGACAAAAAAATCACAACTCTTGTCTTTCATTATTGATAAGGATTGTAAATCGGCTATAAACGCCAAAATCGGCTATAAATGCCAAAAAAATCGCCTTTCACGGCAAATCAAGAAAATGTCTCTTTTCTTAAATATATGTGCAATGGAAAACTAGAAAGAAGTTGATTTCATTTTTACTTGCGAAGGTTGATCTCCGGATCACCACTTGCAATTCCAAGTAAAAATAGAAAATCTGGCACACCCACAAAAAAAGAAATGTTGATGCACGCCCCCCTTGCCCCCCGGTTACGAAAGGGTCGGAACCAAACGGACTCCCACGTCCGCCGACCTCGGTAGGAACCCGAGCATTCGGAGCGCGGTCCATCAACCTTGGAGCCCGGGGTCGCCGGGAAGGCCCCGGAAACCCCGGTTTTCGCCGTTTTTTCGCGATTCGAAGAGCCCAGCCTCTGGTACTTTCCAAAATTCATGCTTTTGAGACACCAAGTCCTCTGACATTCGTCCAAAACACGGGTCAATCATCAAGAGTATCGAAAACAATATTGATCGCCACCCGGTCAACCAAAAAAAGTGTGCTTTCTACCCGACCGATCGAGAAATCGACAGGACAGATGGCACCGACCCGCTGTTGGCAACAAACACCTGAAATTACATGGTCATCTGATGTCGATCTACATGAAGATCCATCGATGATCATCGACAGAAGAATCCCAAAAGACGTGGCACGGCCCGCGACTCTTCAGCTGCTCGGCGACCACTTAATACGATTAATTGTCTAACTTTATTACAGTCATTAATCCATTTCTTTGGACGGCCCAATCAGAAGCAAGCATTCGGGAGTTACAAGTCAAGAGATTCATGGCATTTAACCCATGAAACTCCTCCCATCATGGCGATTAAAGGCAATTAAATGCCCTCAATCTCCTCCGGCCAATCAGAAGCCAAGAAAAAGGAGTTACAAAATAAACAATTCAATTTTGTAACTCCTCCCATTATGCAGCTTTATGACAATCAAGGCTCATAAACCCTCCTAAATGGCTACCTAAAAGCCTATAAATAGGAGAGCTCTCCAAGAAGAACAAGGCATCAGAAAAAAGCACAAACACACAGACAGACAGAAGCACAGAAATCCAGAGAAAGGAAAAAGAGAGAAAACTCTGCGGAAGTTCTACACCGGCCACCGCAGCAAGGTGACAAAAGTCCCTTGGGGGGTATCCCCCCCAAGGTCCTTGCCTTCTCCTCCTGCCTCCAATGGCTTAGATGTGGCTTTTCAGCCCGTCTACTCGGCTTTTTATTGGACATAGGACCTCCTTTTGGTCTTTGTCCTCTAAAAACCTGAGGTTATAGCCAAGCCAAGCGAATCAATAGCATCCTCTGTTCTCATCTGCATGGATGATGGCGAAGCCCACATATGGCTTGCGACCGTCAATCTAAACGAGTCCCCCACAATCTCCTGAGAAGTTAGATCCTCCTTTTCTTGCTTTTCATTGTAGTTTGTATTTTTTCAAAAGAGTCAAAAATCACAATTCTTGTCTTTCATTATTGATAAGGATTGTAAATCGGCTATAAACGCCAAAATCGGCTATAAACGCCAAAAATCGGCTATAAACGCCAAAATCGGCTATAAATGCCAAAAAAATCACCTTTCACGGCAAACCAAGAAAAATGTCTCTTTTCTTAAATATATGTGCAATGGAAAACTTGAAAGAAGTTGATTTCCTTTTTACTTGCGAAGGTTGATCTCCGGATCACCACTTGCAATTCCAAGTAAAAATAGAAAATCTGGCACACCCACACAAAAAAAGAAATGTTGATGCACGCCCCTGCCCCCCGGTTACGAAAGGGTCGGAACCAAACGGACTCCCACGTCCGCCGACCTCGGTAGGAACTCGAGCAGGAGCGCGGTCCATCAACCGTCTCTGATGAACCGGCAGTCTCGGCTACGACCACAGCCTTGTCTGGTGCTTCACCAGCAGGAGGGGCAGAAGGAGCGTCGCCCAGAGATGCAACTGGGGCATCACTGGCAGACAGAACAGTCGGAGCGCCATCTGAGACAGGGTCAGCCGCAGGGGCATCGACTAGGGCACTCTTGCCCAAGGGTGCGGAGCTCGGCTCAGAGACTGGGTCGGAGTACTTCGGCAAGTTCTGGTAGACCGGGTGGTCTTCAGGAACTCCAGCACGCCTCAGCGCAGCCAAGCACCCTTCCTCGAACAAAATGGAGGTAATCTCCTCCACCTGCTTCTCGTACTCCTCAGTGGCCTGGTCCACCCCCTTCTGGAAAGAAGACTGTGCCTCGGACAACAGAGAAGCCTTGAGACCGGCATTCTCTTTCTTCAGCTTCTCGATTTGAGCACGCCCGGCTAGCACTTCGCCGCGCAGCCGCCGATTCAGACCTCGTTCTGGCCAACTCCGACTCCAGCTCGGCAATTCTCTTAGTCTTCGTCTAGATATCACCCTTCAATGAATGAGTCTTTGACGTGAGATCAGTAACGCTGACCAGGGCTACTTCCAGCTATGTGGTCACTTCGGCGCTACTCTTCCTCAGCTCATCCAGCTCCTTCTTCAGCCTTTCCCTCTCAGACTCCAGCTGGGTGACCTTCGCCATGTTCTTGTCACTCCTCTCCATCACTGCCAGGAGCCTCTACACGTTCTGCAAAAGGAAAAAGTAAGTCAGATGAAAGCAGCCTAACTAAAGCACTTTAAGAAAGACATTGAAGATACTTACCAAAAGATCAGCCTGAATCGCCGAGACCAACAGGCTTTCGTTGTCATACCTCGCGTGCACTTCCATGTCTCACGGCAAGGCACAAGCTTTTGGGAGGGCTCCAATGATGTCGGTGTTCCCCATCAACTGGTCCTCGACATTTAGAGGCTTCCCGGGCTGCGTCTCCATCTTGGGTCGCCATGTCGCCGGGGCAGTACGAGGTCCGGAAGCCGATCCGGACCCTTGCCCTACCGAGACGGTGAGCTAGCGAGCCACCCCGCCAGTAACCTTGCTGGCCGGCGCACTTTTCTCAGGCAGAGCCTTGCCCCCGGGAGCTCGCGCAGGTGTTTTACCCTTCGGGTGCTGTTCAGCCCCTGAGTCTCTCTCACCCGCCTTTGACCTCTTCCTAGGCGGGGACCCCTCCCTCTGGCAATCCGGCGAGCGTCTCCGCGCTCCCTCGCTCGGAGTGGTCGCTGGAGCAGAAGTGACAGCAGCACCCCCCGAGCCCAAAGCCGCGCGGGTGCTGGCAGACGATGGTGTCGTAGAAGAAGAGGATCTTTGCCTGAACTTGGCTGCCAGATCCTTGGTACCAGGCACTCTCAAGCCTCCCTCCATTCCTTCCTCCTGGTCGGACGAGTAGGCATCTACTATCTCCCTTAGGTTCGGCGACCCCGAGCTAGAGGAAGTGGATGCTTTAGCGCTAGACGCAGCTCGGCTCACAGCAGGTCAATCAAAGGAACCCCGGCAGGCACAGCCAAGGTGACAGGAGGATGATCAGGCTGCGACTCATCCTCCAGAGCCGCTCCGATTCTCTTATAGTGGCCGCGGTACCTCGGCGTATACCCCAGCAGCTTCCAGGCCGATCTGGTCTCATGCCCTTTGTATCTCTCGACCTTCTTGTGGTCGTCAACGTTCTTCCTCCAGCCTTCATTCACAGCCCGGCGTCGCCTCGCGTGCAGTTCTGCACCGCAAACAACAAGAATATCAGCTCAGCAGCATAAAGATTGAGCAAGGTGAACAGAGGAAAGAAGCGGTATTTACTTGGGACGGCCCCGAGGTGGCGAGGGACCATCAGCCTCCTGTCCTCTCCGGCGCCGAATTCCCAGTCCCCCGACACACAGAAGAGATCTTCCTCGGCATTCTTATTGGAATCCTCCAAGGCCAGGATGAAGCCCCTTCGGCGTTGCTTCTCCCGGAGATAATAATTGTCTCCCCCGGCCTTGCAGATGTCGTAGACGTCCTCGATGTCATGGACACCCAGGTCGGTCCCCAAGATCTCGTTTAGTTTCGCCGTACCCATGATGACTTTGAAGACATTGGGCATCAGCTGGCACGGGGTAATCGACCAGACGCTAAGGCAGGCCCTAAGCAGGGGGTGCAGAGGAAATCTGACCCCGCTCTCGATCACGGAGATCAGAGGGAACGGCATCCAGCCATAGGACCAGCCGCGCGTGGCATAGTCGATGGGATCCGCCGGCCTGAGGTGGACTCCCTCCGGGATGTTGTATGTAGCCCTAAACCTAGCTATGCCCTCGTCTGTATCTAACCGAAACCTAAGGGTGCCCATGTCTAAAAGAAGAAGATGGTGGAAAGAAACCCTAAAGATGGAAAACCCTAGAAAATAGACAGGGGCACGAAGTTACTTACAGAAACAGGAGGGCGAGTCAAGAACAGATCTGGGCGCGTCCTACGATTGTCCACGCCAGAGAGATCTCGAGAAGACAGACGAAGAGCAGAGCAGAAATCGAAGACAAGGGCAAAGAAAATCAGAAAAAAAAAAAAGAAAGGAGACGACCCTATTTATAGGGGAAGAAACCCTCTTTCGGGGCCACTTTTGAATTCGAAAGGGCAGATTTTGCAATCCACGCCTGTTCCATCAATGAGACAGCACAATCAGTGAAGAGGCTACACGTGTAGCCGTCGATTCGCTTCCCAGGACGGACAGGACGAAGCATTTATTGCCTCAGAGAAGTTGAGGCGACATCAGGCAATGATCGCTGCATCTCCAGATGGGTTCTCTAGCTTCTGACCCCTAAAGGCTAGGGCGCTTAAGAAGTCACAAGCTAGGGGGCAATTGTGTGGGGAGATTTTCAAAGCTCCAGGATTACGCTAATCACGGCTATCAGACGGGACTAAGCATTCTCACGTGCCATCCGTGTGTCATCCGCGTGTCATCCACGTGGCACCAGACTCATCTCGGCTACCAGGACAGAGGCCCCAGCCGAAGTCAGGTAGGTCCTGGCCGCTAGCGCCGAGCTCGGCTACCCAGGTGCCCACCTCGACTAAAAGCTTGACCTCGGCCAAAGTAGCCGGGCCGAAAGCCGAAGCAAGAGAGAGTCCCCACTCGCGCCCTTCGCCCGCCACGCCATCAGACACGTGGAGGAATAGGGGCGCGAGCCAGTGAGATAGATGCGACATCCAGCCATCCACAATCTTCGCCAGATCACTGACAGGGCGGCATCCAGCGGCTGAAGCCAAATCAGGGCAAGGCCCGAGGGTGGATCCGATAGTACCTCTACCGCCAAAGGCGTCCAACATGATCTGGCCCAACATGACGCACATTAAATGCAATGTGGGCTGATCAGACTGGCATTAAATGCAAAGTGGGCTAGAATGGACCGCATTTATTACTTTGTGGGCTGAAAATGACATCCCTATCAAATCACGGGACCCACGCCAAAATATCATCCAAGATATCATCCAAGTTCTCTATAAATAGAACCCCATTCCATATACAAGGTACGCAACCCATACTTGAGAGTCGTTACTCTGCCTCTCTTCTTCCTCTCCTTCCTTCGTTGCAGTTCACTTATTGACTTAGGCATCGGAGAGCCTTGCGCCGCTCAGGCCAGGGTCCTCTGACCGTTTGCTCTTCCCTTTCAGGCTTTCAGGCAGCAGTTCATCTTCTTCATTTGGATAAGTCCTGTAAGGCACCCCGATTATTGTGGGTCATATTTTTCTGCACCTACAATGGTGATTCCTAATATGCATTTCTTCTTTCGTCACCATCTCTCTATATAGCCAAGGGAACTAGCCATTTCAAGGGAGATAAAGAGGGTCTCTAATGGCCTCTTCCGTTTCCCCATTAAAGAAGAGGGGACATATGAGTGTTTTGGGTGAAGGGCATTATGGACATACGTGGTGGGCCCAACCCAGTACTAAGCCTAACAACCTGAGCCTTGCAAGCTTTTAGTCTTGTACTTTTATACTTTTAACTTGGGCAGGTTTTGCTGAAATTTCTTTCTTTTCTTTTGTTTTGTCATTCTAAGCAACTTCAGATAAATTTACGGGAAAACTACCAAAAAAGTCCCCTTAGTATGTCATTGGTAGGATGACAACCCACTAGGAGTTTAGAGAAGGGAGGGGTCATTTGGGTGTGTTTTAGTCTTTTTTTTTTGTCATTTAGGACATTGTCGATATCGACCACTCTATACAGGTTGTTATTGACTTGCAGAACTCAAAAAAAAGTGGGGTTTTCTTTGTTTGTTGCCGGTACTGCTCTAGAGTGGTGGATGTGGCTAGGGGAGGCAGGGAGATGGATGATATGAAGAAATGGAGGGCGGCGATCATGGGGTCGTCTTCGTCGGAGGAGGAGGGAGGATCGCCATGGAGGAAAGAGGAAGAGGAGGAAGAAGAGGGGAGGGGAGACGGAGCCAAAGTTGTAGGAGGAGAAAAGGAAGAGGGTCCGGGCCTATAGGTGGTGGGGGAGGGAGGGGATGAGGGCCAGGGACCTGCAGATCCAAGGGGAGTGAGAGGAGGCGATGTTGGATGATGCTTAGGTGAACCTGCATATTCAACGTTAATGTCGTCTTCTTTTTTTTTTATTCGTGATATTGTCGATATCGACAACTTTTATCTGTTCTGGCAGCTACTGACTTACAACTTTTAATTCATCCTACTGACGAAACTAGTCGATATCGACAACTTAATGATGTCGCTATCGACAACTTTTATCTGTTCCAGCAGCTGCCTACTTATAACTTTTAATTCATCCCACTGACGAAACTAGTCGACATCGACAACTTAATGTTATCGCTATTGACAACTTTTATCTGTTCCAGCAGCTGTCTACTTACAACTTTTAATTCTTCCCACTGACGAAACTAGTCAATATCACAACTTTATGTTGTCGCTATCGACAACTTTTATCTGTTCCAGCAGCTGCCTACTGACAACTTTTAATTCATCCCACTGACGAAACTAGTCGATATCGATAACTTAATGTTGTCGCTATCGACAACTTTTAAATGTTCTTGTGAATTCCGAAGCCTGTGGAAATGACAACAACAGCATCAAACAGCTTCATGCGATTCATAATAAACAACTCTTTTATCAATCCACCCCCAACATAGCAAAAAACCCACAACCCCCCCTTCTCTTTCTTCTCCTCTTCGGCAGCAGCTGACAACCTATTTGTCACTCCTTTATCAATCATTCTAAATGCATGCATTCAACCATTCTATATACATGTTGTGGAACTCTAACATATACATTCAAGCATTCTATATACAATCTCCTAACAGTAAAGAAAAAATACCATCAAACGCGAAGTATACATGATCCAACAAAAGGATTCTATATAGAAATACAATTCATTCTGTACAATGGCAAAAGGAGGCTAAGTACAAGTCTATCAGCCTGACAAACTGGTGAAACATAACCATATCAAAGCCAATATTACAATTTTCAATAAAAAAGTACAACAAAGAGGTAGCCCCATAAGCAGTATCCACCAAAAAGTGAAGAAAATAAAACAGTGATATCATGAAAATAAGGGAGCATACCTATGAAAATTGAGAGGCCAGCAACCTGGGATACCATTTTCTAGCATGGTTGAAGATATATTTCACCAAATAACTACCAGACTATAACTTTTATCTAATAGCTAATCGACTGGTTTGCATGGTTTTATAGTGTGAATCCAACATATTAAACCCAACTTATGGTCATTAGGAATGTCCTAAAAAGCAAACACCATGGAATAACTGAATACAACATTCTCCATTTATATTCAAAAAGTTGTTAGCACCATTCACATTCCAACATTCATTACAGCCGTCCAATACTTACAAAAGTAACAAAACACAATAGATAAATAGCTCAATTTGCAGTGTTGAAATCTACATGAAACTCATTTACATGCTTCAAATCTACATGAAACCCATTGACATCACCAAACAACCCATTTACATCAGCAGCCATACAAGTCGTTTACATCAACAGCCATACAAGTAAAAAGGCACCGCACTGGTCAAGCTTGGAACAACCCATTTACATTACCAACTCCACCAAAAAATGAATGCAATCTTCAAGCCTTTCTGAAGAACCCATTTACATCAACAATCATCCAAAAAAAAAAAGCACTGCACTGTTCAAGCCTGGAATAACCCATTTACGATATGTACAAGTTCTGCGTTCGAGGTCGACTACGTCCACGTATTCTGCTGACTGAACCTGAAATTCAATCAGGCCAAAATTAGTGCTTATGAAGGCTGAGATGAAAATGTTTAGCTTATCAAAATTCAGAGGAAGGGTTACGGAACCAGCTATTGGATTCAGATTTAAGCATTTCTAAGAAATTTCCTGTCAAAAAGAAGGGAGCATACTTAAGGTACTGATTACACATCAACTAACCAATAAGCACAAGATTTCTATACAAATTATACTTAAAGGAAAATCACCTTCACTACACCATTTCAGGGCTTTTACAGCGTGCAATGCACGCCGTAAATGTAAGTTTACGGCTCACGAGGGTTGTGCCGTAAAAGCTCCTACCATAAAAGGTTCAATGTAATTACAGCGTGCATATACAGGCCGTAAGTAGGATCAATGCACGCCGAAAATGATGCTCTTAGGACTTTTTGGACTAGATTTATGGCCTACTAAGCAGGCCGTAAATACTAAACTTTTACGACGCAAACTGAGTGTCATTAAAGCATTGGTGTGCTTAAGTTTATGGCACACGTAGTAAGCCGTGAATACTTAAAATGAAAAATATTTTACACATCTTGCATTTGTGGGCCGTAAATGGGTTGTGTACAATCTGATTACTGGCTCCAAATGCAAGTCATAATTAAGTATATGTTTTTATAACTTGCAAATGTAGGCCATTAAAGAATCAGCGAGTTTCAATTTACGGCTCGCAAGACGCGCCTTAATTAATTTTTTTTATCAAAAAAAATTAATTATTTTTTAATTAAAAAAATTAATTATTTTTTAATTAAAAAAATTAAATCCACATTTTTTTATTGCAACAAACACAAATTAATAAACTAAAATAAAAAATGTAAACAGAACCTGCAAATAAACACTGGACCTGCAGTTAAAAACAATACAATGGACTTGCAGTCTATACAAAAGCTAGATAGGCCATGGGAAAAAAAATACATGAAAAGGATCATCCATTCAAATCAATACCAAAACAATGAGGGAGTTCTTGTTTGTTCATTTACAAGATTCACACACTTTTCGTCTTCTTCCATTGGGATTTATTCGTGAAGGTACCTACCATTACATGAAAGTAAACTCCATCGTTGTCGTGTCGTCATTGAATCATAAGGAAAAAAAATACATGAAAAGGATCAACCATTCAAATCTTCCACTCTACAAACATAGCATCGTCAATGTAGGTCTCATAAGTGCCCTCTTTCGCAGCAAGTTCAGCAGAAGGTTTCAATGCGTGGTAGTATATAGTCTCAAATATATGTCTTGGTTCAACTGTTGGGCCTGCACAAACGTAGAGACAGATAAGAGATCACATCACATAAGAGACAGCAATCAAATATATGCTCTTGGGACCCTAATATCACCTCGGGTGAATCAAATGCCATGCCAAGTAAGATAAAAGTATCTGCAAGGCCCTGTACTCCTATGCCAATTGACCTGTGTCGCATATTTGATCTCCTTGCAGTCTCGACAGGGTAGTAGTTAACATCGATTATTTGTTGAGATTCATGGTAACTATTGTTGTAACCTGTATTGTAACAGATGATACACTGATTTCACAGCTTTGAGAATAAAAACAGAACAAGTAAATTAAAAGAGATCAACAAACCTCTGTTATTTTGTAAAAATCAGAGAACCGATTATTAGATCCTCTACTTCCAACCAACTTAGATGGGTGCGACTCCAGCGGGACCCCCTAGATGATATAAGAATAGCCCACAACTTACTAAAAGAGATTTGAAAGATAGGTATTTCAAATGCAATAACAGCTTAAGACAAATGGGTGATACCATCTCCCTGACAAATCGTGGTAAAGCATGACTTCAAATAGAATATAATGAAATAGTCTGAATAACTTTACTCTCCCTACCACAAAATTTTTGTTTGCAAATTGAAGAAACCCAATAGAATAAACTTCACAATACACAAGAAAAACCTCATTTTCATCACAGAGAAGATCCACACTACATGCTAGCTATCTTCAGTCTCAGCCCAAAATGAAATGTAAATAAGTAAAAGATTCAACATAGTCTCCCACAAAGCAGTCCAAAAAAAATCATAGTAGCTCCACTTTCAACACGAAAATATTATAGGATATTAAACAAGAAACAAGTGAGACTGAATTCATCATATTCCCGGGTCTTGTGTTGGGTCAATATTTATGTCTAAGACATAGTAGCTGGAGCCTGATATCATCTAACTTGGTTGCAACCCAGGCCCAACCCATGGGCACTCCTACCCTTTCAAACTGAATGTTATGATTTTCAAGACTAGGACTAACCTTGTTTAGGAAAATGCTATGTCCTGATGCTTGCCATATGTTTTCCTTATTGGTTGGGTTGGGCCCAAGAACACAATTGGATCTGACAAAATCCAGGTATCAACACCATGTTAAGAAAAAAATCCCTACTCAATATGGGAGTTTGAATCTACCATCCACATTTCTCTATTTTGTGACATACACATATTACACAAGAGAAACAACAAGCATACAGATGAAGTTGAACTCCACACCACGAATAAATGATTTTAAAGTCCTAAAGGAAGCAGTTAAATCAAGTGTATCTTTACAAAGTGTAGCTAAGGCACGGTGGAGAGGTACAAGAGAGAGAAGCAGAAAAACTAAACTATGATCCTACTGCAAAAATATCATATCAAATGGGAAAAAGTTCCAGCTAATGTATATTAGAGATTTTCAGTGTGAAAGGATTTAGTACATGAGCATGTATGATGATGAGTCCACTTTTCTACTACATGGCGCTTTGTAGTTTGTATTTTAAGCTTAAGTAAGCAATTGGGTGTCAAAACTAAAAATAACACTATTGTTTTATTAGTAAAGACTCACCAAAGATCATGCCACCTGTCCACTCATGTTGTCCAAAATGTAAATCGAATGAGAGCTATTGGAGCTTCTTTATTTGTTCTTTGTTCATACATATGATGCATGTGTGGCAGATTTTGTTTCTTAACAACCAGCCAACAGGTTGCATTCCTGAGGGAGTTGGGTTCTTGTCAGAAATTGAGGTGTTGGATGTCAGCTACAATGCACCAAGTGGCATTTACCAGATACAATCTCTTCTATTTGAGATTAAAGTTATCAACCTTTCCCACAACCACTCTCTACGGTCTTCTATTAGAGTTTGTTTTCGAAGATAGAAACATTGTTCCACATGCCAAAACTTTTAACATATAGCACTGATGATATGCAAGCAAAAACTATGGTAGATCTGAACAAAAATAATAAATAAAATAATACAACTGTGCATAGAATATAGAACTAAAAAAAATGAAAGGTTATAAAAGATAACCTTGTAATCCTTCAGAAGAAGATGGACCATCCAATTGGCCTTCTTCTTCCTCACCATCTTGCACAGGATGAGATGATGAAATAATAGCCTTGCCATTACCATCAGTAGCTGCTTGAGATCCATTTGTCCCCAAATGTACACAGATGCAGTTGCCAGACACTTCTTCTAAGCAAACCAAACTTTAACAACAACAGCTTGAAAGCAAATACTAAAGAAAGGCATCTATAACTCCCCAAAACTACCACTCATTATATACTAGCAAAATAGATAACTAACAAGATTCAAGCAATCCAACCAGTAATCTGCTTCCATCTGCAAGAGCCCTCTCTCCAATATCAAAAGAAAAACCGACCAGACTTTCAGCAGGCAAAGAATGATTGTCCTAAAAAAGAGAAGACCTACGTGAAGTCAAAATCATCTGGGGATCACTGCTGCTAGGCCTGCCTGGACTGAGCAACACCATATCCACCCCCATAGCCAACCTGTCCACCAGCCATCCCATTAGCTTGGCTGGCCCCATAACCATCGGCCTGTGAAGGGTTCCTCCAAGACACATTCTAGTATCCTATGCTCCCATTGGCATCAACATAGCCACTGCCCATGTAACCAGCACCAGCCCCTTGTTGGTCTGCTGTGCTACCACCACCACTGTTAATACATGGAGCACCAGTACCTCGGCTTGCTGCAGCACCATAACCAGTATATGACCCCTCATTCCCACCATAACCACCATATCCATAACCTTGATTCCCATAGCCAGCGGCCCCACTTGTAGACTGACCTGTTGGTGCAAAAACATTCCCACCACTAACAGCACCACCCCGCATACCAGAAGCACTCCATGCAGCCACTGCTCCATAGCCTGTATTCGCACCATAACCTGCAGAGCCATATCCAGAAGGGGCTTGACTGTTCCATGGGCTTCTTGGCTCACCAGGCAGTCCATTAACATAACCAGCATTTGGAGCAACTGGGTTTCCATAAGCCCCAGCAGGGCTAGTGTACCCACCATTAGCACCACCATATCCACCAAAACCAACACCATTATTTGCTGCACCATATCCACAGGCAGGTGAACCATAGCCAGCAGAACCATATGCTGGAAAACCACCACCTGCCTGGGGCTGCATATACCTATTAGCATCCATTTTGCCATCATAGGCATTATTGTTCATACCAGATCCCCCATAGCCCTGATAGCCCCCTCCACCGATTGAGCGGCCGCCAATGCCAGGGTTTGCTTCTTTTGGAAGGGCACGTTTTATCCACAATTTCACAAAATATCCAATAGTTATAACAAGTGCAATTCTACCGAACATCCAACAATAACTAGTGCAACTCTAAAGAAAACAGAGATATTAAGTCATTAGCCAATAATACAATTACAGGTCAACAACAACACATAAGAAAAAATGCATAGAATATATATAAGTTGTCCTCCACTTGATTTGCAAGTTACACAAGTCGCCCTCTTACATAAAAAAGGCCATGTTTTAAGGGTAACCAGGTTGACTACGAAATTATGAAGCCCTTATAGTGTCACATGGTAAGGAAATGGAATTGTGTTGCATGAAAACAAAGCATAACAATTGTTATTGACATCTTTGAGAGAGGTGAAAACTGCCATATCTGAATAGCATCAATATCATAGTATTAAAAGTAGCTAGTCATAAACTAATAGCATTACAAGTAGCTGGATCAAAGATTTGAGCATACCAACAGTTTTTGGTAGCACCTGCCCATACAATCCAATGACAATTCTACCTGCAAATATTCAAATGCAAATCACAAGTGAGGAATAAATTCAAAACACTAGAATAAAATTGCATTTTGTACTAGATATGGTAATCATTTGACACATCATGAAATATGATACAGCTACATTGCCAAATCATATCCAAAGGCATCCCAAACGATATCTTCACTGCTATGAAGCAAGACCCACATAAGACTAAAGCATCATGAGAGTAGAAAGAATCAACAATAAGAGACTCCAACTACAGGTTTTCCTTCATAAATTTATTGCATTGCTTTTGTATTTAGTCATCACTTTCTCTCCCCTCATTGTTCCAGGGTGTTCCAACTTCCAAGGAAATTGCTGCAAAATGGGTTTTACACAACTTCAAATCACATCTTATGAGAAAGTGTTGAATAATAAAAGGAATAAATTAGCAATAAAATAGTGCCCAACCAAATGGCCAGATGATCGGGCTCTAAGACGGAGGGAGACATGAATGTCCAAAAGATCATTTAGAAAACACAAGTGCAAAAAAGTAAATAAATATGGCATTTAAATTGCATAGTTAAACTAGAAATCACAAATAAACAAACCTCATTAGCCCCTTATCGGAAACATAAACACCTTTCCGCATCTTTATCTAGATCTTTATGCGATCAAATTGGATCAGATAAATTCCATGACAAAATCTACAATCATTTGATAGCAGAAGAATGCAAAGACAATAACAATCAACACTCGTTATGGAAATTCTAAAGAGAATCAGATTAAAGACTGAAACTTACAGCGCCGGATCCTTTGGATTGGCTCATGTCCATTCCAAAAGGCATAGGTCTGGATTAGATCAGCCCCACCTTCCTTGCTCTTAGAAATCAGATCAGGCCGCATCTGATATCATAGAGAACATTTTAAGTCTCAAAGTAATTGCTGTAAGAGACAAGCATCCAATTAAGAGGCACAAGAGAAGTAACAAGTCCATGCCAGCATTGTATGACATATGCAGTAGGAATATCTTTTCACCTTCATAGGCTTAATAAGAAAACAGGATTCATGAACAAGGCCAATAGATATGACTTTAACTACTTCAAAAGCCTATAAAACCCTTCAACTGCTTCAACATCATTAACCTCAGAGTAATTTGATTCATTGGATGAACAATAACATGCATTCATTCTACAGTGAATAACTTCCAATTCATCTAAACAAATAAAAAAATCATCTTTTTAATGTGTTCTTCCTTATGCTGTGATTAGACTTTGACCTGATCATCATTTCTCAACTCAGTAGTCAATGGTGCATCCAATTACACCACCCAATTCAAAACATCTCTCTATCTCAAATTACACTTTCCATCCTCAAAATTGCTCTAACATCATCAATCCACATGGAATTAAAAGAAAAGAGCTTCGGTGTGATTTGATACCTCGGGCGTGGCACGAGAGTAATGGATTCCAGGCGAAATGAGCATCCGACGCTTCCCATCAATGATCAGAGCTCTGTGATCGTAGCTTACATTGAAGGGTTTAAAGAACTCGGTGCAAGCTGCGATTTGCAGAGTCATCGCAACAAGCAGAAATTGCATGATCGTTCGAAACCCTAACATCTTCTTCTCCTTTTCTCTTCCTTTGTTCTGCAACAAAGACACCCGCCCAAATCTAACGAGGATTCGCCCAAGTCTGACGAGGAGAGCAACAAAAACTCGCCATTCTTCTCCGGTGAGGCGATTCTGTCCGTTCTACGATAAGGAAATCTATAAATCCCTAAAATATTTGTACCTGGGAGATGCCGGAGAGACAGAGGAGGTGGCACACCGAGAGAGATGTCAAAGGGGACGTAGAGGTGAGGGATGGGGTGGTTTTTTGATGAATGGTGGAAGGAGAAGGAGAATGGGTTACATGGATCGGCCTCAGGTGATGGGGATAGAGGAGAGACCGAGATGGGCGATGGAGATGTTTGATGCGCAGGGGAGGCTGTGAGATGGGTCGGTAATGGAAAGACAGGCGTAGAGAGGGTGAGGTGTGCGAGTGGAGTGGTGATGGAGAGGTCTGTGCAGGGAGGAAGAAGATGGAGATGGAGATGGGGGGCTGCTAGGCAGGTCTGTGCAGGTGATGAGAGGGATCGTGAGGTGGAGATGATGAGAGGAAGAGGGGGATGAGGTTGCCTGGGAGATAGAGGAGAGGGGGTTTCTGCGTCTGGGAGAGGAGATGGCTTGCGTGGGAGTGGGGGAGGGAGATGATGGATGGAGGCAAGACATGAGAATTACAAAGGGAAAAGAGATGCGCAGAAGGGGTTTGGCGAGAAAACACATTGGCGGAAGAAAAATAAAGGCGTGAACGGGTGAAATTTGGGTAAAACATTGACCTTTGCCGGCGAAAAAAACAAAACGCCAGAAAAACATTAACTTTTGCCAGCGAAAAAAATAAAATGCTGGGAAAATATTGATCGTTGCCGGCTAAAAAAACAAAACGTCGGGAAAACGTTGATGTTTTTAATGCCGGTGAAAATCTGTCACCGGGAAAACTCTATCTTTTCCCTCGCCGGTAAAAGTTATACTTTCCACGGCGTTTAATGATTGCGCCGGGAAAGGTGCAGATTGTTGTAGTGAGAAAAAAAAACTATGGATCTTTTCCCAAATGGGTTCTTGAAAAGTTGAATTTACAGACAACACTATATAAGAGAGAAAGGGAAAGCACAATAATGAAACACAAAAGAACAAAAAAGAAACACAGAACACATAACACAAGTAGTAGAATCCAATGCATGTAAACTGTCAAAGGTCTCACTAAGCACAACCACATCAATTCCAATGTAGTGATTGATCGTACATGAGTTTATAACAAAAGAAGAATCAAATGCATATAAAACAACACAACCAGATCTAGAAAGATATTCATGAACGAGTAGTGAAAACTGAGAGAGGTAGGTGTACTTGGCGGTGGCGGACTCCTGGATGGAGGATGATGGGCGCAGATGATGGTGATTGGTGATGGTGGTTGCGTCTGGGAGTTCTAGGCATGAGAGACTGAGAGAAGTAGAGATGAGAGGGATCACTGATTAGGGATGGGTCTGCACTGCGTGTGTTAATGGAGGGTGATGATGATTGATGGGGGCCAATGGGCCATGGGGCAGCTGCCTAAGACGATGGGTGGGAGATGTTGGAAAAGCGGGAAAGGGGTTCTTCTCTCCTCTTCTGGAAAAGGGTTTTGGAAAAGGGGGAAAAGGGTTTTAGAAAAGAGAGACCGGGAGAGATGGAGGGACAAAGGGGGAAATGGGTTTTGGAAAAGGGGCGTTGGATTGGGGCAGGATGGTAGTTAGGGCCGGGAGGGGGGGGGCATTTTGTTCATTTTAAAGGTTTTTCCAAAGCAATACTTGTGAGAGAGGAATAGGCTCAAGCGCGAATGAAATTGGCGCCTTATTTTGGTGACGAAATATTTTCGTCTTCCATAACTTATTCTTATTAGTGACGAATTACGTTCGTTGTAAAAATAAATTATATTTTGTGACAAAAATGTTCGTCTCCAATGAGCTAAAATAATTCGCGCCAACGTAAATAAAATTGGCGCCTTATTTTGGTGACGAAATATGTTCGTCTTCCATAACTTATCCCTATTGGTGACGAATTACGTTCGTCGCAAAAAAAAAAATTATTTTGTGACAAAATGTTCGTCTCCAATGAGCTACAATAATTGGCGCCAACGCAAATGAAGTTGGCGCCTTATTTTTGCAGATGAAATTTTGTTTTCGTCTCCTATACTTTTGAAAAAAATTAAAACAAACGACAAAATTTATATTTCGTCCTCTTTAGGTATTTTTTAAGACAAAAAAAATTTCTTCATCAGATTTCATCACAACAGCCTAGATTTCTTGTAGCGATCACTGCTCCACCATCGACCAAAGCTCTCCTTCTTCTTTCGTCGAGCATAAACAGTGAAAGGGTTTTAGCCCCTTTTCTCTTCTCCATCGACAGACAGAGACAGAAAACAAGAAAAAAGGGTTTTGGCCATTTGTTTCTCCTGCGCACAGTTTATAAATGGGTGCAGAAAGGGCGCCATTTTTTGGCAGAGTTGGCGGGTTGATATTTGGTGGAAAAAAAATTACCTTTGCCGGCGAAATAAATAAAACGCCGGGGAAAATATAATCTTTGCCAGCAAAAAAGGCAAATCACCGAGGAAAATTAGATCTTTACCGGAAAAATAAATAAAATACCGGGAAAATATGGCCTTTGCCGGCGAAAAATGCAAATCGCCGAGAAAAATCAGACATTTGTCAGCGAAAACTTATCGCCGGGAAAACACTTACTTTTCCCTGCGAAAGAAGCCTTTTCGCAGGCAAAGGCCATATTTTCCCCGGCGTTTAGCCGTTGCGCCGGCAAAAAATGCTGGGAAAAATGCAAAATGTTGTAGTGACCCCCGGACCCCCTTCGAGAAGCACATGTTTTAAAGAAGTGGCAATCATGAAGAGAAAAGAATCCTACTTGACTATGATAGCTAGGACTCTTTTGCTGGTTATCTTTCCTTTTTTATGCTTGGATGTCTATTATTATCATAAGTTGCTAGATATGATATTAAACCTATTTAATTATGTTTGGAATGATATAGTAGTAAAGATTTTGTAATACACTAATTCATGAACAAATTACCAAAATACTTTATATATTGAGTTAGATTTGATGTTACTCACTTGTTTTCCCTAGATCTAGTATTTTAAAGTGTAGATCTAAATTTTTTTATTTCAAAAATTTCAGGCTTTTCTTGAAATCAATTACATTTTTCCACATTAGTGTTCAAATTTCATAAAATTAA
The DNA here is from genome assembly GCA_012931725.1 of Litsea cubeba. NCBI lineage: Eukaryota > Viridiplantae > Streptophyta > Magnoliopsida > Laurales > Lauraceae > Litsea > Litsea cubeba. The sequence continues at coordinate 42,879,438 of CM022948.1, read as the reverse complement.
GCTGGTACTTCTTTTTTTTTCTTTCTATTCTAAGGTGGGATAAAGGGTGCTCATCCATGAAATATAAGAACTTTTTGGTACATTTTCCATTATAAACTTGTACTGTTGGGCAGTGACTCAAATTACATGCTTAAGTTCATAAAGTCTTCCTTTTAGAATCCTAATCAGCTTACTTCAGGTCAGTTTAGTCTCATTCTCCCCTCCTTCACCACCCTTCGTTTGGAATATTAATTTGGCAGGTTTCTTTTTTTTTGGCATGCGAAATGTGGGCTTTGAAAGCTGATTAATCTTACAGCTTCTCAAAGCAGGCCGTGAACTTAATTTGAATGGCTTGGCCTTTTACAGCATGCAACATGTGGGCTATGATACCCTAATATTTTTACGGCTTGCGAATGTGGGCCGGAAATGATCAATAATTTATGGCGTCCTAAATGCACGCCGTAATTGATAAGTTCTCACGGCGCGCAAAATGCACCCCTTAATAAAGAGAAGAAAAAGCCCTTTTGTGGCTTGCATTCCATGTGCACCATACTATTATATCATTTACGGCTTGCATTCAATGCACACCATAAATGAGAAGATGTAAAAGCCCTGAAATGGTGTAGTGCTTCAAGGAAGAGCCACATTTGAGCCCATCTCTGAGTTTAACAATGATCCCTGATTCCTTTTGTAATGATTCATTTGGATGTACCCCATCTATGTATGTATAAATTTAGCAAATTTGACGCTTATTTAATGTGTGGTGGTGTGGAAATTGGATAGGACAATATGTGAAGTTTTATTTGTCTTCCTTTTTACTGCTCCAAATCTAACATCCAATATGTCATGTCACACATGAAACATGACATGCACAGATAAAGAAAGCATTCACCACTCATCAAATCTCATCAAATCCACCCTTAAAAAAAAGCATGCCAGAGTCTGGAGAGAAACACAAGAGCAGACAATTGGGACTCATAAAACTATGAAAAGTATCAATCATATAGGTCAATAAACCAATCAAATCAACCATATCAAAAAATCCAACAATAAAAAATTCAATACTAGAGTTGAGGAATCGGTAACAAAAAGATATGCAGACCTTTTTTTTTTTTTTTTTACCTCTGATGTCATCCCCTTGGGCCAACCAAGGTTCACTCCACCACCACTATTATTAGTTAATAATAGATCATAAATCTCCTCATTGTATATCTCCAAAACAACAACTTGCACGAATTGTCCAAAACCAAAACCCCCACCACTTCCATCACCGCCTTCTTCTCCTCCCCCTAAAATACCCCTTAGAGCTCGATAGACAATCTAGCGTTGCTTTGGGCACCCAAACATTGTATGGCTCTTCCCTGAGCCCGTGGGACCGTATATCATGATCGTGCATTTTGAACCCAATTTCACACCATTGATCCTCGATTCAACAAACTTCTTGTAGAACCCATCAAGATCTTCCTCCTCCGAAACCGAGGCCCCATCAAGGCTGAAATCACAATACCCAATATCGGTCTGCACCCGAACCATATGCCCATCTGAGGATATATGCCGGGCTGAAGAGGGCTTCTCTTTTCGATTTGGGTAGTCACGAATCCGGCCAATGATTTCAACCGGATGGTCTGTTTGTGGGGCTTCTTTCATGGCAGAGATCGGATTGGGAGACGGGTGGGTGTTCTTTGCAGAGGGGAAATGCAAATGATGCTTGGAATGGGGGTTTTTTGAAGGGGTTGTTGAATGGCCTAAAACTAGTTTAGATGAAGGTGTTGAAACCCCTTTTCAAACCCTAAAACCCAAAACGAAAATCGCCATTAACCAAGATCAAAACGAAAATCGCCATCAACCAAGCCTAAACCTTTTAATGGAATCCAACAACCACTTTGGTTAATTTCATGTAGAAGCTTTCTGAGAAGGAAAATCACCAGAACACAAGTTGCAAATGATGAAAAGGGTCTGACAAAGAAATGCAGACATGGGGCAATGTATAAAGGGTTTACACATATTTGTCGATATCGACAATTTACATTGTCGATATCGACAACATCGCTAAACGAAAAAAAAAAAAAACCCACCCAAAGGACCTCTTCCGTCTCTAGACTCCTAACGGGTTGTCTCTTTACTCATGGGCCACTCTGGGGATTTATCCGGTAGTTTTCCCTAAATTTAATAATAGGTAATTAGTTTATAACTGCATTTTCATAACTCGATCTGAAGATCCAATTGGGTACCCAAGCTGAAGCTCAGCTGGTAAGAGAGGTGCGGGTGAATGAGAGTGGATGAATCTGAATTCCCAATGCAGCAAAAGATTGGGGTATCTGAGGGCTTGTTTATAATATTTACTAGTCAGTGTCCGTGTTTTGCACAGGAAATGAGTAGCCCCACTTTATGAGAATATTGACTTTATGCTTTGCACAGGAAATGAGATCTTAATACTAATTAATGTTAATTAATGTTAATTGATTTTTTATTTCTAAAATTTAATACAGGTGGCACATAAGAAATGCCAAGTGTCAATCTTCCAGAAAAATTTTAAATTTTTATGAATGAGACACATGGCAGGATGGTTTTTGTCTTATAATTGATTTAGATAGATGTTTGGTGAATCTCCAAATTTTACTTTTGCATGAATGATCTGAGTTAAAACAAGCTCCGATTCTTTTCTTTTGATCGATTGAACTTTAGTTAAAACAAGCTTGTATATAGATCTTAGCTATCCCAAGCATAAGATCAATCGTGAATCTCCTCTGAGGGTTTGTTTATAGAATTTATGTTAGCATGCATGGCATTTTATTTGATTCATGTGATTTAGTTGTTTCATTGTTGTAGGAATTGTCATGGCAATGGGGCCCACAAGGAGAGAAATTCGAAAAAGAATAAAAGAGAATAAAAAAAGAAATAAAGAAAAGAGGGAAACCACATCCCACACAGGGCGTGAATCCCCATGCACATCCAGTGATGGGGTGGGTCCCATAGTTGCTACAAGTTGGGATAATTCTCTGTTCCTCTCCAATTTTCAAGAACTAGAAGATTCCTTCCTCTCTCATCAAGATTTAAATTTCAAACTAATGAAGGAGATTTCTAAATGAAATCAGAGATAGTCATAGTTGGAAAGCTCTCCCATAGAGATTTGACTCAGCCAAAGAGATAAAGTACATTGCAAATCAAAACTCAAAAGTCAATCGCACTTTTCTCAAGACATCCTGTCGTAAAATGGTCTTAACTTTCAATTCGACCGTTGGATTGGTCAAATTACCTATCATTGGGAAGCTTACTTAGAGCATATGTCCATGGAGCCCAAGATCATGCAAATTGGAGCTAAATTGCCTAAGTCATGGGCCTAGAAAGTCTCATATATATTTTTAGGCGGGATTGCAAACAAATCCATACCATTGATGACTCATCTCTGCACTCAAGAAAAGACCTATGATGGGGTCCACTGCTGGAAGATCTGCACAACAAAGAAGTCAAGATAAGCAGGAGATCAATCGGATTTCAAATCATCTCTGATAAGGCAGTTGCTTAGAGTGCAAGCCAAGTCAGAGGAGTCCAAGATAGAGAGAAACAGTGAGCCAAAAAAGAGGAAAGAAATATAATAGGGGGGACGTCCAAACCATGCTCTCCTAGGTTTAGGGTGGGACATCCCACAACCTCCTCCCCTCTCTTCTCTCTTTCCCCTCTTCTAGATCTAGGGTTCTTCTAGCTCTAGGTTCTCCACTTTATTTTTTTTTTTTATAAAAAAGGTAGCTTTGGGCCTTGTGTGAGCAAGACATAAATCTAGGAAGGAGCATAAGCTCTGTATTAAAGACATGCTATCAATGAAAAAATTAGTTTTCTTTTGTGCAATTACTGGTTAGATTTGCGATCGAGACAAAGGAATAAGTTAAGTATTCCCAACCCCTTCTTTTTGTTAATACTTGTTTGATTGAGTAACTGATGTGCTAATTATATGGTTTAATAGACTTATCTTTGTACCAGTCAGAACCTTCCGTATTGATTTCTTAATGCTAGAGTAGGTCTTTGAGGAGGGGTTGGGAATATGCTGGGAATTTTTTTAGGTAGGGCCCACTTGTGGTTCTCTAGAGAAATTTTGATTCATGCCTTTGTTGCTAGATAGGTTTCCCTTTTTTTTATTCCTAAAAAAGTGTCTATCTTCTCACATCTATCGTTTCCATTTCTACATAATTTTTGAGTTTTTTAACCTCATTTTTCCTATTTTTTTCTGCTCTACTTGCTCTTAATTGCAAAAACAGGTAGTCATTTTTTATTTTCCTTCAAAAATTTTATGTTGTGCGGTGTATTTGGGCTGCCATTCAAATCAATAATTATCCTCCAATTGCATGAATATTTGGTTTGCATTGTATGGAGCACGAGTTCCTGTGCTAGTGTGGAAATTGACTTAGGCACATTTCATTCTCAATTTAAAAAAATAATAATGTTGCCCTCTGTAGATGCACCACCGTATAATGTTGGTTTGTAAGAATTGATCCTGCCTTTTTTGTGAAAGGATGCATCTTGCAATACACTAACCTAATAAGCTAATTTTCGATAGGCCACATATGGATCTCCCTAATTGAGAAGATTCTAACAATTTAGTTGGTGCCTTAAAAGAAAGACCAAGCAAAATATGCCACTAGACATAACTTGGAAAAAAAAAGTGTCGACATAGCGTAAAAATCAGCGAATATTTAGAGCCATCGTTTATAATCGGGGATTTTACCTGAAAAAACAGAATAGGTGACCACCATACCAAAAATGTAACTTTATATGCCCTTGCACCAAATCAGTCATTTTGCTTGAAAATGTAATTTTTTTTTAACATTCTCTACTAGGGTTCCTATCTACCTTTTTTTAAATGTTAAGGGTCCCTAGCGACCATGCGTTTGACCCGTTCATACAGTTTATGGCTTAGAAGCCTAATTTTCTCTCTTGTTTGTTTCCTTCTTCTTCTTCAGCGTTGACTGCGTCTCCACATCAGTTGTCAGGCGTTTTCACAGTGGTTCCCAGCAGTCCTCCTTCGAGCGTTGGTGACATGGAACTAAAAATTATGAAAAGGGCTTCTGAAAAGTAGAAAATCATGTTTTAGGTCAAAGTACAAACTCCACATTTCCATTGGTCTGCCCCAAACAATAGCATATGCACTTTAATGTTCTCCAGCAAACAATGACATGTGACTTTAATGGTCTTCAGGAGGTGGGAATATCCTACGGAGGGAAAGCAAGTCGAGCATGGCCGTTTTTTTCCAAGAGCAGGGAATGAGGGATGATTTTCGTGCATTATAAGCATACACCGCAGGGTCGATAGAGACCCTTAACATTACAAATAAAGGTCAATTGAGACCCTACAAATAAAGTAAATGAGAGTTCTATGAAGGTTCGGATGGACCACAGGGTCTCAATCGACCTTTAACGTTGCAAATGAAGGTTAATAGGGACCCTAGTTCAGAATGTTGAAAAAAAAAATATTTTCGGGCAAAATTACTGATTTGGTGCAAGAGCACTTAAAATTACCTTTTCGGTATGGTGGTCACCTAATCTATTTTTCCGGTTAAATCCCCTTTATAATTGATGCATAAAGACCATCCTTTTAACGCAATTCAATGTTAGTCTATGTCATGGTAAAAATATAGATTTTATCCGCCATCTAGTTACCCCTCAAATTAAAAATAAGGGCGAATCTATAAATAAGGACCCAACCACTGAGTCGGTTATTTTATCCAAGTTTCATGCTAAATTACTGCTTTGATGACACTTAGTAAAAATAAGATAATGCACTTAAACAAAATATAATAAATAGACATCTACCAGAAAAATTATCTTAAATAGGATAACGATAGTTGAGGACCCTAAACTTTTATAACGACGGTCAAGGCCCACCAGCCCAAATCATTTTTTTTTCCTATTTTGCCATTTCTTTGTTGATGTCAACATAACCATTCCCTATTAAAAACCATTTTCCTTATTTCCAAGAATCGGTTTCTTCACCCAAATTGACAACAACTAAAGTCCTCTATTCTATCGTGAGTATATTTGTTGACATCAACAAAATATTTGTCAACATCAACTTTTGTCGACGTCAACAAAAACGTCCAGTTAGCACAATCAAGTGACCCTTGTACTGGTTAAGCATTTATACATATAATTTGTTGACGTTGACAGAAGATTTGTCGACATCAACATAATCTTGTGTCGATATTGACAAAAACGCCTAGTTAGAACAATCAAGTGACCCCTGTGCACAACACCAGATTAAACATTTATACATAGAATTTGTTGACGTCGACAGAAGATTTGTCGACATCAACATAAAATAATCTTAACCTGGGAGTAGGGTTATATTGACATCAACAAAAAAGGGCAAAATGGTAAAAAAAAGAGAGATGATTTGGGCTGGAGGTCCTTAGCTGTCATTATAGAAGTTAGGGTCCTCAACTGTGGCTACCCTATTTAAGGGGATTTTCTTGGTAGATATCCCTTTTTTTAATGTAACAACTAAATCTAATACATTAACCCAATTAGCATAAGGGAATTTATATCACAAATTACTTAAGTACATGTGTAAATAAGATCCATGCAAAAAAATTACATATATTAGGTATTCACTAATTGATTAATGCAAACAATTAAGAAATCTAAAAATAATTACATAGGAATATAAAAAATAATAATTGATCATAAATAATAATTGCATAATGTTGCATGGCATTGAGAAACGCACAATAGATCCCAACCATTGTGATGTAGAAATTAAATGCAATTAAAAATACTATTATGCAATGGTCCAAAGGTATTTTGGTCATTTTAAATTAAATCAAAAAGTTAACCTTTAATAGGGACCCACTACACCCTCCTTAAAAACAAAAAGAGGGGCCCCACTAAGGACACGCCCAAACCTAAGGTTGGTTTAGTATCTTGGTTAGCCAACCCATTGTCCAATTGTATAGGGGTGCTCAAGGACTGGGCCAGCCTGCTTCAAGCCGGGCTTGGTCCTTGGGTTATAGTATTAAGGCCATGCTCAATTTTTTTAAATCTAGGCCCATTTAATATATGGGGCGGGCTTGAATTCAGGCCTGGCCCGAATATAATAGTGGTAGTAGGAAAAGTGGTGAAAAGATTTGAACACAAAACAGCTGACACAAATGCATAACCAAACCAATCAAGCCACTCTTGGGACAATTTAAGTTATGCAATTTTAAATTATAGAGAAAATTAGCGAAAGGTCCCTATAGTGGATTGTATTCGGCCTCCAGTCCAAGCAAAAACTTGTTCAGCTAGACTATTTACAGCCATAGGTCCCTGCGTCCACATGATCACATGTTTTAGCACTAATTTGCCCTTTCAACCATTTTAGGCATAAAATCTTGAAATTTAAAATTTTAAATCTTCCCTCCTCCCTCCTTCCTAAATCCTCTCGATAGACTCGACAGATCGGCAAAAGAGAGATCAGTTTGTAAGTCCTTGGGATCCTTACCCTAGAGGGGGGGTGAATAGGGTGAGCTACTAATTAGTGACCAATTATGACCAATTTTAACTTCTTTAAATTAACTAGTCACTTGTGATGATTGACAACCAAAATGCGGAAGCTTACATAAACACAATCACCACATAGCACACACCATAACACAATGATTTATAGTGGTTCGGCCTCAATGCCTACATCCACTACCGGCTTGTGTTCCTCACACCCCACCGGATTTCCACTATGTATGCTTTTCAATAGGCTAAGCAATAACCTTTACATCTATGCTTTTCTAGGCTAAGCAATAACCTTTACATTATGCTTTTTAGGCTAAGCAATAACCTATACAACCAAATGGTTGGTTCTCTCTCTTAATAGTGTCTTAAATACACTTGATGGAGATACATATTTAGCTCATTACAATGCCTCTTAATAGGCGGATATGAAAGTGAAAAACTAACTCACACAAACACTATATGAATGCACAAAGTGTATGCATGATGTCCTCAATCAATTTGAAAATAAAAGCTCATAAATGTATGCCAAAGGCTTTTGAAAGTTTTAGCTCAAAACATTTATGATTGAGGAAATGCTAATCACATGTTAAAAGTAACTTGTAAAAGACATACCTAAGTATTCTACACAAGTTGTGAAATTCAAAGAACAAAACATGTGATGCATAAGGATTTCAATCAAATTAACAATGACGCTTAATGATTGTATGCTAAAAGCATTTTTAAAGTGTAAAACACAAATATAGATTTGATTGAAATTAAGGGTCAAAACACATGTATTTAAAAAGACAACTTGAAAATGATTTACCAATCAATGTTTAAACAAGTTGTAAAACTTTAAAACCAAATACATGTGATTTAAAAAGTTGTTGAATCCAAAACATAAGATAGATTTGAAAGTGATTTTCTTATGATGAAAAACAACAACCAAAGATTCAACCAAGTATAGGAATCATGTTACATATGATTTCAAAGATGATTCCAAAACATGATTTACTTAGATATACCAATTTAAGTACTACTTGGTTTGAATCAAGGTGATGTATCCAAAACAATGAATCAATTCAAAACATAAACATGTTAAGGACACAACAAATCATAGTTTAGCATGCTAACAAAGATTTACCAATAATTAGAACAAAGCATGAAAACATATGACTAAGAAAAGCAAGCTTACTTAGTGATTTAACTTCATTAATCCCAAGCTTTAGCTTTCCTAATGACCCTTGGAATTCCCTAGCTCATTCCCCTTTGTTTGGCCTCAAAACACCTCAAGAAGGGCCACTTCATTCCTCACAGTTTTTCAAGAAATGAACTAGTATTTATAGTCAAAAAGTGACTTTCTGCGTGTCTTCGGTCGACCCCATACAGGCCCCGGTCGACCTACCCTTCAACGGTCATAAATCTAACCGTTTGAAAAATCTGCAACAGACACTTTCTCGGTCGACCCCCAGTGTGGTCGGTCGACCGAGTCCATGGGCTCGGTCGACCGACCACACTGGGGGTCGACCCGGGCCCAAGGACCAAATTCCCCAAAAATTGCATTTTTAAAGATATTTATTGTGGGGACTTTTGGGCCAATAAATCAAGCATGGAATCATGTTTTAAATCATTCTAAGCGGTTTTAAAAACATGAAACATAAAAAGCCTAAAAATAATTTGAAACTTTAAAATCAAAGGCTTGCTTGATTCTTTAAAACTTCTTTTCAAAATCAATGCATCCAATGTTTAAATTCAAAACATGCATGAAACATGAAATTTAAAAGACTTAAATCAATGCATGTGAAAATATAGATTTCAAGTTTTTCTAAATCAAAGCTCTTGTGAAAAATCAAATGATGATTAAAATGTTAATGCATCCATCAAATTGCAAACACAAAATCCCTAACACAGTTCTCATATCTCGGTGGGCCACATTGTTAATCGGAGAAGCAATGGTCAGTTCAATCTCAGGCCCGCTGCAGAACGCTGTTGCAAAGGAGCGATCGGTTGTTGAAGAAAACCCAGACTGGTTGCAGTCGGTCTCTGTTACCATCGGATAGAGAAGGGCACAGTTGGACTTGGTTTCCTAGGGCCTCACCAGATCTGAGGCCACTAGGGTTTTGTTTCTGTTTACGAAAGTTTAAAGAAGACAAAAGTTGATTTGTCTTGTTTTTCTCCTTTTGGCTTGACAAGTGGAGATTCTCAAAGAACACAAAAGTTGATTTGTCTTGTTTTTCTCCTTTTGGGTTGACAAGTGGAGAAACCAAAGAGAATCCATATCTCAGATCCGGACTTAAGGCGTTGTAGTTGTCGAGTTTCAGAAAAGGGTGGTTGCCGGAGAAGACCCCACAAGCTTTCGCAGTGCAAGTTACAGTTCGTCGTCGGAACCGGAAGAAGCACGCCTAGAGGAACATCGTCCGACCATCTCCGCATCACAACCGGGAACCTTCGCCCCTTGCTGCCCAGTCTTCGCCGCCTGCCCCTCGTCGCCGCGGTAGACGCAGTAGGTTTTGGTTTTCTGTCGTTACAGAATTTGAAACGAAGGAGGTGAAGACCCAGACTCGACTTGCTTCTCTCCAACCAAAGGAGGAGAAGACCCAGCCCATAGCCCATACCTACTATCAAATTTACCTGAGTTTTTGTCAAATTTATATGAGTTTTGTCAAATTTATTTGAGGTTTTTTGTCAGTTTTTATTAAATTTATCTTAGTTTTTGTCAAATTTATCCGTCTCCGGTAATATTTCTCTGTTTTTTTGGCAAATTTAGCTGATTTTTTTTAAAAATTTATCTGAGTTTTTTAGAAAATTTATTTATATTTTTTAAAATTTATTTGTATTTTTTAATTTTATTTGCGTCTTTTGAAATTTATTTGTGTCTTTTCAATTTTATTTGTGTTTTTTGAAATAAATTTAACTGAGTTTTGGCAAAAATACTAGAGTTTTTGAAAAAAAATTCAGAATTTTGGAAAATTGATTTATCTTAGTTTTGGCAAATGTGTTTGCATTTTTTAATTTTATTTGCGTCTTTTGAAATTCATTTGCGTCATTTGAAATTTATTTACATCTTTTGAATTTTCTTTGGATCTTTTGGGATTTATTTGAGTCTTTTGAAATTTATTTACATTTTGTGAAATTTATTTCAATATTTTGAAACTTATTTGCATATTTTTAAATTTATCTGCATTCCTTTGAAATTTATTGCTTTTTTTAAAAAAAATTATTATATTTTTTGAAATTATTGTATATTTTTGAAATTTATTTGCGTTATTTTGAAATCTATTTGTGTTTTTAGAATTTATTTGAAAATCTCATTAATGAGATTCCATTAATCGTGGGCAATTAAATGGTAGTTAGCCATTATTAATGGGATATCCCACCAATCTTGGGATATGATTTAAAGAAGGGGTAAATTAGACATTCCATATATGAAAAAGTGTAAGAGTGACCTTTTGATGCATGACTTTTTTTTTGAGTGTTTGCCACAAAGTGTTGCTTTGAGGGACCTCCGGCCAAAGCCCCCTAAATTATAAACCTAAAGCAGGCCTCGAGCCTACAACTTAGAAGTCGGGCCAGCCCAACCCCGCCCAACCCGGCCACGAACACCCCTACAATTGCATTAGTTTAGCAATTTCACAAATTTAGAAAGTGTAAATTAAATTAAATCAGAAGGTGTCCTAATTCATCAGAAGGTGTCCTAATTCATCAAGAGCTGGTCCCACTTGGTTTGCACGCGCAAGGGTAGGCCCAATTACTGTTTATAAAGGAGAAATAAAAAAAATTCGAATAAAGGAAGGGACCCTTGTTAGAAAATCTCCAAACCCTTGCTAGAAAAGGAAGGGGTGTTCACTCAAACCTCTTATAACACTGCTGCATTCATACGTCCAGCCTTAGATATAGAGAGAGAAAAAGAAAAGCAGGATTAGGGCTTCTCATTTGGATTTTCATCTCTACGAATTGCTTTAGAAGATCAAACAAGGCATATAGTACGTAAGTCCTCATCTCATAATATTCAAATTCTTCCTAATTAGATTCATTCTATGATGATGTTTCATGGTTTTTTTTCGTTGATTCCAAGTTGAGATCCTAAAGCCTATTGTTCTTCCTAGATTTTATTCTAGATTCAATAGGTTTATATTTCTGGTGTTGTTTTCATTTCTCTTGGATCACTCGAGGAATTGATTTTAATGGTATATACCTGATCGTGTATCAATATATGGGTTTTTGATATGGATTATCATCTTCTCCGTGATGAATTGACATGATTCTTGTCCTTCACTATAGGAAAATTTTTTTTGAGACATCGAACTTGTAGCGGCGGCCACCCAAAAGCGTTGCTATAAATCTCTTCACCATGGCCTACAGTAAAAAAACTTATTCCTACGAAATTTTGAACTTTGCCTTCGAATATATAGCGGCGGCCAATACTTTCGAAGGTAAAATCCTCTTGTATCATCCACGGAAAGTTGGAATGCCGCTAAAAGTTATTTTTTGCGGCGCTCATTGGTGGGCCCCCGCTAAAAGTCGTATTAAAATTTCACCTTTCATAACCTTATCCCTCGCTCTCTCGCTCTGATATCCACTTCTCACAGCAACTGCCTCGACAAATCTTCCTCCCTGGCGGGCGAGGCTCTTCTTTGACTCCACCACCTCTCTTTCTACGCGCCGACACACTAATCAAAACACCCGGACCCTCCTCAACTTCCTCTTCATCTTCATCTTCATCTTCATCTTCATTTTCATCTTCATCTTCATCTTCATCTCCTTCTCTCTCTAATTTTTCTTTCTGCATTTCTCGGTCTCAGCTAGGGTTTTCCATCCATGGCTGTCTCGACCTCCAAGCCATAGATTCCTCCCAAAATCTCACCCACACCTACTCTTCCGTCTTTCATAACAAATCGATTCCTTTTCGAATTCAGTGTTTTTATGCCGGAGCCCGAATATTTCTTTAGCCACAAAACCGCAGTCTCTCCGTCGAGTTTTTTCAGTTAATCACGGTATCAATGGCCTTAATGGGCGATTGGAGCATGACAGTGGTGGCAGAGAAGACAGTGATTTTAGGGGCGAGAATGAGAAATTCGTCGAATGGTTTCGGTAGGCACAGGGGCAGCACTTTTGTTATGTTCTCAGACCATCTCCCCAGTCCGCAATTGGATAGCATTTTACAGGCAAGTTTTTTTTTTTTGTTCTTATGGTCTGCGCTTTTTCACAGTTGTGATTTGATTTATCATGATTTAATAGGGTTGGATTTAGAAATTAGATGTCTGCAAGTGCAGAAAGAATGTTGCGCATCTCATTTGCAGCTGAACCTTTTCTTGTCATCTTCTCCCCCTCGCTCTAATATACCTCTTTCGCTTTGGTGAAGAAATCCCCAGCCCAAATGCAGCACAACCCTCTCTCTCTTCTCAGCACGACGTCGTCCCTTTTCTGATCATCTTCTCCATACGCAGTGTCCTCTTCTGCTCTATCTCTGTAACAAAGAATTGGAAAAGGAGGATTAGTAGATCCAGGTATTCCAGTTTTCTTTGCTTTTGATTTCTCTCTCTCTCTGATGGACCGCGCTCCTGCTCGGTTCTACCGAGGTCGGCGGACGTGGGAGTCCGTTTGGTTCCGACCCTTTCGTAACCGGGGGGCAAGGGCGTGCATCAACATTTCTTTTTTTGTGAGGGTGTGCCAGATTTTCTATTTTACTTGGAATTGCAAGTGGTGATCCGGAGATCAACCTTCGCAAGTAAAAAGGAAATCAACTTCTTTCAAGTTTTCCATTGCACATATATTTAAGAAAAGAGACATTTTCTTGGTTTGCCGTGAAAGGCGATTTTTTTGGCATTTATAGCCGATTTTGGCGTTTATAGCTGATTTTTGGCGTTTATAGCCGATTTTGGCGTTTATAGCCGATTTACAATCCTTATCAATAATGAAAGACAAGAGTTGTGATTTTTGTCTCTTTTGAAAAAATACAAACTACAATGAAAAGCAAGAAAAGGAGGATCTAACTTCTCAGGAGATTATGGGGGACCCGTTTAGATTGATGGTCGCAAGCCATATGTGGGCTTCGCCATCATCCATGCAGATGAGAACAGAGGATGCTATTGATTCGCTTGGCTTGGCTATAACCTCAGGTGTTTAGAGAACAAAGACCAAAAGAAGGTCCTATATCCAATAAAAAGCCGAGTAGACGGGCTTGAAAAGCCATGTCTAAGCCATTGGCGGTAGAAGAAGAAGGCAAGGACCTTGGGGGGGAGTACCTCCCAAGGGACTTTTGTCACCTTGTTGCGGTGGTCGGTGTAGAACTTCCGCTGAGTTTTCTCTCTTTTTTCTTTCTCTGGATTTCTGTGCTTTGTCTGTCTGTGTGTTTGTGCTTTTTTGTGATGATCCTTTCTTCTTGGAGAGCTCTCCTATTTATAGGCTTTTAGGTGGCCATTTAGGAGGGTTATGAGCCTTGATTGTCATAAAGCTACATAAAGGGAGGAGTTACAAAATTGAATTTTTTATTTTGTAACTCCTTTTTCTTGGCTTCTGATTGGCCGGAGGAGATTGAGGGCATTTAATCGCCTTTAATCGCCATGATGGGAGGAGTTTCATGGGTTAAATGCCATTAATCTCTTGACTTGTGACTCCCGAATGCTTGCTTCTGATTGGGCCGTCCAAAGAAATGGATTAATGACTGTAATAAAGCTAGTCAATTAATCGCATTAAGTGGTCGCCGAGCAGTTGAAGAGTCGCGGGCCGTGCCGCGTCTTTTGGGATTCTTCTGTCGATGATCATCGATGGATCTTCATGTAGATCGACATCAGATGACCATATAATTTCAGGTGTTTGTTGCCTAACAGCGGGTCGGTGCCATCTGTCCTGTCGATTTCTCGATCGGTCGGGTAGAAAGCACACTTTTTTTGGTTGACCGGGTGGCGATCAATATTATTTTCGATACTCTTGATGATTGACCCGTGTTTTGGATGGATGTCAGAGGATTTGGTGTCTCAAAAGCATGAATTTTGGAAATTACCAGAGGCTGGGTGCTTCGAATCGCGAAAAAATGGCGAAAATCGGGGTTTCCAGGGCCTTCCCGGCGACCCTGGGGGGGTTTTCCCCCTTTTTGTCCCGTTTTGTGTCCGTTTTTTGCTGTTTTTCGATTCTTTTTTCTTCTTTATTTTTCCTTGACATTTTTGACCATTTATTGGCCTGATTTCCCTGTAGGAAACCTGATGAGAATCCTTGCATTTTATTTTGCAAAGTTTCCAATTTCCTGAGAAAGCCGAAGACTTTGTAGCGCAGAGCTGCCGATTTTCCGTCAGAAGCTGAAACTGGGTCAAACGATGTCGGAATGACCTGAAATTTGGTGTGAAGCCTCCTGAGCAATAAATAAGACCAACCATAGGCTTTTGTTTGAGTTTTGAAGCCGTTTGGGGTCCTATCACCAGTACACTTGCTTTTGTCGTGATGAAGATGTCGCGGTTTGATGTGCGGTCAACCGATGTCCGATTGACTTGAAATTTGACAGGGAACCTATTGGAGTCATTTTAAGATGATCCATAGGCTCTATCTTGGAAACCATGGTCCCGGAGAGCTTTGCCGCCGAGAGGCCTGATTTGGCTTCCGAGCGTCAAACTATGGTCAAATGTTGTCGAAATGACCTGAAATTTGACGTGTAGCCCTTTATAAGCATTTTGAAGCCGTCCATGTGCTCTATCTGATGAGTGATGGCCTCGGTGGTTCTCGCCGCCGAGAGGCTTGATTTAGCTGTTCGAGGGTTGTGTAGGGTCAAACGTTGTCGGTTTGACTCGGAACTTGACGTGGAGCCTCTTGGAAGTATTTTGAGACCATCCATCGGCTCTGATCGAAGATTTGGTGTCTCCGATGCTTTTGCCGCCGAGAGCTCCTTTTCGGCTGTCAGAGAAGCGAAGTTAGGCCAAATGATTTTGAAATGGTCCGAAACTTCTTGTGTACTCCTCTTTTGGCTGTCTTGAAGAATCTTGCAGTTTTTGTTTGATTCTGACAAGATTTGATTTTTGGAAGTAGCATTGCCTATTTATGGCAGGTTGCGACTTCATGTAGCTCTTTGGATCTTGAAGAGGCAAAGTGACATTTTTGGTGTCAACAAATGCCCCTCGAGGTACAGCGATGAGTTGCTTAACTTTTGTAGTCGATGTGCCTCGAAGAGATTTTTGAAGGAGAGCCTGTGACTTGACCAAGAGTCTTTGAGCAGTCTTTCTTTTTGGTATTTGTAGCCTTTTGAGCTTCCAGGGGAATTTTATGGTAGTAAAAGGGATCACGTACCATCTCGAGGCAAAGTTTTGAAGATGACATCAGGGATGTGGATTTGGGTTTTGACCTTGTGACCTAACAGGCTATATGTGGCAGGTTATGGGGTCGGGTTTGGTTTTGATCGTGTGACCCAATAAGTTGTATGTGGAATGTTGGGGGATCAATTTTGATTTTGATCTTGTGACCTAACAGGCTGTATGTGGCAAGTTAGGGGATCAGGTTTGTTTTTTTTTTTTTTTTTTGGTCTTGTGACCCAACAAGCTGTATGTGGCAAGTTAGGGGACCAGGATTTGGTTTGATTTTTGTGAAATGTCAATTTCAAGATTTTGGCTCAATTTGGTAGATGAGGCTGGATGGTTTGATTTTTGGAAGCTCATGGGGCTTGGAATTTTCTTCGTATGGTCCAATCAACTCAAAAGAGGCATGGAACCATTTTTGTATGCTCTTGGTAAGAGGGATTTCTCTTTGACTAAAAGCCCAAATATTTTTTTTTTAAGTGCCTAGGTGGTCAAACCTGGCTCATATGAGCTAACCCATGGGACCTTAAGCTTTTGGAATGGCTTAGATCTCATATGGTGTCATTTTTGTAAAGAATATCCAAAATATCTCATTTGGATAGAGAATATCTAAGAATATCTTTACTTGGAGAGAATCTCTCATATTCCATTTATTTCGGGATAGGATATCTCAAGATATCTTTCTTTTGGGAAAGAATCCTTCATCGATCCTATCTTTTGGGAGAAAATCTCTCATTGATTTCTTCTTGGGAGAAAATCCTTCAAGATATCTTTCTTTTGGGAAAGAATCTTTCGAATCTCTTTCTTTTGGTAAGGTTACTAATTAGTATCACTTACCTTTTTCTTCTTTCCTTCTTTGGTTTGCTCTCTTCTATAAAAGCAAGGAGGAGGTTGGATCTCTTGCTTTTATTACTTTCTTTGGCAATAATCTCAAGAGGGCTTCAAGACCAAGAGTTCTTCTTCTTCAAGATCTTCAAGACTTTTCTTCTTCTTCTCCATCAATGGCTTCAAGTAAGTTCCCTTTTTCAAGAAAACTCCATTGTAGGAAGAAAAAGTTCTTTCTTTTTTTTGTTTCTTTCTTTTCTTTTCTTCTTTTTTTTTCTTTTCCACGTGTTTGCTTCTTTTTTTTTCACACATTTTTTTTTTTTGCTTTCTTTTCTTCTCTTTTTTTTTTTTTTTTTGTTTTGTTTTGTTTTTTTTTTTTGTTTGTGGGCCGTACGGACAGATCCGTACGGATCTAGCCGTACGGCCATGTGGCCTGTGGGCCGTCTCCCTTTTTTTCTTCTTTTTTTTTCTTTTTTTTTTTTTGTTTTCTTTCCCCCTTTTTTTTTGAGAAAGTTTCTTTTCTTCTTCTTTTTTTTTTCTCTTTTGCTCATCATGATAATGCCCCTTTTTTTTTGGCAAACCTAGATGTTCATGCATGCATTCAATTGTAAATTAAATTTGTAGCATGATGTGATAGCATACCTGAAAGTTTTCGTAAATTTGGGAATTTGGAGCCCGCAGCGATGTTGAGCCCTTCCTGATTTTGCGGAGACTTTGAGGTTTCGAAAGTTTGGAGTTTCGGAGCTCGCAGCGATGTTGAGCCCATCTTCAAGCTTTCTATTTCTTTCGGGATAGTTCCTTTTCTTCGGAATTGCCCCGGCATCATGTCAAAATTTCGCCAGATTTTTAGCGAGATTCTGTCATTTTGATGTTTGATCTTTTTCTTTTCCATCCTTTGCAGGTGGTTCTTTCAGAACGAACAAGGGTAAAGAGCCTGCTACAAGCGTACCTCGTCGATCTTCTAGATCTTCTAATCCGGCCGTTCAGCAAGCCTTTGAGAAGGTCCAGTATGTTGAGAGAAATCTGGAAGAGTGCGACTCCCTCAACAGAGATGAGATGAGGCAGCGACTGATCGCTCTCAAGGGAGAGGAATTCTATAAGATCATGGTAAGCAGTCGTCCATGGGTGATGGAAGATCAGAGCATTTTGCCCAAGCCTACCTTCTTCTTTGGTGATGCAGTCCCTGATGACATGACATACCAGAGGAGATGTTTTCAGTTCTCTTTCACAGCAGATGGTGAGAAGAAGACTGTTGTTACCCCGGTCGACGTTTGATCGCACCGTCTCGATTCTGAGCCTTGCCCCCACGTGCCCTAAGAGGGAAGATCCTCCAAGCTGGGTGAGAAGGACAAATGTAATCAAGACCGGGGTTTTTGTTGGCGGTTCTCCTGGATATACGGAGAGGTCGCCCGTTGACATGGATCTTTTGATGCCATCCAGCGGCTACCAGGGCTCTGATTATCCGTCGGTCGATTTGAGACCGGTGGGCCTTGGTATTTTCAGCGGTGACGGCAGCAATTGGATCAAGCCTTTTCGACTTCGCGGCTGTTTCAATGCTGACTCCGAGTGGAAGTCGTGGACTGATCGCGTCCTGCTGATTGGTGGCGCCGTTTTGAAGGAAGCCGGGATTTTTGATGCGGTCCGTGCTTTTAGGGAGACCGTGATCTTTTCCGACGAGGCCTTCATGGCTATGCTGGAATCATTCCTCCCACAAACCAATACCTTCGTTGTGACGAATGGTGAGATTGGTTTTTCTTTGAAGGAGTTGAGCGCCATTACTGGATTGCTCATCCTTGGCAAACTCTATGAGGAGTTTATGCCGATTGACAGCATCCTCGAGGGGCAGTCTGAGGAGTTCAGGCTTCTGTACTTTCAGCTCGTCGCCTTCTATGATTTTTTGAAGGAGAAGGAGGGTTTGAAAGTTAGATCCAGCAGTTGGAAGAGTTCTAGCTCTTCATTCCCCAACTTTTTTGATAGCAGGGAGTCTTCTGATAGTGTGACCCGAGAAGCCGGAGCTCAGGATCCAAGTTCAAAGAAGATCTTGGCCATGCAAGAAGAGTTGAGAGATTTCTGTGCCAGTACAAACGCCATATGTCCTAACATTGCACTGCGGAGAGATCTCGCTGTTTACCTCACTTATTGGCTTGGTGAGGCTATTTTTGCTGGAGGAGATGGAACGCACATCAGGCCGCATTGTATCTTTCCGGCTTGTCAGATGGCGTTTGGAGAGCAGCTTGCTTTGGTGCCAGCTCTTTACTCCTACCTGTGTACCGAACTGCAGGCTGCTGCTTTTTTGGTTCGGCTTGGGCTTCCCATGAATAGGGTATTTTCAGCCCACATCTTTTATTCATGGTATGTATACCACTGTCCTGGCTTCCACCAGCTGGGTGCCGCACAGGATGATGATCCTCTGATAATTCGACTGGCTAAGGGCAAAGCCGTGTCCGAATCACTTTTGTTTGCCCGCATGAGGATCCGACGGTTCAGGGACGTCGAAATGGGGCAGTCTTCAGCGAAGCTTTCTCCGGAGTTGCGGAAGAAGGCTTTTGATTTTGGTGCCTCCCGAGACTCTACCAGGGCGGGGTCGGGAAGGCATTATTCCTTGACGAATGCAGAGAGAGAGTGGCTTTTCAGCATAGCGTGTCGGCACGATGGTGTACCGTAGACATCTTTTCGTCGACATCCAGCCGTATGTACCCTCTCGCTTTGCTTTGCAGCTGGGCTTTTCTCAAGGCGTTGTTGGAGCGCCTTCAAGCATGGTGAAGCGCTTTGGAGGCTTACAGGACGGGAGAAATGCATGGGCTTTCTATAGTGCTGAAGATACTACAGCCATGATTTCTTATCCTGTGTTGCTGACTTCCCGGACTGCCGGCTTTGCGAAGTGGTTCGCGGAGAGCTTTTCGGCATATCGGGGGCTTTCCAAGAAGGAGCTTGATGTGAAGCTGGCATCTGGAAAGGGCCTTGGAAAGTCGGATGGCGTCCGGCGAGAGGAAGTTTGGGCCTTCCTTTCTGGGGAGAAGCACAAGATAGGCTTTCTCGGTGACCAGGGCGTCATTGGTTCTGAAGCTGTTCGAGAAATACCTGATGAGGCTTTAGAGCAGCTAGAACAGGAGGAAGCCGAACTTGGTGCTTGGATGCAAGCGGCACAGAGGCAAGCTTCCGTGGAGTCTACTGGCAAGAGTAGACCATCCAGTGAGGAGTCAAGTGGGAAACCTGACTCTGATAGCGGGGCAGGTTCCTCTAAGAAGCGAGCCCGCCGGGGTAAGAGGGGGAGGAGTCATCATCGCAGCAAGGGGCAGCATGAGGACTCTCCTGACTTGGAAGTTCCTCTTACTATCAATGAGGATGTGCCAGTGGATGCTGACGAGCCTCCAGAGAAGAGAAGCCGAGAAGAAGAGACCGTTGGTGAAGGTATGATTCTTCTTTTTTCTCTTTCCATTTGTTTTCATGGGATTTTTCCATGTTCTGATTTGCTTCTTATTTCTGCTTTTCTTTTCTTTTTTTTTTTAGGAGAGGAAGACTTGGTGATGCCTGAGGTCCCAACCGATGAGGTGGTGACGGATCCTGTCGGGGCACCTGAAGAAGAACCGAGGGACTCTAGAGTGAATCCAGAATCTCCAATTGGTATGACTTCTTTTGCTTTTTTTTTTGTGTCTGTGACTTGGTTTGCTAACATTTTTCTTGCCAGCTGACTTGCCACAGGATTCCGATGACTTTGAACCATCGATGGACGCAAATGTTGATGATGCTTCCAATGAGTTCATGGAGGAAGAAAGTGTTCCGCCAGTCGTTGAAGATGGTATTTTGTAGTTATAACCCTGATAATGATTTTCAAACAGGATTATATTCATACCTTTTTGTGTTTCTTTTGGCAGGTTTTGAAGTGACAGAGGAGGATCCGTCGCTTCCAGAGCAAGGGATGCCAGAGGTTAATCCAGAGGTAGAGACTCCTGGGACCAGTTCTGACAATGTTGAGGAGATTCCTCGTGCTGAGATTCCTTCCCGAGCAGGAGCAGCTTCAACTGGAAAGAGTTCTTTTGTTACTCTTCCAGCAGATGATGACATGAGCGGCCGACCAACGGAGTTGGGCGAATCTTCAGCTGGACCATCTCTTCTTTTTGCGAAGAAGGTGGTGGTGCGGGTTCTGAGCTCTTGGATTGAGACTCTCTTTTCTGGGCACTTAGAAGCCGGATTTAGCATGATCCAGCATGTGCGTGAGATTCTCGGTGATGCTGAAGAGGCTGGTCTGGATGTCACAGATGCCAGGGCGATCGTTGATAGGATCATTGAGCTGGGTGACAGGTGGTTTGAGACCATGGGTTTTCCTGATGATCAATTCTTCAAGGAGATGTTCCTGGACCCTGCGGATAAGACTCAGTCTAACCTGGATGAGGCTAAAGAAAGCAGGAAGCAGGCAGTCCGAGAGAAGAACTTAGAAGAGCTAACCATCATCGGGCTGACACATGACCTTAATATCCTTGATAGGGAGGTCGATGAGACCAGGAAACGTCTTGAGCATCTGCAGGCACAAGTTGCTGCCAAGTGGACTGCCATAACAGAGGCTCGTGACAGGGAGAGTGCTCTGATTTACCGGGTTGCAGATGCCAATCGAGTTCTTGAAAGGAAATCTCAAGATAGCGAACGATGGCAAACTGCTCGGGATAATCTTCCTGGTGCGAAAGAAGGGTTTCAACCCACCCCAGCATCTCATGGCAAGTTCTTGAAGAATCGTGCTCTGGAATCCTTGACGGCTGAGGCCAAAAGTTTGCTTGAGGAGCTGAACTCTTGGCTGGAGACCATTTTTGATTGAGCTCCTGTATTTTTTTTTTTTTTACAGAAACCATCCTTCTCTCTTTTTTGGTACCACTTGTATTTTTTTGGTACTTACTTTTTTGTAGTGCTTGTGAACACTTTTTTTTTTTTTTTTGGTACCACATGTATTTTTTTGGTACTCTTTTTTTTTGTAGTGCTTGTGAACACTTTCTTTTTTTTTTGGTACCACATGTATTTTTTTGGTACTCTTTTTTTGTAGTGCTTGTGAACACTTTCTTTTTTTTGTTATCCCTACGCTCACTTGAATCTTTTTGTGATAAAAGTAATTGCTAAATGGGATACCTTTTTTTTTTTTTGTTATCCCTACGCTCACTTGAATCTTTTTGTGATAAAAGTAATTGCTAAATGGGATTTGATCAAAAGGTTGTCATTTTGTGAAAATCTTTTGTCAAATGATTGTTTTGGCATGGAAGCCAGGTTTTTGTTTGTGGCATGGAAGCCAATTTTGGCATGAGAGCCAGCTTTTCTTATGGCATTGATAGCCGAGTTTTTTTTTTTGTGGCATCTATAGCCAATTTTGGTGGCATTGATAGCCGAGTTGTGGCATTGATAGCCGGTTTTTGGTGGCATTGATAGCCTGTTTTGTTTTGGTGGCATTGATAGCCGGTTTTTTTGAAATCCAAGTTTTTGTTTGTGGCATTGATAGCCGATTTTGTTTTGGTGGCATTGATACCCGGTTTGTGGCATTTATAGCCTGTTTTGATGGCATTTATAGCCGGTTTGGTTTTCAAAAATGCAAGTATCGACTAAAAGTCGCCTCCTTGCTGAATGTTCTTGCAAGTATCGATGGAATGTCACATCCTTGCTCATTCGGTTGCGAGTATCGATGGAATGTCGCATCCTCGCGGATCTGGGTGCAAGTATCGATGGAATGTCACATCCTTGCTTTTCAAAAATTTTGGTTTTGTGGGTACTGACTTGATGTCGTTTCCCCATGATTTTTGAAATTTGTGGTTTTCTCGAACCTTTGGGTTATGGATATCAACTGAAATGTTGCGTCTCCATGGTTTTTTTAGGTTTTTTTCGAACCTTTGAAATTTGGGTTGTGGATATCAACTGAAATGTTGCGTCTCCACAGTTTTGGATTTTGCAAGTATCGACGAAATGTCGCTTTCCTGCGATTTTGGAAGTGTCGAACATGGTTCATATGCTTCCGATTTGTGCGAGTATCGACTAAGCGTCGCTTCCTCGCGGTTTTTTGAAAAACCATTTTTTTTTGTTTAAAGACACGAGGGACATAAGTTTTGACCTAAAACCATTTTGGTGGTAAAAGGCAGGGTGGACTAGGGTGGAAATCCCTGAATCCAGATTTTGTTTCAAACCATGAATTTTGGGTTCAAGGGTTGAAAATTTTGGTCAAGTTAGGGAAAGGTTCCTAAACTTGGATATTTTTTTTTTTGAACAATGAAACGATGAAAGTAAGCATTGTTTTAAATTTCTAGAAATTTCAACATTTGATATGAAAATTCTAAAAAAGGGTGGGTTTAGCGAGCGTGTACCTGAAAACCAGTTTTGGCCGTACAGGCATTGCTCTTACCCAGTTGGGTAAGTCTTCAAGGGTAGTACCGCTTTAAGAACTTGCCGTTGATGGGCAGCATACATCTGTCGCCTTCCATGTTTAGGAGTGCGTATGCGCCGTTGGAGAAAACCTTGTCGATGACGTAGGGTCCCTCCCATTTTGGCTCAAATTTGCCTTTGGACTTGTGAGCGAAGACCATTGGTCTTTTTACCGCAAGAACCAAGTCACTCTTTTTGTAGGCGCGTTGCCTGACCTTTTTATCGAAAGATCCTGCCATGCGTGCTTGGTAAAGTTCAATGCTTTGTTGAGCTTCGAGCCGTCTCTCATCGAGATTGTCCAGCTCATGGAGTCGCAATTTGACATTGCTTTCTTGAGTCATGTCATTTTGCAAGGATACCCTCAAGGAAGGAATTTGTACTTCCAAGGGTACGACAGCTTCGCATCCATAGACCAAGGAGAATGGTGTGCTATGGCTTGGTCCTCGAACGGTGGTTCGATAGGTCCACAAAGCTTCAGACATTTTGTCGCTCCAGTCTCTTTTGTGACTAGAGACCATTTTTTTGAGGATTTTGCAGAGTGTCTTGTTGAAAGCTTCTGCTAACCCGTTTGCTGCCGGATTGTATGGAGTCGAAGGACAGCTTTGGATTTTGTATTTGTCGCAGAACCTGTAGAATCGATGATCCCGGAATTGTGGTCCGTTATCATGGATGAATCTTTTGGGTATGCCGAAACGACAAATGATGTTGGTGCGCAGGAACTGAAGGACCGATGAGGTCTTCATTTCGTTGAACGCAAATGCCTCTGACCACTTGGAGAAATAATCCGTAGCAGCAAAGATGAAGCGATGACCTTTGCTCGAAGGGGGAGAAATAGGACCTATGATGTCCATACCCCAGGCTTCGAAAGGCCATGAGATCGCTGTAGGATGCAGCCATTCTGGAGGCATGTGAATGTAATCTCCATGAACTTGGCATTGTTGGCAGCGCTTAGCAAATTACATTGCGTCAGCTACCATGGTAGGCCAGTAATATCCTAACCTTTTTATCTGATCATAGAGCTTAGGTCCAGCCTGATGAGCTCCGCAAAGACCAGCATGAACTTCTTTGAGTGTTTCTTCAGCCCCTTGTTATGACAAGCAGCGTAGAAGTACTCCGTTGAAGGATTTCCTGTAAAGGATTTTTGAAGGAATATCCAAATGAAAGCTTGGGGTTCACCTTTGGATGCTTACCCGTTCTTTTGGATCTTCAGGTAGGATTCCGAACATAATGTAATCAATGAACGGATCCCTCCAGTCGCCGATTGAAGTTTGAAGGATT
Source organism: Litsea cubeba (assembly GCA_012931725.1). Lineage (NCBI taxonomy): Eukaryota > Viridiplantae > Streptophyta > Magnoliopsida > Laurales > Lauraceae > Litsea > Litsea cubeba. Next base: position 42,855,233 of record CM022948.1, on the reverse strand, counting down.
GAAATCCGACTTCCGACCACTTGGTGGCATTCAGCAACTGCTTGGTGTGTGTTAAGAGGAGGAAGGATTCTTCTTTCACACATTGTGATTTGCATGTTTTCCCCTTCCTGGATTGCCATGGATGCGGCAAGTCCAGCTAGGGCATCTGCACGTATGTTTTCACCTCTACGAATGTGGGTGATGTGACAGATGTCAAACTTTTGCAGAAGTGATTGTGCCTTGTTGTAGTAAGGCAACAAATCTGGCTTCCTGACTTCAAATTTCTGATTCATCTGGTTGACGATCAGTTGAGAGTCTCCAAAGACTTCCAGCATGGTGATACCGGATTCGATGGCGAGTTCCAATCCTAAGATCAAAGCTTGATATTCAACTGCATTGTTTGTGCATGGTTCCAGTAGCGAGAAAGCGTGTGGAATCATGTATTTGTCGGGGCTAACAAAGAGGATGCCAACTCCCGAGATCAGCTGTCTTTTTTCATTCGTCCTGGTTGCACCGTCAAAGTACATGTCCCAGGAGGCACTTTGTGAGAAAGTCTCCACATTGTAGACTGGTTCGTCTGGAAGATCATCTCTGAGTGGTGAATCTTTAGGCAATGGATGCTCTGCGAGGAAGTCCGCTAGAGCTTGCCTTTTGATTATCTTTTGTGGTACATACCTAATATCAAATTGTGATAGAAGGATGGACCATTTTGCCAATCGAGCGTTGAGAGAACCTGCCTTTGTGACAAGGACCTTCAAGAGGTTGACCCTCGAGACCAGGTATACTGTGTTGGAAAGCAAGTAGTGACGCATCTTTTGTACGGCGAACATCACTGCAAGACATTCTTTTTCGACTGGAGAGTAGCGATGCTCTGCACCTACTGGCATGCGGCTGAGGTAATATAGAGCAGCTTCTTTTCTTTGATCATTTTCTTGCGCAAGCAGAGCTCCCAAAGAGTGATCAAGGGCTCTTGTGTACAAGATGAATGGTTTTCCAGTGGTAGGAGCAGCTAACACTGGAGGCTTTGTCAGGTATGACTTGATGTCTTGGAAAGCAGCTTCACAGTCAGCATCCCAGACAAAGTTTACACCTTTTTTCATCAACCGGGAGAATGGACGGCATTTCCCCGAAAGATTGGAGATGAACCGTCTGATGTAGGCCAATCTCCCTTGAAGCCCTTTGAGTTCTCTCAAGGTTCTTGGAGAGGGCATTTCTAGAATGGCTTTGACTTTTATGGGGTCAAGCTCTATTCCAGCTTTCGGAACTAAGAATCCGAGGAACTTACCCGACGAGACGCCGAAGAAGCATTTCAAAGGATTCATTCGCAGTTTGTGTTTGTGAAGCCGGAGGAAGACTTCTCGAAGGTTTTCGAGATGATCTTCTTTTCTTTTGCTTTTGACGGCGAGGTCATCAACGTAACATTCAACCATCTTATGCTGCATATCTTGGAATATTTTCATCATAGCCCTCTGATATGTGGCACCAGCATTTTTCAGACCAAATGGCATGACAGTGTAGCAATACACACCAAATGGGGTCCGAAAAGATGTATGTTTTTCATCTTCAGGATGCATCTTTATCTGATTGTAGCCAGAGAAACCATCCATGAATGTCATTCGCTCGAATCCACAGGTATTATCAATCATTACCTCTGGTATGGGGAGCGGAAATTCATCTTTAGGGCATGCGTCATTCAGGTCTCTATAGTCAATACAGACCCTGATCTGCCCGTTCTTCTTTGTCACGGGGACAATGTTGGCCAACCATTCAGGATGTTGTTCCTCACGGATGAAGCCGACGCTTTTGAGTTTTTGAACTTCTTGTTCAATTTTATCCATCACATCTGAACGGAATCTTCTTTAGCCTTGCTTGACAGGCTTGATGTCTTCTTGAAGATTGAGTTTGTGAACCGCTATTTTGGGGTCTAAGCCTGGCATTTCAGCGTAAGACCATGCAAAGCAATCAACGAACTCACGAAGAAAGGCGATATACTCGGGTAACTCATCATCCTTTATATTCTTGCTTATGAATACAGGACGTGGGTTATCTGGTGTTCCCAAGTCTATCTTTTGAACAGGATCTTCTGTTGGAAGGTTCGAAGGTGGTTCCTCCACAATATTTTCGGAGGCTTCCAGCTCAACGAAACCTTCTGGGTTTTCAAAGGCATTTCCAGACCAAGGTTTTGTTCCTTTCCACGGGTCTTCTTGATCGGTAATTTTCCCAAGGCTTGCTATGAGATGATCCCAATCGCCTGTTGAAACCGGGTCGAAGTAGGCTACTTCTTTTGGAGATGAGGGTTCTTCTGGGTCAGAAGACCACACGTCTGTTCCGTCGGACAACTCCTCTTCATTTTCGGAGAAATCGTGCCAATTGGATGAGCTTCCTGGATCTTTGTCAGGTGACTCATCAAAGAGATATCCAGGGAGATCGATGTCTTCATGGACTTGAGAAGTTGAGGCTTGGTCAGTATATTGACTTTTAAGCCTTTGTGTCAACTGTCTCAAGGGAGTGTCAGGATCATACCCTAACCCGTGTGAAGACTTTTCTACATAGCCGTAGAGTCTCCAATCTTCCAGCTGGCTTTTGGTCAAGACGGGCCCCAATGGCGTGAGAATATCGCGTCCTTCTCCCAAACCGACTGGGTTTTGAGCGTCATAGCCCATTTTCTTCATAATAGCTTGTGCCACAGAACTATATAAGGATAGTTGAGGCATACCTTTATTTTGGAAAGGTTCAAGCATGGAGTTTAATGAAGAAGAATCCGATCTATGGAAGAAGGTCGGTTTTTCCTTTGCTGAAGTTGCTGGAACAACGAAGGAAGCTGACGTAGGATCTTCTATGTCAGAAGTTGTCTCCATTGGAGTGAGAGCAGGCTGAACTTGCTGAGTGTCAGCTTGGCTTGACAATGTGTCGTCTTCTGGCTCTGATTCTGAGTCAGTGTCTTGCATGATAGACACGAAAGAGACAACAAATTTGCCCCCAGGCTTTTGCTTTGCCTTCTTCACTTTAGTTGTGATGACCAAAGGCTTTGAAGGTTTGAGGGAGATGATGAAGGGAGTTTGAATGCTCTCTTCAGATTTACCGGATGGTTTGTTTTCTTCCGGTGATTGTTGAGGAGCTTTGCCTTTATCTTTCTGGAGATTTTCGGCAAAGGATGCTATGTGCTTCTCCTCTTCTTCTTTTTCACCTTCATACATCTGTGAGTCTGCGAAGTGGACTTCTTTACCTTTGAAGGGTTTTCTGTCCGCGAAGACTCGATGTATCATGCCGTCGTCGCTAACAAACTAGATGCATTGATGTAGAGTTGAAGGGACAACACCATTCTCGTGAATCCAAGGACGTCCGAGAAGGATGTTGTAGCATGAAGGGATTTTTATTGCATACACAGTGACCTCAGAGATAAGATCACCGATCTACAACTTGAATCTGATTTTGCCAATAGGCCTTTGAGTACTCCCATCATATCCAAAGATAGATACAGATGTGTGGCTCAGCTTACTGGGTGGGATGCCCAACTCTTCAAGAGCCGATGTAGAGATGAGGTTGAGTGCAGAACCTGGGTCGATCTGAACTCTGTGCATAGGCATTTCCTTGATATACCCTGTGAAGTACAGGGGTCGGTTATGCCTGGTTTCTCCAAGTAGGAGGTCGTCCTTTGTGAAGGCGATGGTTGCACTGGTTGCTTTTTTAAACGAGAGGCATTCAATGCATGATCCCTCAGTTTTCTTCTTTTCTCCCTTTGAGGAGGCTTCTGAGTTTTTGACCCGGTAATCCATTTCAATTTGGAGGACTTGCGGGGCATATTTGTCGACATCCTCATTCAGCTTTTGTAATTCCGAGATGAGATTATCACGAGTGTGCGGAGACATTCGCAACAAATCTAGGATGTGCAGACGTGCAGGTATGTGTTAGGAATTTTGTGTATTGCAATTTGATGGATGCATATCATTTTAATCATCATTTGATTTCTCACACTTGCATTATTTTAGAAAACATTGAAATCTTATTTTATCCATGCATTGTTTTTAAATATGGTAAAACTCATGTTTTATGCATGAATTGGTTTTAATTTTGGATGCAATTGATTTTGTAAAAGGAATTTCAAAATTCAAGCTTAGCCTAAGTTTTAAAGTTTCAAATGATTTGTGGCTTTTTATGATTCATGATTTTAAAAATACTTAGATTGATTTAAATCATGTTTCTAGCTTGATTTAATGGCCCCAACAAGTCCCACATCAAAAATCTTTGAAAATTGCAAAAGTATGCAAAATGGGAAAAGTGACCCAGGGCCCAGTGTACTCGGTCGACCGGGTACACATCTCGGTCGACCGCGTACACTGCGGGTCGACTGGGCAGAGAGCCGTTGGCTCTCCAACGGTCATTTTTCTGACCGTTTGGATGGGGTCGACCGGGCCTGTCATGGGGTCGACCGGGGACACGCAGAAACTCTGTTTTCTGTGTATAAAAGGCTTCATTCCCTTTGGAAAGTGTGGGGAACTTTTGAGCAAACTTGGAGCCTTCTTGGAGGTGTTTGAAGAGAAGATAAAGGGGATGAACCAAGGGGATTAAGAAGGTCATTAAGGAAGCTAAAGCTTGGATCATGAAGTTAAATCTCCAAGTAAGCTTTGCTTAATTTAATCATATGTTTCATGCTTGGTTTTAAATCTTTGGTAAATGTTTTTAGCATGATAACTATGATGAAATGAATTCATTACTTCCATTCAATCTTTGATATTAAGTTGTAATGAATTCTTTTCTTTGATTCAAACTTAGTTTAGTTTTAAACTTTGTTAAACATGTTATGTTTAAAACTTTGATTTCTTTATAACATGTTTCATTAACTTGTTTGAATCATCTTTGTTGTTTTCATTCATTTGAATCTTAAGTCAAACCTTTGTTTTTGAAAACAACATAGCATAGCACATGCATCACTTGATTAGGCTTAAACTTTCAACTTGTGATCTTTTGATTTTCACATCATTAACAAGTTTGTAGTTGTTCAAGTGATTTGCATATAACTTCAATCAAATCTTTGTGTGCCTTAACTTTCAAATGCTTCTAGCATATATTGATTAAGCCTTCTTTTTAAACTTGATTGAAGTTTTCCACACACACATATCACAAGCATTCATCTTTGCATTTCATTGTGTTGTGTGAGTTAGATTTTCATTTTCTTATCCGCCTACTTAGAGGCAATTTTTATTGAGCTTAAATTGTAATCTCATAAGAGTGTTTTGTGAAGACACTTTCTTTGAGAGAAATATTTACTTGTAAGGTTATTGCTTAGCCATTTAAAAGCATTGTGTAAAGGTTGTTGTTTAGCCTAGAAAAACAACATTGTAAGGTTATTGCTTATCCTTGGAAAGCATAATTGTAGAGGTTATTGCTTAGCCTTTTGAAAAGCATAATAGTGGAAATCCGGTGGGGTGTGAGGAACACAAGCCGGTAGTGGATGTAGGCACGTTGGCCGAACCACTATAAATATTGTGTTGTGGTGCATGCTCTTGTGGTGATTGTATGTATTTAGCTTCCGCATTGTGCTTGTTATCATCACTAGTGACTAGTTAGTTTATAGAAAATTAAAATTGGTCATAGTTAGTCACTATTAGTAGCTCACCCTATTCACCCCCCCTCTAGGGTCAGGATCCCCAAGGACTTTCACTTGGTATCAGAGCCTCGTGCTCTAATATTAGGATCAAGTGTTTGGAACTCTTGATTAGGTGTAAAAACCTAGAGTCAAAACCCTAGTGTTTGTGCTTACATGAAAATCATAAAAATGGATTCCACTAGTTTAGACTTTGTAGATTCTTCTAGATCCCTTCTTCCATCTATTGGAGATTCAAACATCAAAATTAAAGAATCTCAACTTAAATTGAAAGAAGAAGAAATTAAAGAAAATGAAGATGATATTCAACAAGCTTATGAAGAATTATATGCTATATCCTTGAAGCTTGCCAAGAGTAATAAAAAATTAAGAGAAGAATCTAAAAGACTAAACAAAGAATTAGTCTCTTCTAAAGATGAACTTAGAGAAAAAGAGGAAGCTTTAAATTGTGTAGACTCTAAGTTCATGATCTCTTTGCATAACCTATCTAATATCCAAGATGAACTAAATGAAATCAAAATAGGTTATGACAATCTCAATAAGGAAAATTCTAAACTAAGAGATCAATTACAAAGGCAAGACAAAGACTTTAACAACCTTGAATCTAAGTCAAGTATCTCTATGGAAAACTTGTCAAATGCTCAAAATAATTTAAACACCTTAGAACTTGGATCTAATGTTGTTAATGAACTTAAATTTGAATTAAAACTTGCCCATGAAGAGCTAAACAAATTTAAGGGAATTGAAATTGAATTAACAAAAGTTAAAAATGAAAATTCAACCCTTAAAAACCAAGTCACTCAACTTGAAACCTACAAACAAAAGTATGAGTGCAAATTTACCCATAGTGAAGAAAAATTTGAAAAGTTATTTAAATTGGGTAAATCAAAAGGAGATAGGACGGGTCTTGGATTTAATAGGAATATTTCTCATGATCCTTTAATCACCAACACATTTGTGAAAGGTGAGTCCTCTTTCTCTAGCACTCACACTTCCTTGCCCAAAACTAAATGTAATTATTGTGGCATTGAAGGACATTTTAGGTTTGAGTGCAAATCAAGGAGAAGCAATGTGTCTAAACCCATCTTTGAACCAAAGAAAGTAAAATCAAATTCTATGATGGTTAAGACACTAAAAACCAAGGAAGACTCCAAGAAGACTAAACAAGTAAAATCTATTAAAAAGGAGTCTCCTAAAATAGATTCTAAAAAGGTTAAACAAGTTAAACCAACTCTAAAAAAATCTATTAACAAAAAGCTTCTCAGTCTTCCTCCCATAACACAACAAATGAAAGAACTTTTGAATAAAGTTGCTAAGTTAAATCTAAAACTCAAAAGTCAAATAAATGGAGGAAATAAGAAGAAAAGAAATCAATCCCCTAAAAAGAAAACTCACCAACCTCAAAAGACTAATCACCAACCTATGCCAAATTTAGTTAAATCTAAACACCATGGTGATAAGTCTAAATTAAAAGTTTATCAAGTCAAATCTCCAAAAGTTGGTGGGACTTCTAAACTTGGCCTCAAAGATCAACCCTCCCAAGACCTTAGGTGGATTCCAAAAGTTATGTACTTAGTCAAACCTTAAGGCCTTGGACCTCATTGACCAACCTATCCTTCATAGGTAAATCATTTTGTTGGTCATGTTGCATTTGCATTTTGTTCTTTCTTAGTTACATTTTTTTTAGAATGCAATGTTTATTAGTAATCAATTGATTTTGTCTTCATGTACCATACTAGTTAAACATCATGGTTTTCAAAATCTTTTGATTATATTTTCATCATGTTAGATTTGCTTTTTGATCTCATTAAGTTATATCATTTGTATTGCATTTCTACATGTTCAATTGATTATGATTTCAAAAGCTTTTATAGCTAGATTTTTCATAATCGATTGATATTGTAAAATCATTTGTTTGGATGTCTTAGTAAGATGTGTTTTGAAAAACAAATGATTTGAAACAATTTGGATTTTCCATAGATCTCTTAGTTATATTTTCATATGGAAAATTATTGTTTTTGAAAAACCAACTTGTATGTGTTATATCATTTAAAATGCAAGTTGAATAGTTTTTAAATCAATTTGTATGAATCTTTGTAGTTATATTGTTTAGAATACAAATTGATGATTGATAATGTGTTATCTTCAATTCATTCTCTTTATGCTCATTGTTGGATTTTGTTTATTTAAATGATTTGAAGATAGTATGAATGGAAATGTTTTAAATCATCATTAGTTATATTTATCAAAACATGTTCCGTGTTCTCATTTCCATATGCATTTGATTATGTCTTTTTAAATATGGAAATGAATGTTGTGATAGACTATTTGCATGTTTGCTCTTTTAGTTACATTCTTTATGCAAATGTTTTATTTGTTCCATGTATGGTTGTGTTCTTTAATTATTTTTTTTTACCATACTAGAACCCAAATCCATCCTTTATGCTTTCTAGTCATTTTTGTGAAATGGATGGTTATGATGTTTGATTCATGTGTATTTGTCATACTTATACATGTTTCAACCTCATAGTAGTGTTTGATCATATGAACCTCTTTGAAATTCATTTCTTGAATTACATAGTTATATCTCTTGAATGATGGATTTCTTAGATGTTGTATTCATATGGTTGACACTTTGGAAATTGCATATTCTTATAAGTCATATATTTTCAAAATGCAATTTCTCATGTTCATCACTATGCTCAATAGTTATATCATTAAAGTGATGAATATTCATTTATGATGCTTTTTGGAATTTTGTGTTTGTCACATCCTTACTCTTAATCATGTTTCATAATCAATTGGTATCTTTTTCATTTAGTATCATATCCAATTGATATCTTGAGAATGTGATAAACCTTGTGCACATTGGATTAAACTTGATAGTAATATGTCTTTATTCCATGTCACATTCCATTAGCTTCATAAATGGTCATGTTTGCCACCTCTCTTGCTTATTTGGTTAAATCTCGTGACCACCATGTTTATGTGTTAATAATCTTGGTTGGTTAATGGTTGAGGTAGGCATCATGGTTTGAATTTCATTTCACTCATCTTACACTTGATAGTCATATTTTATGATTGAGTGAAATGATTTCAAAATTTACATAGCATATGATTTTCATAGTTATATTAATTGATGCTATGTTTAGTAAACCCCTATCATCATGGATAGCTCTAACTTGGATTAATCCTTCTAGTTACATTCCTTAAGTCCATTTTAGAGTGATTGAGCTAATAAGTCATACTCTTAAATCTCAATTGATATGGTTCTTATTTCAATTGGTATCCATGATAGATTAACCTTTTGACCTTGCTCTTCAACTTTCCTTAAGCTTATAGGTCAATTGGTTTCTCTCTAATTTGGTAATTTGATCATTGAGCCTTATAGTTAATCATTATCAATTGGTATCTAATCCTTCCCTTGAAGTTATCCCTCAATTGGTTAAACCATCTTCTTCTTGCATCTAATAGTTATATTCTTGTCAAAAGTATGACAAAAGAAGATTATGGATTGAGGGGGAGTAAACCTTCTAAGGAAGCATTAGAGATGATCAAATTCACCATTGCTATTCCCTTATAACTTACTCACATGCATAATAGCCTGTTAAGTATTTCATTTTCGATTTCATTTGTTAACAGGTGCTACTAAAGGTATTTTCCTTGTTTCATGTGTGTAGGTACCTTTCTTCAATTGCTACCTTTGCAATTTAATGGCAAAGGGGGAGAAAGGATTAAGGGGGAGAAAATGCTCTAGCTACCCAAAAAGGGAGAAAGATCAAAGGGGGAGAGAGCATTCAATGGCAAAGGGAGAGAAAGACCAAGGAGAGAGAGTGCTTGGTCTAAGGGGGAGAGAAGATAAAAGAAAGAAAGCTTGGAGCTAAGGACAAGAAGAATGAAGATCAAAATAGCTAAAGCCCAAGCTAAGTGAAGGAGCATCCGAAGATTTCAAGCCGTGTCAAGCCAAGGAGCTGAAGACTTAGTGTGAGGTTTAGTGTTAAGTTAAGGTTTGCCATCAAATTGCAAAGGGGGAGATTGTTAGGAATTTTGTGTATTGCAATTTGATGGATGCATATCATTTTAATCATCATTTGATTTCTCACACTTGCATTATTTTAGAAAACATTGAAATCTTATTTTATCCATGCATTGTTTTTAAATATGGTAAAACTCATGTTTTATGCATGAATTGGTTTTAATTTTGGATGCAATTGATTTTGTAAAAGGAATTTCAAAATTCAAGCTTAGCCTAAGTTTTAAAGTTTCAAATGATTTGTGGCTTTTTATGATTCATGATTTTAAAAATACTTAGATTGATTTAAATCATGTTTCTAGCTTGATTTAATGGCCCCAACAAGTCCCACATCAAAAATCTTTGAAAATTGCAAAAGTATGCAAAATGGGAAAAGTGACCCAGGGCCCAGTGTACTCGGTCGACCGGGTACACATCTCGGTCGACCGCGTACACTGCGGGTCGACTGGGCAGAGAGCCGTTGGCTCTCCAACGGTCATTTTTCTGACCGTTTGGATGGGGTCGACCGGGCCTGTCATGGGGTCGACCGGGGACACGCAGAAACTCTGTTTTCTGTGTATAAAAAGGCTTCATTCCCTTTGGAAAATAGGGGGAACTTTTGAGCAAAACTTGGAGCCTTCTTGGAGGTGTTTGAAGAGAAGATAAAGGGGATGAACCAAGGGGATTAAGAAGGTCATTAAGGAAGCTAAAGCTTGGATCATGAAGTTAAATCTCCAAGTAAGCTTTGCTTAATTTAATCATATGTTTCATGCTTGGTTTTAAATCTTTGGTAAATGTTTTTAGCATGATAACTATGATGAAATGAATTCATTACTTCCATTCAATCTTTGATATTAAGTTGTAATGAATTCTTTTCTTTGATTCAAACTTAGTTTAGTTTTAAACTTTGTTAAACATGTTATGTTTAAAACTTTGATTTCTTTATAACATGTTTCATTAACTTGTTTGAATCATCTTTGTTGTTTTCATTCATTTGAATCTTAAGTCAAACCTTTGTTTTTGAAAACAACATAGCATAGCACATGCATCACTTGATTAGGCTTAAACTTTCAACTTGTGATCTTTTGATTTTCACATCATTAACAAGTTTGTAGTTGTTCAAGTGATTTGCATATAACTTCAATCAAATCTTTGTGTGCCTTAACTTTCAAATGCTTCTAGCATATATTGATTAAGCCTTCTTTTTAAACTTGATTGAAGTTTTCCACACACACATATCACAAGCATTCATCTTTGCATTTCATTGTGTTGTGTGAGTTAGATTTTCATTTTCTTATCCGCCTACTTAGAGGCAATTTTTATTGAGCTTAAATTGTAATCTCATAAGAGTGTTTTGTGAAGACACTTTCTTTGAGAGAAATATTTACTTGTAAGGTTATTGCTTAGCCATTTAAAAGCATTGTGTAAAGGTTGTTGTTTAGCCTAGAAAAACAACATTGTAAGGTTATTGCTTATCCTTGGAAAGCATAATTGTAGAGGTTATTGCTTAGCCTTTTGAAAAGCATAATAGTGGAAATCCGGTGGGGTGTGAGGAACACAAGCCGGTAGTGGATGTAGGCACGTTGGCCGAACCACTATAAATATTGTGTTGTGGTGCATGCTCTTGTGGTGATTGTATGTATTTAGCTTCCGCATTGTGCTTGTTATCATCACTAGTGACTAGTTAGTTTATAGAAAATTAAAATTGGTCATAGTTAGTCACTATTAGTAGCTCACCCTATTCACCCCCCCTCTAGGGTCAGGATCCCCAAGGACTTTCAGTATGTGCTTGAAGTGTTCAATCAAGTCATACTTGAAAGCCTCCTTAGGGCCTGCATGTTCATCATTGTTGCCACTGGGGGCGCTTACAACATCTTTTCCCGAAAGATTTACATATGTAAAGGAAGATTGGTTGTAATTTTTGTGGTAGTCCCGGCCAGAGCGGGTGCCTCTACCAACTTCGAGAGCTTCTTGAGAAGGGTCTTCGTTTGGAAGATTATCTTCAGGATCAAGAGGCTGTCGTTTTTCATTTGCTGAGGATGAATCAGCCGCAAAGTTTCCATCCTCAGTGATTGTGTTGCACAGAGCATTTTCCGGGAACAAGTCCTGAACAGCATCCAGCAACCTTTCTTCTTTGTTGACTAATTCATCGTCCCAAGCATCAATAGCTGGGAATTCTTCAGTCAGGAAGGGTGTGAACTTTGAAGTCACAGTCTCAGGAGAAGAAACCTGAGAGGGTGTCATCTCAGTGAAAGTCACGTGAGACGAGGTGGCTTCAGAAGATACATTGCTAGGCGTCGCTGGAGTGTAAGTGCTCTCATCAGACGATGCTTCGGAAGAGCTATAATCCTGAATTATCACATTACAGGAAGCTCTGACGGGAGACGTTGCCTGATTGGAGTCAGACTCATCCTCGGATGTAAGAGGATCGTCTATCCAGCAATTTTCTCCATTTTCAGGAGTTAAGGGTGGTCTTCAGGGACTTCAGGCTCTGGATTGCGAGGATGCTCGTTGACGCGTTCTTGCTCTTGTTCTAGAGCGAGTCGCTGCAAGATCCTTGCATATTCTTCAAGATCAGGCATGGGTGCCGGATCTTCTTCTTCATCAACTCTTTGTGGCTCAACATGGTTGATTTCCACTGGAGTAATGAGAGGTGCTAGGTCAGCAGCATTTTCTTGTACAGCTTCTTGGTCTTCTGCATCATCAGACCAGGATCCTTGTGGCTGTAGGGGGTTATACCAGATTACTGGCATAAGATGAGACTCAGGAACCCATTCTTCATCGGAGAGATATTCTCCTGTTTCAAGGGACTCCTCCCACTCATCTGTGTAGTTGGATTCGAATCCATCATCGGTGTCGCTGGACTCGTATCCATCAATGGAGAATCCAATTACCGAATTGCAAGAGTATGATGCCTCCTGCATGGCTTCTTTGAATTGAGGTGGCATGAAATCACTGAGAGTGAATTTCCTTACCCCCTTTGAAGTCTCTGGAAGGGATGTTTTTGTTACCTCCAGTGAAGCGGTAGAGGAAGCCTCTGCCTTTTCTTTGACCTCTAGTTTTGGCTGGGTCTTCTCTTGCCGTTTGAGCTTGAGGAGATGTTTCCTAGCCTGCCTTCGCAGTTGAGCTGTAGGCTTTGTTTTCACGACCTCCCAATTTTCATCTTCCAGGAGATCGGGATGTACCCATATCGGTTGTCCGTCTGGTGTCTGGTAAGGAACCAGTTCCTCGGACGCTTGGATTGAGTTTATCACCTTGAAGGAAGTAGTGATCTTCTTCTTCGGTGATTTTGATGTTTGTCCACATGTCACCATGTTGATGGAGTCAGGCCCATAGTTTTTGTCAAAGGTGATGACTCCGTTTTTCCACATCTCATTTATTTTCTCTCTCACAACGAAGCATTGATTGAGAGGATGCGAGATCATCTGGTGGTATGGACAGTACCGAGGATCGTTGGTTTTGCCAACATCACCCGGTCTTTTTGGTTCAGGCAAGGTGAGCTTGTTGTTTGCCACAAGAGCCCCGAGGATTTCATCAACATCTTCATCAAACGGGTATTTCTTCTCTACTCATTCTTTGAAGGCATCTGAGAGTTCAGGTCTCTTACCAGCAACTTTATTTTCAGCTTTCTTTGGTGGCTGAGGAGCTGACTTGGTCTGCACATTGAGGACCTCTTTTTTCTTTGGTTTAGAGGTTGCAATGGCGGTTGGCTCTTTTCTTGATGATTTCTGACTGTTGAGGTCTTTAATCACTGTTTCAGCTTCCATGGAAGCTTCTAGGAGTTCTCCCAGGTTTTTTGATTTGTTGCCGATGATCATGGAGCGGATTCTAGCTCTCATGTTGTTTCGGCAAATGTCGACTAGCGACGCTTGTGGCAATACATCAGAGCATTTGTATGCCATTGCTTTCCACTTGTGAATGAAGTCATATGTTGATTCATTATCCCCTGTTTTAGGCTGCACAGCTAAGCCATAGTAGCGGGATGATCCTCACCTTTGAAGTGAGTCAAAAAGCGTGTCTCTAGCATGGCCCAGTTTTGGATTGAGTCCTCCGGCAGAGTGGAGTACCAATCGAAGGCCGTACCTTTTAGGGTACTTGCAAAGAGGCGGATCTTGAGTGCATCTTGATCCGCGATAGCTCCCGTCAGGATCTTGAAGTGGATGACGTGCTGTCTGGCTGATCCTTTCCCCGTATATGTTTGGAGAGTAGGATGCTTGAATTTGGTGGGGAACGGGACCGAGTCCATCCATAAGGGATATGGTGGCTTGATCCCATGCTCCTTGAGTATATCCTCTTCTTTTGCTTTGGCGAGGATACTGTCTACGTCCTTTTTGGTAAGGGCGCGTGACTCATTTTCTTCTCCATTTACCTCGTCGTTTTGATGATTTGGAGGAGGTTCATTGTTCGCCTGATTTTGGAAGGCGAGGAGAAGGTTTTCCATCAGAGTTTCAATCCTCTGCTGGCCCTGTTCCAACTGCTGGATGCGGGTGATCGTATCTTCTGGAGGTGGATTGCGGGGTGGTGGCTTAGAATTTCTAGCCAAGACATTCATCCTTCGTGATTCGAACGAAGAAACTGTCCTGGTGACTGAGCTGGGGCTCATTCTTTTTGAAGAAGAGCTTGAGTAAGGATCACGCTGTTGTCCTTTGCTTGAAGGAGCAGGGGATTCTTCTGAATGTCTTCTCGTCCTTGAGACGCTGCGGGTCATCGAACGTCGGACATGGATTTTTGTTGCTGATTTTTGGCGCCTTCTGGTTTTTCCAACCATATGGACGGCAACAACTTGGTTGGGTCTTTCTTTTTCGACCCATTTGGGAGAGACTTGGAGTGTAGGAGGCTGGGTCCTTTGCTTCTCTAGTCTCTTTTGCCGGTATGACGCGCAGCGGCGTATACGACGAGCAATTTGAGCTTCGGTCAGCTCTGGCTGGGCTTTGACGATGAAGGATGTGCTCCCTCGGGCGCAGCAGCCGAGCCTGTCTTCTTTGCAGCTGGGCAAGGACAGGATGCGAACCCTGTCCTTCGCCTGTTGCAGCGAAGCTTTGAATTTTTGAAGTTCGGCCCCTGTAGAGATGAAGGGTCGAACTGCAGGTTTGTAGGCCTTAGCGGGTGCTTGAAGAGGCCTTGTGATGCATGATTTGATTTTGGGCTTGTAGGAACAAGCCGGCTCATGCTGGGATGACTTGGAAGTCAGGTTGGAGATGGGTTTCTCCTCTTTCATGTAGGCAAGAGGGTAGAACTGGTTCTCCTTGAGTGGGGCCAGGAATGCTGGCTTAGTGGATGTTTGGGACCTTCTTTGCTTTGGTGAAGGTCTTGGGGACCAAGTCTTGGGATAGACCTGGTTGTTTGCAGGTCGAGGCTTCGTGGGGCTGCCACGGGCTTCAGGCCTGCTGGTGCTCGCCTTTGGTGTCACGGTAGTGACACGTTTAGAGGCGAGTTTCTGCTTTTTGGAAGGAGCAGTTTGTTCCTCAGGAAGTGGGAATGGTCCCAGCGTCCCAAAGACGATAGTCCGGGGAGTCGAGGTCGACCCGGAGTTCAGAGAATTGCCGAAGGAGTTGACGCTTCGGCAGCTGATGGGGCACTTGTAAGTGCGCGTGGTTTGCTTCTGTTGAAGCATGAGTTGGTGCTTGTTTTCATCGAAAGTAATGGTTAATGAAGCTGCCATTGTTAGTTTTCGAAAATTTCTGAAACAAGACCACATCCATTAGTAATCACAAGAATATAATGATCATAAATGGGAAGTTCTATGGTTTCGTCTTTTCCAATTGCTAGAGGAAGATGACCCAAGCAATATGAAGAAGGCAAAACGCCATAGAGGGTACAATTGTTCTGATCGCAGGTATGGTAAGCCCAGAATGAGCATCCCAGTGACTGCTAGAAGCAATTGTGAACTTTAAATTCGACTTATCGAGAAGCAGAGCTTCCTCGAGGTAAGAAGAATATAAAGTTGGAGTTACAGATGTGCCGGTCGCAATACAGTAGACCCTGAAAGGGCGTACTAGTACCGCTAGACACAAATGTTTTAAGACCGCATCTATGCTATGAGGTTCTCTGTTTTGAAAGGTCAAGATTGGATTCATCAAAGGGAGCAGATGGTATTCCGATCTGAACACGGGCTCAGCGATTTCCGCGAGCGCCAGTGCTCAGAAAGAAATGAACCATAATTTCTCGAATCTGAATCTAAAAATGACGAGTTTTTTTTTTTGAAAAACCAATATCGGGTTCATCAAAGAGAGCAAAAGGCACTCCAATCTGAACACGGGCTCAGCGATTTCCGCGAGCGCTAGTGCTCAGAAAGGAGAAGACCAAGATTTCTCCAATCTAAACCCAAAATGACGGAAGTTTTTTTTTTTGAAGATTTTTTTTTTGGAAGATTTTTTTTTTATTTTTTTTTTTTTTTTTATTTTTTTTAAGACTTTTTTTTTGAAATTTTTTTTATTTTTTATTTTTTATTTTAAAATTTTTATATATTTTTTTTAAATTTATTTTTGAAAAAAATTTATTTAAAAGACGAGAGAGTACACATAGGCCTCCTAACCCGGTCTTATGAAATCTTGATTGATAGAATTGCCCCCAGGTAAGGATAGGATTACTTAATGAACCCGTTTAGAGGACCCTTGCCTAGAACAGTCAAGCTGTCTCCACACTCTGGACAAGGCTTTTCTTTGAATCAACCATGATCAAAGAACACAGTTGGTTTAACCTTAGTGGTCTATGTCTTTTTTTTTGTTTTATATATATATATATATTTTATTTTTAATGAACTCATCGAAGAGAAACGATGGCCCAAAACCTTAGTCGAACAGGCTCAACATTTCTGCAAGCGCGATGAACGATAGGAACGGATCAAGGTTTCTCAATTTTGAATCCAAAATGAGAAATCTGAAATTTTTTTATTTTATATATATATTATTTTTTTTAGATCTTTAATGAACTCATCGAAGAGAAACGATGGCCCAAAACCTTAGTCGAACAGGCTCAACATTTCTGCAAGCGCGATGAACGATAGGAACGGATCAAGGTTTCTCAATTTTGAATCCAAAATGAGAAATCTATTTTTTTTTCTTTTTAGATCTTTAATGAACTCATCGAAGAGAAACGATGGCCCAAAACCTTAGTCGAACAGGCTCAACATTTCTGCAAGCGCGATGAACGATAGGAACGGATCAAGGTTTCTCAATTTTGAATCCAAAACTGAAAAATCTGATTTTTGTGTTTTTTTTTTTTTGAAAAGAGAAAGAGTGGAAATAAATTCAAAGAATTAAAAATTTCCAAACAAAAAATCTCATCTCATTTTTTTTAGATGCGGAATCCAACATAGGCCACCAATTATAAAGTAGCCAAGGAATCGAGAAAAGAAATATAAGCATAGAGCAAAATATATGATATGCAAATATTTCATTTCTAGCATCGTGTTCTCAAATAAACGGGTCCCACCGGGTGTGCCAGCCTGATGGACCGCGCTCCTGCTCGGTTCTACCAAGGTCGGCGGACGTGGGAGTCCGTTTGGTTCCGACCCTTTCGTAACCGGGGGGCAAGGGCGTGCATCAACATTTCTTTTTTTGTGAGGGTGTGCCAGATTTTCTATTTTACTTGGAATTGCAAGTGGTGATCCGGAGATCAACCTTCGCAAGTAAAAAGGAAATCAACTTCGTTCAAGTTTTCCATTGCACATATATTTAAGAAAAGAGACATTTTCTTGGTTTGCCGTGAAAGGCGATTTTTTTGGCATTTATAGCCGATTTTGGTGTTTATAGCCGATTTTTGGCGTTTATAGCCGATTTTGGCGTTTATAGCCGATTTACAATCCTTATCAATAATGAAAGACAAGAGTTGTGATTTTTGTCTCTTTTGAAAAAATACAAACTACAATGAAAAGCAAGAAAAGGAGGATCTAACTTCTCAGGAGATTGTGGGGGACCCGTTTAGATTGACGGTCGCAAGCCATATGTGGGCTTCGCCATCATCCATGCAGATGAGAACAGAGGATGCTATTGATTCGCTTGGCTTGGCTATAACCTCAGGTTTTTAGAGAACAAAGACCAAAAGAAGGTCCTATATCCAATAAAAAGTCGAGTAGACGGGCTTGAAAAGCCATGTCTAAGCCATTGGCGGCAGAAGAAGAAGGCAAGGACCTTGGGGGGGAGTACCCCCCAAGGGACTTTTGTCACCTTGTTGGAGTTTTCTCTCTTTTTTCTTTCTCTGGATTTCTGTGCTTTGTCTGTCTGTGTGTTTGTGCTTTTTTGTGATGATCCTTTCTTCTTAGAGTGCTCTCCTATTTATAGGCTTTTAGGTGGCCATTTAGGAGGGTTTATGAGCCTTGATTGTCATAAAGCTACATAAAGGGAGGAGTTACAAAATTGAATTTTTTATTTTGTAACTCCTTTTTCTTGGTTTCTGATTCGCCGGAGGAGATTGAGGGCATTAATCGCCTTTAATCGCCATGATGGGAGGAGTTTCATGGGTTAAATGCCATGAATCTCTTGACTTGTAACTCCCGAATGCTTGCTTCTGATTGGGCCGTCCAAAGAAATGGATTAATGACTGTAATAAAGCTAGTCAATTAATCGCATTAAGTGGTCGCCGAGCAGTTGAAGAGTCGCGGGCCGTGCCGCGTCTTTTGGGATTCTTCTGTCGATGATCATCGATGGATCTTTATGTAGATAGACATCAGATGACCATATAATTTCTTGTGTTTGTTGCCAACAGCGGGTCGGTGCCATCTGTCCTGTCGATTTCTCGATCGGTCGGGTAGAAAGCACACTTTTTTTGGTTGACCGGGTGACGATCAATATTATTTTCGATACTCTTGATGATTGACCCGTGTTTTGGACGGATGTCAGAGGATTTGGTGTCTCAAAAGCATGAATTTTGGAAAGTACCAGAGGCTGGGCACTTCGAATCGCGAAAAAACGGCGAAAACCGGGGTTTCCGGGGCCTTCCCGGTGACCCCGGGCTCCAGGGTCGCCGGGGCCTGCGACCCTGGGGGGGTTTTCCCCCTTTTTGTCCCGTTTTTTGCTGTTTTTCGATTCTTTTTTCTTCTGTATTTTTCCTTGACATTTTTGACCATTTATTGGCCTGATTTCCCTGTAGGAAACCTGATGAGAATCCTTGCATTTTATTTTGCAAAGTTTCCAATTTCCTGAGAAAGTCGAAGACTTTGTAGCGCAGAGCTGCCGATTTTCCGTCAGAAGCTGAAACTGGGTCAAACGATGTCGGAATGACCTGAAATTTGGTGTGAAGCCTCCTAAGCAATAAATAAGACCAACCATAGGCTTTTGTTTGAGTTTTGAAGCCGTTTGGGGTCCTATCACCAGTAGACTTGCTTTTGTCGCGATGAAGATGTCGCGGTTTGATGTGCGGTCAACCGATGTCCGATTGACTTGAAATTTGACAGGGAACCTATTGGAGTCATTTCAAGATGATCCATAGGCTCTGTCTTGGAAACCATGGTCCCGGAGAGCTTTGCCGCCGAGAGGCCTGATTTGGCTTCCGAGCGTCAAACTATGGTCAAATGTTGTCGAAATGACCTGAAATTTGACGTGTAGCCCTTTATAAGCATTTTGAAGCCGTCCATGTGCTCTATCTGATGAGTAATGGCCTCGGTGGTTCTCGCCGCCGAGAGGCTTGATTTAGCTGTTCGAGGGTTGATGTAGGGTCAAACGTTGTCGGTTTGACTCGGAACTTGACGTGGAGCCTCTTGGAAGTATTTTGAGACCATCCATCGGCTCTGATCGAAGATTTAGTGTCTCCGATGCTTTTTCCGCCGAGAGCTCCTTTTCGGCTGTCGGAGAAGCGAAGTTAGGCCAAATGATTTTGAAATGGTCCGAAACTTCTTGTGTACTCCTCTTTTGGCTGTCTTGAAGAATCTTGCAGTTTTTGTTTGATTCTGACAAGATTTGATTTTTGGAAGTAGCATTGCCTATTTATGGCAGGTTGCGACTTCATGTAGCTCTTTGGATCTTGAAGAGGCAAAGTGACATTTTTGGTGTCAACACTCTCCCTCTTTTATCCTGATTGATTTGGTTCTTGATTTCTGTAATATGTCAAGTTTGAAGATGTTTATTTGATTTCTATGGAGTTCTAAGAATTGAACGAGGAATAGTTCGAGGTTTGAACCAAAACCAAAACCCCCCTTCAAAAATTAAAAAACAAAATATCTGTTTTCTTCTTCAGATTCCTCTTTGTAGTTTCATCTAGGAATCGTCGAAGTAATTCAAAAAAAAATCCTAAATAACCCATACCCCATTTCTCAACTCTTCCAAAACAACGAATGAAATGGAAGCTTTGAACATCACAATCTTCTTTGCCTTTGTCTTGATGGCCACGGCCATGGTCCAAAGGGCTGCAGCAACAGATTCTCATTCTCGTTCTCCAACCCCTGCATCAGATGCTACAGTCTTCACACCAGCACTCTTCTCCTCCTTTACAGCTCGTGTTTGGATTCTGCTTCTACTGATCCTCCCATTTTTCCTTGATGGGTCGTCTTCTCTTACATAGATAGTTTGTGCCCCCCCCCCCCTCTTTTCTCTTGTTGGGGTTGTTTGTTTATGATGTTTTTGTGTTTTATTTGTGGGGTTGGTGTTTATCAGGAGAGGTTTGTGTTATTTCTGTAGAAGAGAGGTGGGAGAGAGGGAGGAGAGATGGGACGATATGTTTCATTTTTTGTACCCATTCTATCTTTCTAATCTATGTTGGATTGTAATACTTATATATAATGCACTAATAAATTCATTTCCTTTTCTCTGTTTGGTGATGAATGGTTTGGCAAATGTCCTACAATCTGTTTTTTTTTTTCCATATTGGGTTACTTTATGTTCATCCTACATTTTGGCATGTGTTTCTTGGATTTTTTAATTTGTTGTGCGCCTATATTTTGTTTCTGTGGTATTGGGCATTAGCTTTCCCTTTTTATTTATTTATCTATTTCATTTAACTTTTTCCTTTTTTAGTTAGGATATTGTAGAATATGTCTGTTGGTTTGATAATATTATTGTCTTGATTTCTTCAATTGTTGCACCTTTCTTTCCATATGCCATGTTCTCTTTTATGGTGGTTGAAAATAAGACAGGCTCTTGACTAACCAGCACAATTTGCTCTCTTATCCATCTTATTTACTGCATATTTTTGGTTTTTTCATTTATATGTTACTCTTTAAAGAATCTCATTATCCCTGTCACTACCAGGTTGGACTTGAGCTAGTCCCTAGGGACTATAACATGGACACTGCTTCTCCTGGATATTATAAGCATGATCCCTGTGTATAAGGTAAGATGCACCATTCACTACAACAAAAAACACCTTTGGTGACATGAAAAAATGTCACCAAAGGCCCATTTTTTGTCACCTATTATCTTTGGTGACACGGGATGGGGTGTCATTATATCCATGACACTAAAAGTCAATGGTGACAAAATTTGTGCACTTGTCACGAAATGATGTCAACGGTGACAAAAACATGGTGTCACGGAAGAAAGATTTTCCGTGACATAGTAGGGTGTCACTAAAAGCAATGGTGACAAAAGTACAGGTGTCATAGAAAAGATATCTTTTGTGACAAAAATTGTCACTAAAAGTATTTTTCTTGACAACCAAATGAGTGTCACCAATAATATTACCAGGTTGACACTCAATGGTGACATACTCTTTTTGTCACAAAAAAATACAATCAAAATATTTGTGCCACCAAAATTATCATTTCACACCTGCTTACAAAGTTTCAAATATTTATATCTAGATACACCCATTAACAAAACTTATACCACAAAAAGATGCAAACTATCATTCAAATCAAATATCCAACAAGTCAACATTCTAATATCCAAGTTCACAACCCTTCAAAATATTCATCATTCAACAATAAATACTTCAAAGTTAATAGCTTTAACATAACTACAAAACAACCATACAAGGTGTGTCGGTTCAAATTAATTACAAAAATAATTCAAAACAAGTAACTCCATGCATCTTGGTGATCATCTTGGTTAACTGCAAAAAAGTCTTCAACTCCATCTTCGTCATCTTAATTGGTTAACTGCCAAAAAGTAACTCCATCTTGATAGTTACCTACCTGTATAAAAGCGCAACAAAAAAATGTAATTATTTAACACTAGAATTGGGAGCTTTCTTCCCTGTACATAAATGTGACATCTATACTATATTGCATGCATTTACTTATTGAGAACTTTTTTTTTTTCATTTTTTGAAGAATGACGATATATTGCATTTACTTATTATAACTAGGAATGAAACTATACCTCGAGATATTCACTCAACAAAGTCAGAGTCTTGATATGTGAAAGACCAAGCAGAGGTTTGATTGGATCAAAAGGAGGAACCTGCAGGGCAAAGGGGCCATTGTAATCAATCATGACATCAACCAAAATTTACTAAAGCCATCAAATACACATCCACAAAAGTTATTTACCATTAAACACCATTGGAAGGTCCAAACAGAATGTTCAAAAATCGCCCCCAGGGAAGCATACTACCTGTTATCAAAGAATTATAACTTGAGAAGTAAGCCTGCATACCAAATTACTAACAAGCACACAGGTCATTAACAGGTGGCTCAAAATTCAAGTTTTTTGATAAAGGTGCATGCAAATTTATGCAAAACATAGTGCTAACCTAAAGTATCCATCCATGAAACAGCACAATAATGCAACAAAGTTGTGACTCTAATAAAGTAGATTAAAGTATACTAGATTAAAGCACAATAATGCAGGCAGCTGAAACATACAACCCAATGAGACAGATGCATGCCCAGGTGTCTAAGAAAATGGTGGACCATAATCACTGTTCATCTCCCTGCTGATCAGCTGTGTTCACTGACATGAAAACTCCACCTATCTGACGACATCTTGAATCTCATTCATTGTTTAAATATTTTTGTTCAACCCTTTGATGAATACATTGAGAATTGCTTTATTTGATTTATGTATGCTGATATCAAGAAGTCTGTGACTGAATTGAATCTAGGACACTAAGCCAATAGCTGGATGAGGAGCTCGATTTAAAACACCCATATCTGGTAGTTGGTTGGGTTTAAACCCATGACTTATTATAGACTAGGTTGATCAAGACTCTTAACTGGAAAGGGATTTGAGTTATGCAACATGTAAGAAACAGCGAAATTATAGATTATCAAGCAATTAACATTAAAAAAAAAAAGAAGATTATCAAGCAATGTGAGTTGGATTAATAAACAGTCTGCAACAGATATCCCCCAAAATCTGGCTTTTAGCTCTAGCTCCTCTTGCGCAAGACAACTTTGCAATTTGATGGCAGCTATTACTTTGTTTGTTCTGAGAGTATTACTGGCAGATTTACTTCCTTCTAGATCTGCTTCACATGAACCATTGCCTTCCTCATTTGCGTCTGGAAGGCTTGAGCATATCCGGCACCCATGAATTGATATCAGTGACCCAAGCTAGAACAAGAGATTGTCAAAGGTAAAGTGAGAAAGGATTGAAAATATCTCCCAAATCCGTCACCAATCCGTTACCTACAGATTGACGAATTTGAAATCCGTCACCAATCCGTGGGGGTTAAAATCCGATCCGTGGAGGACCGGATCGGATCGGATTAATCCGTTCAATCCGTTACCTTTTCTTTAGTATAAACAGAGGTGTTGCATTGTTTTTCTTGTCATAGAAATTACACAGAGCAAAACACTTCCATGTGCAGTATAAGACAACCAAAAAAATTTGAATATACACGAGAACAGAAACAAATAGTGAACAGGCATCAGAGATTGATCTCTACCCCTTCTCATCCAAAATGTAAACTGTCCTTTCAGGTTCATTGTAAAACTCCCAAATCAAGAAAACGCAAGATTCAACTCCGATTTCAAAGATTATGGACAGTGACTTGGCAATAATTGAAAAATTACTGCGTTTTCAACATCATAATTTTTGCGTTTTCTCCGATTTCAGAGATCAACATCATAATTCCCTCACCTCTTTCAGCACAGCAAGATTCAACTCCGATTTCAGCAGCGAATCCTCTGCGCTCTCTCTCACAACCTCCGCCTTCATCTTCTTCCCATCAAACCCAATCTTCATATACGAAACCGCAGTCTTCACCTTCGAATCAATCCTCACCGCCCGCGTCTGCACCTTCTCCTCATTCATCACAAAAACCATCTCCTCCCCAAAACTGTCCTCCCCCACCTTCCCCATGAATGCAGCCCGTTCGCCGAGCCGCACATGAAGAAAACACGAGAGAGAGAGAGAGAGAGAGAGAGAGAGAAGGGTCTT
Source organism: Litsea cubeba (assembly GCA_012931725.1). NCBI lineage: Eukaryota > Viridiplantae > Streptophyta > Magnoliopsida > Laurales > Lauraceae > Litsea > Litsea cubeba. The sequence continues at coordinate 42,831,379 of CM022948.1, read as the reverse complement.
CTCACTGGCGACTAGGGTTTGGGAGATGAATGATGAGAGGGAAAGTGATTTGGGCATTTTGGCCTGTTTTCTGTATGCCCATGGGTTGGAAAACAAATGTGCCTGGCCTGCCCATTTGACTATTAATGGGCCAATGCAGTGTGGTGGCCCCAACATCATGTGGAGGGATGAGGATGAAATTATGCTGTAAGTTTTAACATCACGATCATTCCTTGGTTTATTTTATTGAACTCACAACGCCGATTCCGGATTGATGATGATGACGATTCTACTTTAAATCAGATGATCATTACAAATCAAGTTTTTGTTCTGGGGCAGAAGGATCCAAATACCTGAGGAAGCGAGTCAAAAGGCAATGCCCCATTTAGATTTTCATATGGGGCTAGACATGGACATTGATATTGACATCCCACCAAAATAAAGGATACAAGCCATGGCACCCTTTAAAAAAATGATAGAAGACCAACACTTTATATTTTACATCAGTTTGGACTCAAAAAAATGAAATCTAACTTTTAATAATCACAGACCAACCAGTCAAATCCGGGTCTAAAACAATGGTTTGGCCCCTTCAGAGTCCAAGTAAGACTGGGTTGAATAAAACTCAGACTTGATCTGCATTTTGAAGTTCATGATGCACTCATGTATTGTATGGAGCTTGATGTTGATGATGCTGCATGTTTCTTAAGATCCCAGACCTAACTATATAAATCATTTTGTCAGCCTCACAGCTCACTCTTGTTTGGTAACTTTATTAGTACAGTGAAATGCGGTGAATGATCAATTTAAGAAATAAGAAAAGAAGAGGGGTCAAATCAAAAGGTGATGATGGCCTTTTGCCATTTAGTAAAATGTGAACGTAACTTTTTGACTTTTAAAAAGAAAAAAAGAAGATGCTTTTTTTTTGTCATTTAGTGGCTCGGGAAAGTAGTTTTATTACATTAAAAAAACCTTATGGGGGATAAAAATCTGTTTACATTTGGCCCCTTAATTTAATTTAATTTTATATTTAGATATTTTAATTTATATCTACACCCCTTAAATTTTATTTTATTTATATTTAATGTCAACGGATCGGATCGGATCGAATCCGCGGATTGAGAATGAAATCCGCCACCGATCCGTTGCTAACGGATTACAGGATTTTCAATCCGTCACCAATCCGTTAGCTTTCGGATCGGATTAAAATCCGCGGATCGGATCGGATTCACGGATTCACGGATTTTTTGTACACCCCTAACCGCATGTGTGGGACCCTTTTTTTTTTAATTTCCTGCAAGCCAAAAATATGAATTTCATGTGAAAAGACAAATTTAACCTTAATTCACAACTGCATGACTGCGGGCCCACCTCTCATGAAATGATGAATAAATGCTCCTGATGATTAACTAATTTCATGAGAAAAACACATTTGAAAATCTTTTCAAAAATAAAATTAAAAATGGCAGGTTTCATGATTAGATGCAAAAATTATGGTTTTTGAGCAAGTTATGCATGAAAGTACTACAACGTATAAAAATGCATAAAATCATGATATGACACTAAATGAGGCTCTCTTGGCTTGATAAGTCCTTAAACTTACCAAAAATAGCAATGAAAATGTGTATTTTAAGGACTTATCAAAACTCAAACACATAAAACTCGATTAAAAAAAACAACAATAAAAAAAATCAAAACTTAAAATGGACATTTATAAGACCAAAAATGCATGGATCAATCACTAAAAGTCTCACCAAGAAATTTTTGCCACAAACACAACTAAGTTCGAATGGAGTATAGTCTTCCATAATCATAGCTCTTATCCCTATTATCAATATACAAAAAAAAAAAAAAAAAAAAGTAGCCAAATTAGATGTCATAAGTGTTTACGAAAAAGCAATAAGTGTTTACGAAAAAGTTAAAAGACTATAGATACCTTATTAGCCAGCCATTGTCTTAAGCTTGTCGCATTGATCCTTTTAAGCTCCAAAGATTATCGATCTCGAGCTACAAAAGACCATAATGTTAACAGAAGCCGAATTTTCTCTAAGGAGTGATATGGTAATAGAAGAAAACAAAATTGGGTTTACTCTGCAACCTACTGTACCTAGTTTGATACGGCATACTACAACAGAACTTCAGGGTAAATAATATTGGTAGTGGAATCTATTCCATCTTCGGCGAGAAGGAAAATTATACGGTCAAAAGGGGTGCACCTCGATAATGCCACATAAAATTGCCCATGACTAAAAATAGGTGTACGCAGATCGACCCCAACAAATTTCACAGATTGTCCTTGAGATTTGTTAATAGTCATGGCATATGCCAATTGAACTGGAAATTGACGCCTTGTCATATGAAAAAGGAAAATTTGAAGATGACGGTGTTAAGGATATTCTGGGTATGAATGCCAATTTTCCAAACTTTTATCTAGTTAGAATCTTAACTTCAATTATACGGGAGCCGCACCTGACAACCATCATCCTTGTGCCATTACAAAGTCCATCCTTTGGGGCAATATTTCTCAATAATATTATAGGACAACCCACCTTCATCTCCAATTTAAAATGCAGTAGCCTAGTAGGATCTAATGAGTTTAAATACTCATTGGGATACCGGTTAGTGATGGTTCTATCCATTCCGTCATCATCTAACATCTTGTCTGCAGCCAAATAAGTATAGATATTACCCTGAAAAATATCTAGTGCAGTACGATTTATAGCATTCACGTCATCATTTCGAGCAGAGAGAATTGTGCGTTCAAATAAATATGTCGGGGTTGACGTATCTGCCACATCCAATTGGGGATATACTATTGACAATAATTCATTCAGATCTCGACACTTACGTATTGTCGATGGAAGGCATACCACTTCTTGAGGATTTGTTCCAACCTACAATATTAATTTGAAAATTGAAGATCAAACGAAAGTGCTAAGTATGTTGTTTGATTAAAAAATGATTAATTAAAAAGAATTATAACATGCAATATTACCTCCATCAAGAATTCCACAAAAGCAGCATCTCGAGGATTTGTTATGTTCAATCGCATGTTCATATTCGATGTTAGGACGTCACATATATCATCCCACAGATGAGAACATCTAAGTGATGCGCTACCAATTTCCTCACGAACTCCTTTAGGTACAACTGGTAAAATTTGACGAAAATCACCCCCAAGAACTACGGTAGTACCCCCAAATGACTTAGGACTGTCACGAATGTCACGTAATGTACGATCAACTGCTTCGACACAATACCTATGTTGCATGGGTACTTCATCCCATATTATCAGTTTTGCCTCTCTTAATAACTCTGCCTGTAAAGACTGCTTGGTAAACCCGCAAACAGAAGTTTCTAACACATCTAATGGGATGGCAAACATTAAATGTGCAGTACGACATCCTTCCAATAGCAGCGATGCAATTCCGGATGACGCCATAGTAAACACTATATGCCCGAGACTACGACACTTTTTTGCAATTCTGTTGTATAAAACCGTTTTTCCCGTACATGTACCCCCATTCAAAAAGAAGGTAGTTCCTTTATCTTCAAAGTTAGAACTAATAATGGCATCATAAGCATTGTGTTGCCCACTGTTAAGGCGACTAATATTAGTATCTGTATCTGCCTGTTGTGCTTGTATTTGAAATTGTCGATGTTCTAAAATCAATCTATTAACATTGCGCTCCAATTTTCAATAGGTTGCGGCATAGGTGGAAAATCAAGTAAATTCTTACCTGTTTCTTCAAGCATCTGATTTTGAAGATATAGACCATAATCTTTGATTTGATCCTCATTTGGATTAGTTATGGCAAATAATGTGCAGAGTTTGTGCGCTAGATCATCAAATATATTTATAAAAAACCATTCCCATAATTCTAATGGTTGCAATGGTGAGCATTGTGTGAGACTAATACAGAATAATCTCCTCAGTTGATATCCAGTCTTCATTATTGCAGCCTCTTCAAGACAATGAACCCACTCATCGTCATCTTCCAAAAGCCTTCTAGCAACACATGCTAACTTGAAAGTATCGTATACAACATTGTCCACTGTGCGTAAGCTTTCGTAGGAGTTTGGTCCTTTGACAACCGTCAGTGGCAAACGGAAATAAAATTTCTCACCACAGTTAGGGCTGGCAAAGTACATTCTTCCAATTGTGTGCCCACTCTGCCTTGGGTTCCACACATTATGTTTCTTGACCCAAACAAAGTCTTGCGGGAATTCTTGATAAGTGTAACGGGTAGAATTTGGGTTGGAAGCATATCAAGAAAACAACACAGTTAGCGTTGACCTCTCTAATGCAGCTCTAGTAATAATATTCTCTAAAGTCTCCGTGGGATTGAAATTAACACGATGCATTCCAGGTAAATGGAGAGCAAGTCGTACAATTGCTGGCACCTCTTCATGCATATGATAACCGAATATTCGCCAAGCAGGCGGTCCAATATACCTTCCATCAAGGTACTGTTTAATTTTATTTACCGATCCCAACACCATTGTTGCCCGATCATAACCCTTATAGATGTACTTGTGAATGTATTTTACACATCTTATTCCAACACAAACTTCTACATTAATATAGCAATTGAACAGTTTGGACAGATGAAGATTGTACGGCACAACATCCCTATTATCAACTTCTTGCCCCCTGACAATGTACACTTTCCCATCATTCCGACGGCGATAGATGCGATATTCACCTTCATCCATGGTCGTTGATTCTGCAAACTCCCTAGGGTACTTTTTAGTGCATTTTCCATTTTCCATGCAAGCTGCTTGGGGATTTCGAGCACCACATGGTCCATGTACCATACAAAACTTGATCGTTTCAAAAAGTTCAGGATCGTCTTCTAGATTTGGAAGTTTAGCAAAAACTAATTTGTCAACTTGAGCGCACGTACGAATTTTTTCCTGACCTTTAAGAAAGAGAAGGGCATGCATATGTGGTAGACCACGTTTTTGAAATTCAATTGTGAACACATGGGCAACTTTGTGACCCAATACTTTATTTTTTTCTATCTCTTTCATCAAAGCTTTTCTCTTTAACTCGAAAACACGGGCAACTAAATCAGGACGATCAACAGCCGTTTGATGCGGCAATAGAGTTGAAGTAATTTCCAGCCATTTAGGATTTCCAGTCATAGTGAGAAAAATATCAGGGTGATGGTTGTATCTCGTGATAGCCATTGAATCTTGAAATATCTCAAACATCTAGGGCTGCCAGTAAACGAAGATGGCAAAATAAACCTCTGACCAATTTGATTAGGGTTCAAGTCATCAGGACCAACATCAATCAAATCTTGGTATAGAGATGAACAAAGTTTTCCTTGATTAAGCTTATAGTATGCCAATCGATTCTGCTTTGTTGCTGCCCAATCATCCACCAAGAACTTTTGAAATAATTTTCCCCCTCTCAAAATCATTGAATACTCCGTTGGTCGCTCAAATAAACGGTAACCATAGAAATCCATCTGAGTTAGTCATTCAGCCGTAGGCCGACAATCTTTAGCATCCCATTACTTCATCTCAGGTTCCCATCCAAGTTCACCATGTGGGAATAGTAAAACATAGTGGAACAGCAAATATGCTGGGTGACATTTGTTAATTTGCATTAACTGATTATGTCCTCTTAAATGTATGATAATATCTCTTATGCCACTGGCAATAGATCCATCCCCTGGTATAATTACTGAAATTTCATTAGCTGTTGGTAAATTATATCGTCGCCGATCTTTTGAAGAACTGTAGTGAAGATGGGCAAGTAAAGTTTGTCTGGACACATCCAGTTGATCAAGAATTGCATATGCCTGACGAAATTTATCCACAAATGGATTGACTTGCAACAAAATTTCTTGAATTGTTTCAAGAACATCCCTTCTCAACTGCTTATTTCTACGATTACGAACTTCCAAAGCTGAAGCAGGATCATAAATATGCAGCTGAGCCTATGATGCATCATTTCCTTGTTGTGGCAGTAGTGAACCTGCTCGATGTCGAAGTTCACCATGGATAGTGAAAGATGTAGGACCCTTTCCAGTAAGGACTCTTGGATCTAATGTGGCTCCAAGACTGGTGAAAGCATTTGTTGCATTATACGCTCGAGCATGTGTTCGAAATGACTTTGATCGATCATCATTCCCATCAAACAATGCTCGAAGTGGTGGAGGGGGTGTAATAAGCATATGTAGCCTTATCTTTCCTTGTAAACAGCAAGTGCCAAATAGGGGACGACTTTTAGAAGATCTTGCCAATCTCTCATCCATCCAATGTAGGGCTGAATAATGAGGGCATAGAATATCCATCCTGCCAAGATAATGCCTTTCTAAACTTATGTGCGGTATTCTAGCTCCCTTTGAACTCATAGGCTCTTCCAATTCTTCGTAACAACAAAGTTCCACTTGGTCGTTAAGAGTAGGCCTTTCAAAATTAAGTAAGATTTAGTCGCCACAAATGGGTATATATGAAATATAAAAATCTGGGAGAAGAAGTGCTTGAAGTCTTACCAATTCGTTTGTGGAGGGGAAGCTGCGCTTGGCATGAATGACAGAGACGTAGAAATTTTTGCGACCCTTTGTCGCTTTTCTACAGATTGTGTTATCATTGATCCCTGTCCAAAGTAGTTGAGAGGACGACGACTTGGTGTTATAGAAGGAGAGCTCGCATGTGGTACCGCTCGCATGTGGTACCGATTGAACATATTTGTTTGTTCGCTCTACTTGCGACTGTTGTCTCAATTGATAAGCACTACCTTGCTTTAGATTTCTCTCCTGGCCTCGTCGTGCACGTTGGGCCAATGTTGCTTTTGATATCTTATTACCGCTGGTTACCTAGAACATCGACAACATTTATTCAACAAAATTTTTGTTTTAAATTTATATTGCATGGAAAGAGTATCAATGTTTGGTTATTACTTTCATGGTCTATATATAAAGAGTATGAAGTACCTCACAAATACGGATGAGAGTCACATTCTGCTCTTCCCGGATTACAACTCCAACATTTCTATCTCGAAGTGGCTCAATCTTTAAATGGAGAATTTTAAAGTAAATAAAAAAAGAGATAGACAATAAAAGAAAGTAGAAAATTCATAAAATTCGTAGTTGTATCAGGGGTAATAAACAGGGTTTGTAGAAGATCAATAGAGCTTTGATAATAAACAAAGTATATTACCACATGATTTTCTTTTTCCATAGGAAATTTGGCTTTTCCTTTTCCCTTGTCTGTAAAGCTTGACTTCTGCCTAAATTGAGCAATTGATTTTGATGTTCGTAAGTCCTTCTGAGTAATACATAATCAGAAGTGTATTAGAGAAATTAACAAAGCCGATCATTATACAACCTTATGAAAGTACATATAAGCACCTCATTCATATGGGTCATGTTGTCATGGCCAATCCTATTGTTTATTTCTTGTAGCAGTTGTACCTATAAATAGACATCAAACTGCTAAGTTGAAATTTTTTTAATTGAAACTTGCATCAGCTACTATAATTTTTTTTTTAAAAAGTCACGGCATTGCTTTCTCTCAATTTTGCATGTAATTTGTATTTTTCTAAAAAAAGACTATCATACGTACATAATCAAAGAGTCTTACACTTGTATCCCTTGGCAAGTATTGATCTAATCGCACAGCACTGATTCTTACACTTGTATCCCTTAGAAGTCGTTCTCATTCACGTCGTGCACGTTGCGCTAGTGTTACTTTTGATATCTCTCTGCTAGCTTGTGTCTAACGTATGCATAGAAGAAAGTATTATGTCATGATTATTTCTGCAAAAGTAGTACTACTAAAGCACAAATAGCACATGCATAAAAATAGTGGATGCAAGTTAGTCGATTCGAAGTGTTTTTTGTTCAAATGAAAGATAGAATATACCTGTGAGTTTTCTTTTCCATTGCCTATATAGGTTGCCTTTCCTTTCCTAGCCATTGCTTATACTACTACTGGCATTACCTATTAAAAAGTACATAAAATGTATTAGGAGTAATAAAAAGGTTTTTTATTAAAATCGTAGCTATATGGAGACTTACCTCGTTAACATGGACGTCGATTTTGCTTTCTTGGAGAGGTTGAACCTTTTCATAAAAAGCCAATTGAAAATAAAAATTGCAAAAAAAATTAAATAAATTGTTTTACTGCTAAATGAGACGATGCAACCTTGTAGAGTTTCATTTGGGGCCATCCAAACAAAAAAAAATTTCCACATTTAGCATTGAAGATTAACAACATTTTTGAAAAAACAATCAAATACCAAACAGATGAGAACCCATAACAAATCTCACCATAAAAGGGGAAAAAAGAAAAAAAAAAGCGGCTTTCCATGGAAAACATGGGCCAAAATTCAAGCTTTTTAGGATTTTCAGTTCCTAGAGGGAAGGCGGGATCAAACCCATGAATATTTTCCTAATCTTTCACAGATTTGCTCGCTCATTCCCTCCTCTCTCTCCATCACTACACCAAACACAAAATCCCAAATCCCCAAACTCCTCAAGTTTCAAAATTAGAAAAGAACGCATATAACCAAAATCATCATACACAAACGCATATAGAACAAACAATTCAATATAGTGAGAAGATTCTTACGGCTCTCTTCGAGTCGGGGCGGCTGGGCACTTCAGGTGCGAACCCATCAAAGCTTATTCTCTTGCCATTTTCATCTATTTACCTCCAGCAAAAGAAAAAAAACCCTCTTCTTCCCGGCAATCCGAGGAAGAAGAAGAAGGATTCAAAGATGCAAGCTAATATAGAGCGCTATTGACCAATCGATCCACAGATTTTAATAGATCTAGACTTGCAATCTCACGATCCACCAAACATCATCAAGCAACAGAACGTGAAGCTAGGTATCTGATCGATAGTGGAGAGAAGATCGAGAAGATTGAAAGGGGAAGAGAGATTGGACTGAAACAAAGGAAAATCACCTACGTAAGAAACGGAACTGGAAATGTTTTTACATACAGATCGTAAAATAAAGAGAGAAGTGAGAGAGCGGATATATCTCTTAATCTTAGCCCTTGTATTTATGTACATAAATCCAAGGGTCTAAAACACCGTGTTATGCATGGACCATGGAACCACCAAATTCACAGAATAATATGAATTATTTTTATTAAATTTATTAATTAGTAAAGTTTTGTGTCCTTTTTGTTGCTAATTTGATATTTATGTGTTTTTTCAGGTGTTTTATTCTTTATGTGAGGTGTAAATGGAGTTTGATGAAGTCTGAGCATGTGTAAAAAAAATTAAATAAAAGACATATTCTGGCCTAAATTAGGTTGCATTCTGGCCTGAATTAGGTTTGTAATTCTAGCGTAATCTTAGCCTTTTTTTGACCCATAAGTCTAAACTGGTTTAGAATTTTAAGTATGGCCTAATTCTAGACCGACTTTAATCTGTAATTCTGGACTGATTTGGACTGCCATCCTGGCCTCAGTTAGACCTAGAATTCTAGCCTGATTTTTTGCCCAAAATTTGGCCCGAATTAGACATTATATTTGGTCTTGAATTAGACCCAAATCTTGCCCGATTTAGACCAAAAAATATGACCTGGTTTGGACCCAATATTCTGTCTTGAATTAGACCCAAAATCTGGCTTGGTTTAGACCCAATATTTTGTCTTTAATTAGACCCAAATTATGGCCTTATTTGGGCCCAAGATATGGCATGAATTAGACCTAATATATTTGTCATTAATGAGCTGAAACTCTGCCCAATTTCAGTCCCTTTCAAACTTGGGTTGAGTCTTTAACTTCAACCCTTTTTAATTTGGCCATTTTTTTAGGACTGCTTGGTCAAGGGTTCAGGCCTGTATTCATTTTTTTTTTAAGCCAATCCACTGTAACTAAATCCTATTTGTAGCTAAAATCTAGGGTAATTTTAAGTCTATTCATAGATCTGATTTTTAGCTTTTTCATAGTAGTTTGCTGAGCTAGTTTTCAGCTCTTTTAGGACTATTTTTTAGTCTGTCTTTCAGTCCACCATATATATCTATTTGCGGTGGTTTTTGACCCAATTAGAGCTCTAGACTTGACCAAACTCTCAACCCATTTGTTGTCGAAATCTAGCTGTAAACCAGCCCAATTGAAATTATGCACAGAAGCACATATTTCCTCCCTCTCTCTTTTTTGGTTTTTTCCATTTAGTCACATCTTTTAGATATGGCCCACTTGAAAGTGGACCCAACTTCAATTCAGTCCAACCGTCATAAAAGAGGTGATGATGGTTTCAAAAAGTTTGTGTCTAAGTGGTGGACCCAACTGATGGATTCATTGGTTTGTCCTCTTAAAAATCTCCCCTACTAACAATCTGGCCTACCCATGCGGCCCACTCATTCAAATTTGCATGTGGGCCACACCTTTACCATGACAACCTAACTCAATGCAAGTGCACGCCAATAGGAGCCAAACCGTAGAAAGAAGGTGGGGCCAAAGTCCAAATGAGGAATCCAAACAATACAAAGTCACTATCCAATATACTCATCCTAGGCAAAAACTTACTCCAAAACAGGTGGGCCTAGACCAATTTAAAATATTCACAAAACACATCATTCTCTATTTTTTTTTCTCGTTTCCATTTAGTAACTACAAAAAATAGTGGACCCCTTATAAAATATATGTTATTCAAAATCAATGTCTTTATTTGAATTATTTTTTGTCCAAATTTCACTTCAATCAAAGTTATCCCCAACATTTGATCAATTTAAGTAAATGATAGGATGTTACAGAATTTTCAATCTGTATCTGTTTGGGCATGTGGGAAGAGATGATAGTGGGAAGTTTGATTTTCTTGGATGAAGTTACGGGGGCAGTTACTCTAGAGAGAATATATAGTGGAGAGAGAGGAGAGTTGGAATGGAAGGAGATTTTGACAACTATTTTAAGGTATTTTTTAAAATCAGCATTCATAGGTCGGAGGCCATTGGTTAAAGGAATGCAAACCACATCCTAATATATATAGATAGATATCTCTCAAAAAAAATATATGTATATATATAGATAGATAGATATCGTATGTGGGCCCACATTTATTCATCTATCTTTTAATTTTTTATCATCATTCAATTATAAGAATGGACTAATTCTGGCCTGATTTGAATCTTTAATTCTTGCCTGATTTGGATTGCCTTTTTGGACCGAGTTAGACACAAAATCCTGGCCTATTTTTGTTCCCAAAATCTGGCATGAGTTAGACCCAATATATTCTATTGAATTAGACTGAAATGTTGCCTAATTTAGACTATCATGGTTTGAACCCAATATACCAAAAATATCTTAAATTAGACAAAAAATATGGCAATATTTATGCCCCAAAATCTGGCCTGGTCTAGACACAATATTCCGTCATGAAATAGACGAAAAATCTAGCCTGATTTACACACAAAAATCTTAGCTGGTTTAGACCCAAAATCTGGCTTGAATTAGACCAAATATCTTGTCTTGAATTAGACCCAAATCTAGCCTGATTTATATGAAAAAAATTAGTAAATAAATAAAAAAATTAGCGCGGAATTAACTACATAAAGCCCTTAAGTCATTTGAAATTGGTTTAATCCGTCTGCCCAGACCTTCATTCCATCCCAACACACCCAAGAAAAAAAAAACCAATCAAATACCAAACAAATGAAAACCATGTTTAAGTTGGCAAGGCATTTTTAGTTTATGAATAATATAATTAATTGATTTTGTTTTTTCCTTTAATTTTTACACTATTTTGGCTGGTTGTTCTTCTTTGGCAATGATAACATATAATTCAACACGAATAGATACAAAGTATTAAATACCTCAATATTGTGAATCCCTTGAGCTTCTTCAATTTACTTTTTCTTTATCAAGTTAAGCGCTGCATCATGTCAATCATTCGGGAAAGAAGAATAAAAAGATAAAAAGATATAAAAATCTAGCAACCGAAACTGGTAGAAGAAATATGTAATATAACTCAATAATACTACAACATATGATGAGATGGCCAAAGACACATCCGATTTATTATTGCATATTTTTTGTTTTGATTTTCCATTTTATTGTTATACTACAATGTTCTGTGCAGGAGCATATTTCCATTTTTTTGTTTTTTTCAATATTACATGCTAATGAACAATTAGACGAGCAATCCAACCACATCAAAGATAGATATGCCTGTGCAAAGCCCACGGGTGAAAAGGTATTGAAAATCTAAATTCGGATGTGCCTTTAATCACTAAAACTTATTCAGCGGTTGATATAATTCAATCTACATAGTTTTCCTCAAGACCATAGTTTCCCATACACCACATATCACCGGACTCCTCAACCATTCTTCCACCAAACACCAAAAATCTCATACCATAATCATATGAGGTCTATAGTGGCAATCACCACAACATATGCATGGACAGATGTGCATCATTCATTGCACATCATTCTATACTATGCTCTACACAAATGATCCACACCGTGCAAGAAATGGACCTAATCACTTCAGTGATGATAATAGTGTTCACATACAATTACATAGATATCACATCATCTGACCAGACATTTGCCAAAATAAATACCAATGGTGCGGAAAAGCATCACAAATATATATACACGTGTGCATGCGTGCACACAAATGGATCTGATCGTCAAAACCGGTGCTAATAAAAATTGCAATGCTTACAGTTTCACTCAATGGGCGATCTTTAAACATTTTCTACACGGAAAGCATTTAAACTTATGACACATTTCTCATCCAGTATTGCTTGGCCTAGAAGGAAAAATTATAAACCCTATGCCAATCATAGAGATCCATAATTTCCAAATAGGGTATTTCTTTAAAACATCCCTAAAAAAAATTTGCGCTTCAACTGCAATTTCTTCCCCAATATTGTTCGGCATGTGAGGATGAAATTTGAACTCAATACCAATCAATAACAAAGGATCCATAATCCACTAACTGGGTAATTCTTTAAACACCTCATACACAAATCATTTGCATTTCTGCTGCATCCCTTCTCCAATATTCCTAGGCTTAAGAGGAATAAATTGAAACCCAATACCAATCATAACACAGAATCCACAATTCACCAACTGGGTATTCCTCAAAATACCTCATACACAAATAATATGATCTTCTTCTCCAATATAGAGCACCCAATGAGGAAAAAGATTGGACCCATTAGCAATAACAAAATATATATATATATATATTCTAAGAGAAATTGTAGAGCGCTGCAGACGCGAAAATGGATTTGCCTGTATTTTTTTCATTTTTCTTTTTGCTACATATATTTGGTTTGTGAGAAATGGTCAAAACAATCTTTTGGAGTTGATGTAGTTATTTTTCTTAATGTTTTGCTTAATATTTTGTTATATTATTGACAGTCTGACAAATTAATGAATCCAAGTAACCAGTGAATTTGGGTTGAGTGTTCATCCATCAGAAGTGACTCATATTCATTGGGCGAGTATTCATCTTTACTTAATATTCTGATCATCCATAGGTGTGAGATCTAGAAAATTAAGATGGTAAGGCAGCATGCTTCAGATTTTGTGAATAACCACCAAGATGATAAAGCTTTAGCCCTTTTAGTGGGCAAATATCTGCAATGTGAATCTACTGCTCTTTTTTGGCCAGGCTATGCACTTGTTTCCGCTGGTTCATAATATGGATGGATTTTGTCAGGGTTTTGATGTTGGTTTGTAGTTTGAAATTAGGACAGTTATTCCTTAAAAACAAAGTATAGGAATCTATCAAGATTTTGCTCTAATTTGGGTGATATGTATTGTTGGATCTAAACAGGTAAAAATGTTGGATATTTTTCTACACATGATCGGTTTAAAGGTGTATAATGTGTATCCCTAAGATTAAGTGAAATTCAACAGGGAACTTTCCTAATGAAGCAAACTTGTATGCATTTAGTAGCTACATCAATCTATATTACTAAAGGGATGTATACACTTCGTGGGGATTTCTGGAGGAGGACACCTGGCATGTCTTGGAGAGGGACACGTGGTAGCAAAAGGATGTATACACTTCATTAATATTCTTGGAGGAGATCACACCCTAAATTCCGATCAATCCTGCTGTCCATCACGAAGATCAAGCGCCCATCAATCTCAATCAATCTCATCTAATAAAATTTCCCACTGTACATCACGAAGATCAAGCGCCCATCAATCTCAATCAATCTCATCTAATTTAGTAATATAGATTTCCCGCTGTCCATCACGAAGATCAAGCGCCAGGTGTCAGACCGACACCCTAAATTCCGATCAATCCCGATGTCCATCACGAAGATCAAGCAATCAATCTCATCTAATTTAGTAATATAGATTTCCCGCTGTCCATCACGAAGATCAAGCGCCAGGTGTCAGAACGACGTCCTCTCTTCTCGAAGCCATAAAACCCTGTTATAGATATTTCCAACTTCTTCCAACCAGCCATTGCATGGACTAAAACCCGCTCTCTATCCTCTTCTCTGCTTTCTAATGGCCGAATAACTGTTACATCCCTGCAGATTTCGTAACGGAATAGTCTCTCCATCTTCTTCTTCCTCCCACGCTCGCCCTGCGCTTCTACCATTGCTTGGAACCGGAGGCTTTGATATTAAACTTTGGGTTAAGAATCCTTCAACTATATGCTTCTCAGCAATTGGGTTGCAAACTTTGTGAAATGTTTCCATAATTTCTACGGAAGTTTAGACAGTTGCATGCATTTGTGATTTGTAGGACCTGTGAGGAACTGGACATGGTCGTAGTGTGAGATTCCCTTTTGGTTTGGTTTGTGGTCGGTGAGGTTTTTTCATCTGGTTTTGTTTTCATTGGCTTATATGCGTCTGTTTGTACCCTGTAAGTGTGTCATAAATCACAATCAATTTAATAACAAAAAATGAATCACAAGGCATTACCATTAAAGCTTAGATAGTATCTGCAACATCTGGATCAGTCTCAGGCCTATATCTCCTTCTTCTTCTTTTTCCAATCTCACCACACCTGCACCTGAGCTGCATCATCTTCTCTTCTTCTTCACTTCTTCCCATCTTCTTCTTCCTCACACGCTCGGGTTGAAAGCATTTCAGGAGTCCCCATGGAAAACCATGTGTGGCCATTGTCCAAATCCCATGTGAACTTGTGTGGTTATCGTAACGAAATAGTCTCTCCATCTTCTTCTTCCTCCCACGCTCGCCCTGCGCTTCTACCATTGCTTGGAACCGGAGGCTTTGATATTAAACTTTGGGTTAAGAATCCTTCAACTTTATGCTTCTCAGCAATTGGGTTGCAAACTTTGTGGAAATGTTTCCATATTTATACGGAAGTTTAGACAGTTGCATGCATTGTGATTTGTAGGACCTGTGAGGAACTGGACATGGTAGTGTGAGATTCCCTTTTGGTTGGTTTGTGGTAGGTGAGGTTTTTCATCTGGGTTTTTGTTTTCATTGGCTTATATGCGTCTGTTTGTAACCTGTGTTAGTGTGTCATAAATCACAATCAATTTAATAAAAAAAAAATGAATCACAAGGCATTACCATTAAAGCTTAGATAGTATCTGTAACATCTGGATCAGTCTCAGGCCTATATCTCCTTCTTCTTCTTTTTCCAATCTCACCACACCTGCACCTGAGCTGCATCATCTTCTCTTCTTCTTCACTTCTTCCCCATCTTCTTCTTCCTCACACGCTCGGGTTGAAAGCATTTCAGGAGTCCCCATGGAAAACCATGTGTGGCCATTGTCCAGATCCCATGTGAACTTGTGTGGTCCACCAGATGAAGGAAGGGGGGCTGTGTTTCAATGCTCATGTGAGGGCTGCTTGCGGTGCACACTGCTTTGGCCCGGCCTGGCCCAATTGACTAAATGGCGGGCTACAGCCCATGTTGGGATTGGGCTGGATATGGGCATGTGTTTTTTATTTTATAGAGATGGAGTAACAAAAAAAATGCCCATTTAATAATTATTCAACAGATGGTTTCCTTTCCCACTCTAAGGTTGAACTTCCACCTGCACCCACTGCACACACTTCACCTGGCTGTCCAACCATTGTGGGACCCAAAGTATATGTGTCAACCATTGTGGGACCCAAAGTATATGTGTCTAACCTGTGGGTGGATAATCTGTGGATGGTGCCATCACGCTGTCCATCACGTGATATGTATGGAATTGGATACCTTTTGGAAAATTGTAGATGTGCATGCTAGAGATCGTTTTTTCCAATTGTTATCATATGTAGAACCTGTAAAAATGAATGAAATGTGAAGTTTCTGACCTTAACTTTTTAATGCCGGTGTCAATTGCAAACCTATGATACTAACAAAAAAATACTTAATTTTCATGAGCTAAATCTGCCGGTGCTTTTTGGGAACTCTAGCTGCTAATCTTTGTGTAGTTGTAAAATGGAAATCAGTTGGGGTTCTGAAAACAGAAATGCTCTTACTCAACCAAAAGGAAGCAATTTTCTTATTCAACCAAAAAGTCCTGATAGTTTTGTTCCTCGAATATCTCTCTCCGAGATGGTTTCCTTTCCCACTCTAAGGTTGCACTTCCACCTGCACCCACTGCACACACTTCACCTGGCTGTCCAACCATTGTGGGACCCAAAGTATATGTGTCAACCATTGTGGGACCCAAAGTATATGTGTCTAATCTGTGGTGGTGCCCAGTGGGACCCACCAATCCATGCACCCATATGCATCACCTCCCCTCTCTTTCTCCTTCTTCTTCTTTTCCAACCTTCCCTGCACTTTGCCTGATATTTATGACTTATGATTTATGATTAATATTGACAGAGGTTGCTGGATTTCTACTTGAGCGTTTAGAGAAGCTCATCAAATTATTTTAATCTTCACATAATAAGTTAATATATATAATTTTTTATAATATGAGATGTTAATTCTTTTCACTTTTCAATCCATTCTCAATTTTCTTTATTACTGTTTTTTATTTTATAGAGATGGAGTAAAAAAAAATGCCCATTTAATAATTATTCAACAGATGGTTTCCTTTCTACCTTACTCAAAGTGTAGTAGCCCGTTAGCCCTACCTTATTCAAAGTGTAGTAGCCCGTTAGCCCTGGGCTGAGTTTCACCTTATTGAAATTGGCCTCATCATGAGATTAGCCATGTATAAATAAATACATAATGAAATAGAATAAAATCATGCGCAGCCTCATCATGGGTCGTATTCACATAATTCTATGAGACAATGCCTAAAAAAGATCTTGATTCTTTCCTAATAACCCCACAGATTATTAAACCAATTTTTATGAATCCAAATTAAATTTCACTCCATAGAAATTGGCCCACTTAAAACTTTTATAATCTAGCACTTAGACTCCTCATTTATGGGGTCCACGCTAATCTTCATAAAAACTTTAATCTAAAACAAGTGTTTTATGACCACTCTATCCAAAGTAAGTGTGTTTATGACCATAAAACTATTCACGGGACCATTTACTAATATTATATTCTACCATTTTTATGGAACATTATTCATCTATATATACTTTATTTTTTTTATATATTTCTATGTTCTGTTGTATTGAAACATTGTCAGTACGGGATCACATCCCTTCTATTAACTTCTAATACATTAGTTACATATTTCACACCCCTTTACTTATTCAATTGATTTAAAATTTTAATCAATTATACATGAAAAGAAAAGTTTTAAATTTTGAACTTAGCAGATAAAGCTTATGGGCCCTGGTTGGGCCAACATTCCCGAAAGTTTTCTATAACTTAGTGTTGTTAGTTTTTTTTTTTTATTATTCCTAACCACTAGGCCAAAACTATATCATTATGAGACCACCTAATCAGTTCGAATATTTTATCTTTCCCTTACTCCTTTCACTATCTTGCTTCATCTACAAATCTTTTTTTAATACTTTTTCTTATCCGGCAAGGGCCTCTTACACTATTTTTAAACAAGTGGACTATGAATTATACTACTAATTAAAATTTAAATAACTCTTGCCCCGTTGGAAGGGGCTCGATCTTAATTTATGTTTTCAAACCGTCCGAGCAACAAATACATCACCTTCATAAAATAAGGTAATCTTTTCTCCTACTCCATACAAGAGTCTCAAATATATTATTTTTTTAATTTCATGCTTATATTTAAAAGAATCATCTTCCACTCAAAAGCCTAAAATCTCTCCATTAGATCCCTAAATATGCTTGATTAACTATTCGTTAGTCAATCTTGAGATTAACTATTTAAATGACTACATATTCCTAGCGATATAACAATTGGTGTGAGTTTTTAATCATAGATATATCTATTACTGGTGGGTTTGTATTAATTTGATGATACCTCCTATATTAAGAGCGGGCCTTTATTTTAAGTGACACATATTTATATATGTTCAGGATGGATAAACTTACAACTATAAGACATCAAAAAAGAATCAAGTATAAGATGTCTCGGTTCTTAAGGTTGTCGATTTTGCGTCGTAAACGAACTATGCAATTCGAGGGTATTCAGGATGGCCACATATTCTCTCCAATGGATACCACTTCATGCATACAAGAATCGGTAAAATAATACATCTTCAACATCTACATAACTCGAAGTCATATCTTATATATACAAAAAAATAAACAATTACTACCAATGAATTAGGTGCAAATATAAATAATGTGAGTCACATCTGTCAATCGATCCAAAATGAACAAGATCAACCAGGGTATAGGGAAAGAGTCATGCAAATGGAGGCACGGCGTGTGAGATCCACATCTTGCATCTTAGGCGGCACATCATGGTCATTCAAATGGGACGTCGGGCAGCAGACTAGCTTCAACATCTCATTCCAATCTAACGTCGGGCAAACAATCGCTTCGACATCAAGTACTAAATTTTAATTTTAACTACTCACTATTTTTTTTCCCGAAAATAATGAGTTTTTAAAGGCTGATAGAATAATTTATTTACAGGAATAATATTTTCTTGAGGTCAAGGAGAAGAAATCTCTCCACGCGTTGGAGCTTCGGTTCAGAGTTGCATATGCTCTCACTGTGGAGCTTTTATGTGGTTTGAAGAACGAATCAGGGACAGTTCAATTTCAAGACCAATGTTTAATCTATGTTGTCATCGAGGAAGGTGATGCT